>CM062806.1:376181654-376226654 GCA_031772625.1 Pinus tabuliformis
CTCCAAGTGTGCTTGTTCCCCTTTTCTTTTTATTTCCTCACCGATCCAACGGTGAGCAAATGGAAATCACTTTTGATGAGAAAAGGAGGCATTGAAAGACCCTCATGGCCCAACCCCAAGACACTCCAAGATCCTTTTTCGAACCTGCTCTGCTCCCATGTGAGGAGATGGATAAAGACATCCCATCTCTTGCACTGATCCAAGGGTTGTTCGTGGTGGGGGGTCGAAGACCAAGGAGTTATTTTTATTTACACCAAGCATTCTTTTATTCTTATGACTAGATCCAATCTATTGGGCCCTACGGAAAATGAATTGATAGAATTTGATTTCACGTTATTCCTTTAGGGAATAATGAGGAGATCCTATCAATTGCTATTTCCTACAGACCTCCAAAGCATGAAAAGGCTCGAATGGTATGATCCTTCTGTCACCCTACTTAGAATGAAAAGGGTGATCCGTTAGTTCTTGTTCTGTGAAGATGCGTTGTTAGGTGCTTTATTTTCCACATCTAGGCTGAAATTCAACCTGTGCTCGAGAGATAGCCATCCATACACTGATAAGGGATGTATGGATTCTCGAGAAGATAGGATCTAAGGTGGATAACCACCAACACTCCCAGACCGCCCAGATCCACAAATGAATAGAAAGCTGGATCTGTATTCGATGTCACCTGAATTGCCCCATCTATCCTCCTTAGGATAAGCTCAGTTTCAAACCCCGGTTCGAACAAACAGGAGGAGTAGGCCATGCTAATGTGCCTTGGATGATCCGCTGAGCTAATAGCCCATCGTGCAGGCCTCTGGGTATGGAGACCTGCCCCTACACTAACACCAATATATTGGAAGAACCAATATAGGAAATAAGCTAATAGCCCATTGTGCAGGCCTCCTAGGGATGGAGGCTTCAATATATCCAAAATAGCAGAAGAGAAACCCTAACTCTTTTTTTGCTACCCCATGTCCCAGCCTGGGTGGCAACATGGGGAGGCAAATGGGAGATGGTATTCTATCAACTTGTTCTGACCTGGGATGATAAGCTCATGGTTTTGACTTCACTGTCAAGACTCGAAAGAACACTTCCATCTACGATTTTTACTCAGATGTGAGTCCTTCTGGAAGCAGTGTCAAATGAAGAAGCCCAAAAAGCATTAGCTCTCCCTGAAAGGGAGGTGATCTAGCCACACTACCAGTACGACTACCTTGTTACGACTTCACTCTAGTCACTGGCCCAGCCTTCGGCATCCTCCTCCTTGCAGTTAAGGTAACGACGTGGGACATGGCCAGCTCCCATAGTGTGACGGGCGGTGTGTACAAGCCCCGAGAACGGATTCACCACCGTATGGCTCACCGACGATTACTAGCGATTCCAGCTTCATGCAGGCGAGTTGCAACCTGCAATGCAAACTGAGGCCAGGTTTTTGAGGTTAGCTTGCCCTCGCGGGGTCGCGACCATTTGTCCCAGCCATTGTAGCACATGTGTCACCCAGGGCATAAGGGGCATGATGACTTGACGTCATCCTCACCTTCCTCCGTCTTATCACCGGCAGTCTGTTTAGGGTTCCAAACTAAATGCTGGAAACTAAACACGAGCGTTGTGCTCGTTGTGGGACCTAACCCAACACCTTACGGCACGAGCTGAAAACAGCCATGCACCACCTGTGTCCACGTTCCCGAAGGAACTCCTCTCTTTCGGGACGATTCATGGCATGTCAAGCCCTGGTAAGGTTATTCGCTTTGCATCGAATTGAACCACATGCTCCACCGCTTGTGCGGGCCCTCGTCAATTCCTTTGAGTTTCATTCTTGCGAACGTACTCCCCAGGCGGGATACTTAACGCGTTAGCTACAGCACTACGCGGGTCGATACACACAGCACTTAGTATCCATCATTTACGGCTAGGACTACTGGGGTATCTAATCCCATTTGCTCCCCTAACTTTTGTCTCTCAGTATTAGTATCGGCCTAGCAGAGTGCTTTCGCCGTTGGTGTTATTTCCGATCTCAAAGAATTTCACCTCTCCACCGAAAATTCCCTTTGCCCCTACCTTACTCCAGCTTGGTAGTTTCCACTGCCTATCTAGGGTTGGGCCCTCGGATTTGACGGCAGACTTGAAAAGCCACCTACAGATGCTTTACGCCCAATCATTCTGGATAACGCTTGCATCCTCTGTCTTACTGCGGCTGCTGGCACAGAGTTAGTCGATGCTTATTCCTCAGATACCATCATTTTTTCTTCTCTGAGAAAAGAAGTTCATGACCCGTGGGCCTTCTGCCTTCATGCGGCATTGCTCCATCAGGCTTTCGCCCATTGCGGAAAATTCCCCACTGCTACTTCCCGTAGGAGTCTGGGCCGTGTCTCAGTCCCAGTGTGGCTAATCATCCTCTCGGACCAGCTACTGATTGTCGCCTTGGTAAGCCATTGCCTAACCAACTAACTAATCAAATGCGAGCCCCTCCTTGGGCGGATTCCTCCTTTTGCTCCTCAGCCTATGGGGTATTAGCAGCCGTTTCCAGCTGTTGTTCCCATCCCAAGGGCAGGTTCTTACGCGTTACTCGCCCGTCCGCCACTGGAAACACCACTTCCCGTCCGACTTGCATGTGGTAAGCATGCCGCCAGCGTTCATCCTGAGCCAGGATCAAACTCTCCATGAGATTCATAGTTGCATTACTTATAGCTCCCTTGTGGACAAGGTTGATTCATCATCATCTCTAGGCATAACTTGTCTCCATTTTCTTTATATAAGCTCAGCCTGCAGTTTCCAGTATAGCCATCCCTACCCTCTCTGTCAATCCCACGGGCCTAACATGATGATAGAGCCATAAAAGAGATGGAAGGACTCACGAACATATTTCAGCAAATTCTCTCAGGCATAACTTGTCTCCATTCATTTCGTATCAGCTCAGCCCGGAGTCTCTAATATAGCGATCCTTACCCTACGAGCTACTATAATATATGTTCTCAACTTGATATCTATAAAGATAGATGGATCATCCATATCCAATTTCTTGTCCATCTACCATAGTAGACTCACTCATTCATATATGATGAGGGGGCCCTTTTAACTCAGTGGTAGAGTAACCCCATGGTAAGGCGTAAGTCATCGGTTCAAGTCCGATAAAGGGCTCATGTTTCCCATGAAGAAAGAAGGCTCGAGTGTCCATTTCTCATCATATGATCTACATCTTTTCAATATGAAAACCCTTTTCTAGGGAAGAAAATTATCTGTCATGATAGGTTTCAGGCAAAACATTCGTTATGACAGAGTCTCACAACTAATATGGAGGAAGGACCACTATATTTTTATCAATAATTGTCTTCTTCATCCTGCTACCATAGGATCAGTATATAGTTTACTCGATCATTGTCAATTTTGAACATATCAGAGGTATTATGGATACCCGGTAATTTTAAATTACCAGTCTCCAAAAGAAGTGGAAAAGACGGAGGAGAAGTAAGTGAACCTAACCCATTGGCTTATGAATATATAAGCTACTCTGGTATTGAAATTTGATGGAGATTTGGAAAGTGGACCTTTCCTTTCTGAAATTAATCGATCTTATTTAGTTGATCAAACTCCCTATTTGGTTGTTGATTGAATGTTTCGTCGGATCAATTTTTATGATCTCTTCTCCCTTCCCTGGATAGAAAGAGATATAGATCCTGAAGTAAGTCCATTCTGAGCCAAATTACAGACAACGTATTTTCTCTATTTAGAGGAAATTGATACACAAATAAAATATGTGATTCTGTTACGATGTACTAAATATTTTCATATGAATGTACCATATGGTGATTACGCCGGTGAGAAACGGATAAAAATTAAGATGTGAAAAGAGAAAACAAAAGGGAAAAAAGGGTTTCACTTTTGGATCACAATGGTTCAATATATAACTTCTTGCTATAGAAGGAGAAGAACTTTGGAGTCATTTCATTTAGCTTTATGAGTTATGAAAAAATCGAATCGTTCCTGCCCGTAGACTCATTCGTATCAGACCACGAAGTAGTATACATAGAGATGGATGAGAGAGAATAGAAAAACTCCTTTTCATTTTGTTGCATTGCAGAACAAGACGAGAATTAATAAGAAAATATTGAATGGAATATATATTGTGAATAGAATCTGGTCAATGGAAGGCAGAAAACACACTTCCCTCCCCTTAAATTGTTCCATCGATGTTATTCAATAGGTGATTCGAGGATCAGATAGGAACTCTGAAAACTCGGGATCGAGCGATCATGCATTTACCTATATTGAATCGATTCGGTTCAGTTTCAAATATTTGTTCCAACAATGAATCTTCGGAACCCTATTTTTTTTTTTGAAAGGATGATGGATGAAAAATTGTCCCCAATTCATCATATACCTTTTAATCATATAGGGTGCTCGGAAATGGTCGAAATAGTGAAATAGGAGGATTGCTATGACTATAGCCCTTGGAAAGTCTTCTAAAGAAGAAAAAACTTTATTTGATACTATGGATGACTGGCTACACAGAGACCATTTCGTTTTTGTGGGTTGGTATGGTCTATTGCTCTTTGCTTGTGCCTATTTTGCCTTAGGTGGATGGTTCATGGGTACAACCTTTGTGACTTCATGGTATACTCATGGATTGGCCAGTTCCTATCTGGAAGGTTGTAATTTCCTAACTGCCACAGTTTCTACTCCTGCTAATAGTTTGGCACATTCTTTGCTGCTATTATGGGGTCTCGAAGCACATGGAGATTTGACTCTTTGGTGTCAATTAGGTGGTCTATGGACCCTCGTTGCTCTTCACGGTGCTTTCGGTCTAATAGGTTTCATGTTACATCAATTTGAACTTGCTCGATCTGTACAATTGCGACCTTATAATGCAATTGCATTCTCTGCTCCAATTGTTGTCTTTGTTTTTGTATTTTTGATTTATCCATTGGGATAGTCCGGTTGGTTTTTTGCACCTAGTTTTGGTGTAGTAGCTATTTTCCATTTTATCCTCTTCTTTCAAGGTTTTCATAATTGGACCTTGAATCCATTTCATATGATGGGAGTTGCTGGAGTATTGGGTACTGCTCTTCTATGCACTATTCATGGTGCTACCATGGAAAATACTTTATTTGAAGATGGTGATGGTGCAAATACGTTCTGTGGTTTTAACCTGACTCAAGCCGAAGAGACTTATTCCATGGTCATTGCTAACCACTTCTAGTCCCAGATTTTTGGGGTTGCTTTTTCCAATAAATGTTGGTTACATTTCTTCATGTTATTTGTGTCAGTGACCAGTTTATGGATGAGTGCCATTCGAGTAGTTGGTCTAGCTCTAAACTTATGTGCCTATGATTTTGTTTCCCAGGAGATCCGTGTAGCAGAAGATCCTGAATCTGAGACTTTCTACACAAAAAATATTCTCCTGAACGAAGGTATTCATGCTTGGATGGCAGCTCAAGATCAGCCTCATGAAAGCCTTATATTTCCTGAGGAGGTCCTACCCCATGGAAATGCTCTTTAATGGAACTATAGCTTTAGCTGGTCGTGATCAAGAAACCATTGGTTTCGCTTGGTGGGACGGTAATGCCCGACTTATCAATTTGTCGGGTAAATTTCTTGGGGCTGAAGTGGCTCATGCCGGATTAATTGTATTTGGGCTGGAGAAATGAAAGTATTCGAAGTGGCTCATTTTGTACCAGAAAAACCTATGTATGAACAAGGATTGATTCTGCTTCCCCATCTAGATACTCTAGGATGGGGAGTCGGTCCTGCTGGGGAAATCGTGGACACTTTTCCATATTGTGTATCTGGGGTACTTCACTTAATTTCTTCTGCGGTTTTAGGTTTTGGTGGTATTTATCATGCACTCATAGGACCTGAAACTTTTAGAAGAATCTTTTCCATTCTTTGGCTATGTATGGAAAGATAGAAACAAAATGACGACAATTTTTGGTATTCACCTAATCTTGCTAGGTGTTGGTGCTTTTCTTCCAGTGCTAAAAGCTTTGTATTTTGGAGGTGTATATGATACTTTGGCTCCCAGCGGTGGAGATGTAAGAAAAATTATGAACCCGACACTTAACCCAAGTGCTATATTTGGTTATTTACTGAAATCTCCTTTCGGAGGAGAAGGATGGATCGTTAGCGTGGACAAGCTAGAAGATGTAATTGGAGGACATGTATGGTTAGGTTCCATTTGTATCTTCAGTGGTATCTGGCATATCTTAACCAAACCTTTTGCATGGGCTCGTCATTCGTTCGTATGGTCCAGAGAAGCTTATTTGTCCTATAGTTTAGCATCTCTATCCCTCTTTGGTTTTATTGCTTGTTGTTTTGTTTGGTTCAACAATACCGTCTATCCCAGTGAATTTTATGGGCCCATTGGCCCAGAAGCCTCTCAAGCTCAAGCATTTACTTTTTTAGTTAGAGACCAACGTCTTGGAGCTAGTGTGGGGTCTGCCTAAGGACCTACTGGTTTAGGTAAATAACTTATGCATTCTCCGACTAGAGAAATTATCTTTGGAGGGGAAACAATGCGTTTTTGGGATCTTCGTGCTCCTTGGTTGGAACCCCTAAGGGGCCCTAATGGATTGGATCTGAGCAGGTTGAGAAAAGACATACAGCCTTGGCAGGAACGACGTTCAGCAGAATATATGACTCCTGCTCCTTTAGGTTCTTTAAATTATGTGGGTGGTGTAGCTACCGAAATCAATGCGGCGAATTATGTCTCTCCTCGAAGTTAGTTATCCACCTCCCATTTCGTTATAGGATTTTTCTTCTTCGTAGGTCATTTCTGGCATGCAGGAAGGGCTCGTGTAGCCGCAGCAGGATTTGAGAAAGGGATTGATCGTGATTTCGAACCTGTCCTTTCCATGACTCCTCTTAATTGAAACAATAGATCAAACAAGATGGAAGAAAAATCGATTCAATTTCACTACATCTATCTCCCATATCGGCGGGATAGGAGTCTTTTCAAATACTCTTTTTCCAACTAGATCCTTGTAGCTCGGCTATATATAGCCGAGCTATTCTCTTTTATTCTTATTGGACCGGTAAATGAAATTGTTGAAAAACAAAAGGAGAGAGAGGGATTCGAACCCTCGATAGTTTTTTTATCTATACCGGTTTTCAATACCGGAGCCATTAACCACTCGGCCATCTCTCCCGGGGACAACTTCTATTCTACCCCTTCGTATAATCCCTAACTATAAGCATAAATTTGGGTCGATACCAACTATACCTGTGACATATGATGATTTTTCATCATCTGGAATGGAAAAAAAAAGAAACAAATTTCCCTCTCCTCTCACATTCAAATATCAAATTGAAAAAGTTTGAAAGCTCGATCAATTTATGGTCAAATCCTTTCCATAGTGCATTTGATCAGAATTGAAAATTGGGGATCGGATGGTATAGTCTATTCAATCTGTTGGGAGCTTGTAAGATCACAACCATGACTATTGCTTTCCAATCGGTTGTCTTTGCATTAATTGCTATTTCATTTTTACTAGTGATTGGTGTACCTGTTGCACTTGCCTCTCTCGATGGTTGGTCAAGTAGCAAAAATGTTGTATTTTCGAGTGTATCATTATGGATCGGATTAGTCCTTTTTGTAGGTATCCTTAATTCTTTCATATCTTAGATATGTTCTAGATGTTTTAGGTTCACACTCCCTCCCCCTCCTCCCATAGGGCTTTATAGCTTTTCTGAAGGGCCTTTTACTTCAGGCCCAAGGAGGAGGGGTTTTCCATATTCGTAATTGAATTAATAAATGGACCATTCAAAAATGGTATCTACTTACGAATGGGATTGAACATATATGTATTTTCCATTTCAATTATAGGAATATCTATATATTCATATAATTGAAATGCGGGTATGGTTGAATGGTAAAATTTCTCTTTACCAAGGAGAAGATGCGGGTTCGATCCCTGCTACCGCCCTTCACATGGAATATGAAAAATAATAGTTCATGTATTGATCGTTTCTTTTCCTCACTTATAATTCAATTATAAATTGATAAGTGAGAGAGCAATCCTTTCCGGACCAAAATACTTTGTATGTTCTGGTTTGGCGGAGACAGGATTTGAACCCGTGACCTCAAGGTTATGAGCCTTGCGAGCTACTAGACTACTCTACCCTGCACCATTGATTTATATCATAATCAAAATGGGTACAGAAAACAATAATGGGATATAGTACCCCTATCCCTATATAGGGATAGGGGTACTATATCCCATTATCACAAGAAACTTCAATTACTTTTTTTCTTTTCCTACCAACTCGATTTTGTTATCCTGGGCAATAAACATGCATGGGCCATCTCACAGAGTATGTGTCCGGACAATCCAAAGTGTCGATAGTTGGCTCTACGTCTTCCAGTCGAAGAACAACGTCGATGGAGACGTGTAGGTGCACTATTACGTAGTGAAGATTGCAATTTTCAATGAATTTCCCATTTGTCATCCAATGATGACACTTTGCTTTTTTCCTCCAAAGATCGACGAATTAAATGATATTTCCTTTCCAGTTCTTGTCTCTTCTTCTCTCTCTGAATGAGACTCTTTCTCGCCATAATAGTTCAATCGGTACTATTACCTACCAGGAATCAAAATATAGATCAGATTTTAGATGGAATAATATTATGTTGATTACTTTTTCTCTATGGGGTATTGTCATTGATACAATGACAATACCCCATAGAGAAATTGATGAAGAAGAATTAACCAAATTTACTTGATGTAGAGGCAATTAAAAAAGCTGCATAAGTGAATATATAACCTACGGAAAAGTGAGCTAATCCAACTAATCGTGCTTGAACAATGGAAAGGGCTACTGGCTTGTCTCTCCATCGAACTAAATTAGCTAAATGCATGTGTTCGTGGGCCCATGCAAGAGTTTCGATCAGTTCCTGCCAATATCCATGCCAGGAAATAAGGAACATAAATCCAGTAGCCCAAACAAGATGCCCGAATAAGAACATCCACGCCCAAACAGTTAAACTGTTCATACCAAAAGGATTGTATCCATTAATAACTTGTGAAGAATTTAACCATAGATAATCTCTTGACCATCCCATTAAATAAGTGGAAGACTCATTAAATTGTGCTACATTACCTTGCCATAATTTTATATGCTTCCAATGCCAATATAAAGTAACCCATCCAATAGAAACGTGAACTAGCTACACAGGATCAGCCAATTATTACATATCCATTGATTTGGGCTCTGATACCATTTCTTTTTAACATATCCATTGATCCGGGCTGGAATGTTAAAAGGAAATGGTATTTCAACAAGATCTTTAATGGAACAATATTTTAAAAAGATTTGGAATAAATATTATTCAAAAGGTTCATGAAACAAACTATCGATAAACCCAAGCATTCTTTTCGTAGACATTTGAAACCAATTCACAGACATTTGAAACCAATTCATAGATATTGGAAACCAATTCGTAGACATTTGTCACCTATTAGGTCGGGAGATTGGATCGATTATAAAAATATGAGCCTAATTAGTCGATTTATTAGTGATCAAGGAAAAATATTATCGGCCGAGTGAATAGATTAACTTCAAAACAACAACATCTAATGACTAACGCTATTAAACGAGCTCGTATTCTATCTTTGTTACCTTTTCTTTATAATGAAAACTAATTTGATCCATCCGAAATAAGCCTACTCCTTAATCAAATCGGAGCTGGAATATCTGTTCGATAAAGATGCAGATCTTGAGTCTAATGTTGAAAAAGTCAACAGGATTTCATTTTTGGAAAAGAATTGGATTGAATTCTTTTCATTCATTTCCAATCCAATATGAAAAACTTTTCAATATTTCGACCTTCCCGAAGGGAATTCTCTGGGAGAATCTGTTCTATCCATTCCATCTTTACCTATTTATTTCATCTATTCCTAACCTATTTCATCATACGATAAGTTGTTAAAGATGGTGGAAAAGCAATTACTATCTAATACAGCTATTTGTGCAGGAGTTTTACAATTTGGAAGCAACTGCCTCTTGTACAAATATTGGATGAATATATTATAAGAAACCCCATTGGCACGAGCTACTGCATTGATCTAAGTAATCCACAAATGACGAAGATCTCTCCTGTGTTTACGTCTATCTTGGTGGGCAGAAACTAAGGCTCTAGCTTTTTGTTGGTTAGCAGTTCGAAAAAGTTTCGCATGGGCCCCTCAAGAGCTTGATACAAATGCAAGAAAATTTTTTTTTCGATGTTTTCGAGCTATATATCCACGTTTCACTCTGGTCATTGAAGTTTACTCTCACTAATCGCTAATATTTTTCTCGGTTAGTCATTTGTTTTGTTTGGTCCATTGAGAATAACACTGATTCTTCTTATTTAGAAAATAAAAGTTCCAATGGCTTTTGTTACTGCAACCTTCCCAACCATAATTTCCTTTGGATAAGCATCTTCCTCGTAGGAAATGACTGGGACCTTGTACTGAGAATGAGAAAAAATCATGGGTTTCATCGTTTCTATGGTTCTTTCTCCAATGATAAGGTCCTCTCTATATTCCAGAGCCTTTTATTCATTTGCGAAATATGAGATGAGTATGTTATCATTAACTTGTATGGTTTACCATCTCTAGCTCTACTCTTGAATCATTAAGTAATAAATACTCTCGTTACAAGATCTATTAATACAGTAACGACATGTAATTCTGGGGTTGGCCAGGTAGCTGACCCTGTTGTCCCGTTCTCGCGGCAATATGAGCATAAACTTTATGCTTCTTCAATTTGCATGATTTCCCCGCTCAATGGATTGATGACCATTCGCTACCAATGAGGAATTGATTTTCATCCCACATCAAGGTGATTGGATTTGCACCAATGGAAACCATAAATTTCATCCCTGGTAAGGTTAGATGATGGATCTTTACTTGATTACAGCGGGAAAATTCTTCTGTTATTCCATTGTAAGAATTTCCCAGTCTCTTTAAGTTTCTGATCGAAACGAGTCACACATACACCCTAGCACATACTCCTCTACGCTGAGGAAATCCATGAAGAGCAGGAGATTTTTTTTTATTCTCTATTGGCTGTCTTGCATTTCTAATAATTTGTTGAATAGTGGGAATTCTAGCTGTATTGTATGCGGAATCAACTGGTTCGGATTGATCCTAACCATACCATATCAGGTGATTATGAAATGAATCACTCCCCCCCCTTTTTTTTGAAAAGGAACAAAGAGATCACAGTTTACAGTTCATTATAAAAATAAATTAAAAAGAGGATCGCTATGAGATCAACCTTCCGCTACGACATCAATAATGCCATAAGCTTGGGCTTCTATTGCTGACATAAAAACATATCTATTCAAGTCCCGTTGAATTACCTCTCCGGGTTGGCCCATTATTTTTATATAACATTTGGTTATGTAATCACGAAGCATCGTTACGTGTTTCGATTCGTTATGAAAATCTGCAGCCGATCCGTCATAATAGGAACTAGTAGGTTGGTGGATCATAACCCTAGCGTGAGGTAATGCTATATGTTTAGGCATTTCTCCCCCGATTAGGATGAAAGATCCCATTGAAGCAGCTACCCCCATGCATATTGTATGTACATCTAGTCCTATTGCTTGCATCATATCGAAAAGACCTACCCCTGGTATTACTGATCCACCGGAACAGTTGATAAATGAGAAAATATCTTTATTTGCATCTTCTGCACTCAAATATACCATGAGACCCATGAGTTGATTTGCAATCTCGTGATTGATATCCTGAGCTAAAAAAAGTAATCTCTCTCGATAAAGTCGGTTGTATAAGTCAACCCAAGTTGCATCTTCATCTCCAGGGGCTCGGAAAGGCACTTTTGGAACACTAACGGGCATTTGTTTTAATGGAGCCATATTCCTGAAATATCCCATATATGTGGGTGGATTAATAAGCTGTTCTCCTGTCATAAATCAATAGAGTAGTATTTCGGGCATAGTGAGACCTGCTGATGACTTGACCGACCCTGCTCCTGCTATGACATTTGCACATTCAGATGCTACTACTGTACTATCGAGAGGATTAGCTGCAAAGTGTATCTATCCAATAGTGAATTCTTTAGATTCAACATCCACTATGCTCCAACCTTGGATCATAGGTGAAGAACATTACGAAACTACACAAGGGGTTAAGAAAACTTTACAACGTTATAAGGAACTTCAAGACATTATAGCTATTCGTGGACTGGATGAATTATCGAAGGAAGATCGTTTAATCATGGCAAGAGCAAGAAAAATTGAACGTTTCCTATCCCAACCCTTTTTCGTAGCAGAGGTATTCACAGGTTCCCCGGGCAAATATTTGGGTCTCGTGGAAACAATTAGAGGTTTTCAAATGATCTTTTCTGGAGAATTAGATGGTCTTATCGAACAATCTTTTTATTTGGTGGGTAATATTGATGAAGCTACCGTGAAGGCTATAAACTCCAACATGGAAACTTAATTCTGAAAATGACCCTAAATTTTCATGTACTATCTCCTAATCGAGTCATTTGGGATTCAGAACTTAAAGAAATAATTCTATCTACTAATAGTGGTCAAATTGTCATATTACCCAATCATGCTTCACTTGTGGTAGTTGTAGATATAGGAGTTATGAAAATACGTCTCAATGGGAAGTGGTCCACTATGGCTATGATGGGCGGCTTCGCCAAGATAGACAGTTATAGAATCACTATATTGGTAAATAATGCAGAGAGAGATGTTGACATCAATCCCCAAGAAGCCCAAGAAAATTTTCGAATAGCTAAAGCTGACTTAGCTCGAGCCGAAGGCAAAAGACAAGCAATTGAGGCTGATTTAGCTCTTAAAAGGGCTAGAACATGATTAGAGGCTATCAATGCTATCCCCCCCATCTCTAATTAACATTTTCTATAATGATCTGAAAAATGGATTCAATGTTCCGCCTCGATCCAAACACGTGGAGTAAAACTTATTAGATACCATTGAAAACTCAATGGCATCTAATAAGTTTACCTACTATTGGATTTGAACCAATGACTCTCGCCATATGAAAGCGATACTCTAACCAGTGAGTTAAGTGGGTCATTTATTCTCATAGGTAGAGTTGGATTTATAAACGATTCTAAATTGAAATCGAATTAAATGTATAGACAATGTATGTGTCCCTGGCACAGATCAAACTTATTGGAACGTATTGGATCATGAAATATCTACCTTGACATAAAGTGATCCATCTAGTTAGTATAGTAGTGTATCACCAACACTGGCAAGGAAGGGCTATAGCTTAATAAGGTAGAGCAACTTGTTTACACGTGCGCCAATGGTTTTCAGGAGAGTTTATCGATTCGTCCGATCCACAAAATAGATTCTATGTGAAATAGTCTTACTCTATAAATTTGTTTCTCTGGGGAACAATAGCATGACAAAGATGAATTTCGATCTTATTCGAATTATGGATCTAATTGATATGGTCAATCCCAGCTCTGTTCAATGCTAGGCATAATGAGTATAATATGGGGACCTCAAAATAGATTCTTTTCGCTCTATGAACTTTTAGGTGTATGAAGTGTCATATTTTACTTTTGGAGCGATAGAAGAGACTCTATTTGAGTCAATCTATGCTCGAGAAAGGCAGACCTACGTCAAAGAAACCTTTTGAATAACTTTGGGATTGCTTCCGAAGGGTAAGAATTTGGAGCACATGGAGCCATATTAGTATCTTACCGGAAAGAGGAGAATGGCAGACTAACCGATCTTTCCATTAGTTAATTAAAGAGCCCAACGCGAGAAAATGCATGTTGGGTTCTTGGAATAGTTCAAATTATTTTGATAATAAGAACTTTGATCTGTTCTACCGAGAAGGTCTACGGTTCAAGCTCGTATAGCCCTATACATTCCACTAAGTGATACTATTTATATATATCCCCTCATAGTCTTTCCCTATGACTTGGCCTTCAAAAGTCTTTCCGATCATATCAATCTCATGTCCTTATCGAGATCGATGGATGGGAACGTTGGACCAGAGCAGGCATATTAGTATTTCGGATAGATCGAGATTGATCCGATACCAGATGATCAAACCTATAAACTATTTTTAGTTTTATTTTTATCGCTAGTTCTTCAAAAAATTCGAGAGTTCTCTCGAATATCATATGTTCCGAGCAATCCATAGCGCAGTCAAAGCATCGATTAGACATGTGACTTTTAGCTTCATCCAAACGCAACACATTCCGTTGGGGTTAAACAAAATTTCCATTCAATCGAAAATCCCATATGTATCTATCCCTTTGCTAAATATCGGGGTGAAGATTTTGATCAACTAGGATTCTCTACAATAAGTTATGTGCGGTAAATCGAGCCTATTTTTGAACCATAGAAGTGGCAAGTACGACGGATATTCCGAATACCTAGGTAGAGAAATTCTCTGGAGTTGATCCATCCTAGCTAAAGGCGAACCTTTGGTTCATTCTCTTTCTTCACCTAAGATCATCACATGGTTTTTGAGACCCAATATTTTCATATTGGGACAAACACTCTTCCTTGCCTTTAGTTCCATTATGGTAACATATCACAAAAATGCAATCTACCGACTATGCATATTAGATCTACATCTGGACAAAATTTTTCTTTAATCTACCTCACCATTTTATAGAATACACATATTTCATGGAATGCATTCTGGAACAAACAATAGAATAAAGAAGTCTATTGGGTTGGGACGAAAGAAAGAAACTATTACCCCTTGTCCAAAAATTATGTGGACAATGACCCAAAAGAAGCTACTTTCTGCCCCGTTACAAATAGATCTCTACTCGGCAATAGATCTGTTTGAAATGATTTTATATCATTGTGAGATGAGTGGGCTCATCTCATAATGAACTTATATGTGAAAGATTTGATACGTTCCATAGATCAATTGATGCCTACCAATTCTCTTCGCTTGACCTAAACTTTCAAACGAATTAATTGAAAGAGAACAATCAATTTTATATTTGATTCATCAAATATTCACTATCTCCGTCAGTAGATGAGCCTTTAAATTTGTATCTTTGTCCCATAACCTGCATAATAATATAACAAAGAACTTGATTGTATCCTAACCATGCATGTAAGATAACAAAATTTTCCAGATTGGAAAACCCTATACCATCTAATACGAGAAGGAAGGATACAAGTTCAAATGGTCTAGATTCATCGAATCTGAATATATGATAAGCGAATAGGGTCGAACTTGTCGACACAGCCTCAACCTTGATCATTTTAAACAACGACTCTCCAATCAAATACCCTGCCCAGAGTTGTTCAGATGGACAAGATCCTAGTATCAAGATAAAACATACAATAAATATTGAGATAGATCTCGATCTATTCCATTACACCGAACCATTTTAATGGTTATGGCCACTCGTTACAACTCGAATAACTTGGGATCTACCAAACCAATATGCAAAACTCTGTTAGTTGAAAACTAAAATCTAATAGGGAAAAACAACAATTATCACCCATGAGTGAATAGACAAAGGATCGATACGAAAGAAGAAAGATTCTTCTTTCACGTTCAAAAGAACGGAGGGAAGATGGGATCGGGATATTTCTCTGGGAGAAATACAAAATACTTCATATTTATCACATATTTGATAATAAGCCATACAACTTGTGCGAGAGTTGAGAGTTAGTCATCGATCTTGCTTTGATCCCCTATCAGAGGTCACTGACCCACATAAGAACAAACGTTAGCTCGTTTTTTATTCTTGGAAGAAACGACTGTAGATAGATAAATTGGGTTTTGCCGGGGCGAACGTAACCAAGTGAACCAAGGCAGTGGATTGTGAATCCACCACGTGCGGGTTCAATTCCCGTCATTCGCCTCGTAAAAGAAGATAAAAAACGGACTAGATACGAATCTGATTTGTTGTCATTTTCATATTCCGGTGAAAATATTTCTATCTATATAATAGAAATGGACACTCGAGCCCTCTTTCTTCGTGGGAAACATGAGCCCTTTATCGGACTTGAACTGATGACTTACGCCTTACCATGGCATTACTCTACCACTGAGTTAAAAGGGCCCCCTCATCATATATGAATGAGTGAGTCTACTATGGTAGATCGACAACAAATTAGATATGGATGATCCATCTATCTTTATAGATATCAAGTTGAGAACATATATTATAGTAGCTCGTAGGGTAAGGATCGCTATACTGGAAACTCCAGGCTGAGCTAATACAAAGCGGATGGAGACAAGTTATGCCTGAGAGCATTTGCTGAAATATGTTCGTATTTCTAGAAGAGCCAAAGGCTCAACGGGTCAGGTCCTATAAGAGATCAACAAAGATTGAGAGCTAAGAATATGGAGCCATTCCAGTTTATGGCTCTTTTTCTTCCTGGAAGAGGAAGATCTTTCTAAAATGAATTAGAAAGAATTCAATTGGAAGATTAGAGGAGTTGAGCAAAAAAAATTCCTTGATAAAGAGAAAGAACAACCTAGAATTTCTAAAACTAGAATGGATAGAATCCTTTCTTCTCTCTTGGAAATAGAAGAGAGAGAATTAAGGAATTTCGGAATTTGGATTCAAATGTGGAAGGAAAGAAGTGACGGAATATCCGTCAATGGGATTGTGGCATGTATAGTTTAGTGATGCAGGTGGGTTTTATTCGTTACATTATCAACTTAAATAGTTAAAGGATATTTGGATGGATCTCTTATCCATCCAAAGCTCTATCTATAACTAAAGGGTCTGATACAACCATTAGAGTCAAAACAGTGAGCTGTGCAATAACTTCTAGATCCATTTGGTTTTCTTTCACCCTCCATCGACTGAATGTATGAATAAAATGTTGTCGGGATCAATCATTTTTCTTCTATTTTGTCTTCTTCGGACTCCTACCCATTGGTGTAGTTTCGATTAGGAACCTATGGCCTTGAGCAACTGATATCTTTACAGTAATACATAAAATAGATAGAGAACCCTAAATAGATAGAGAACCCTTCAATATCTAGATAATAAAATTTGATATTGGTGAGAAATAAATGGACTAATCCATGTAACGCATTTAATCAAACTGATTGGGGAGGGAATGAAGATATGGTAATAGAGGTTCAATTTTTGATAGCTTTTTTTCTTGCTTTTACAGCAGGTATTCTAGCTCTCAAATTAGGTCAAGCACTGTATGACTGATTTTTTCTTCTTTTCTTGGCCAACGGCCAAGAAAAGAAGAAAAAATCAGTCATACGGAACTATTTTTAACGAAATGAACAATACGATTGACTGGATTGTTCTTTATCGAACTGAATAATGGCAATATTCATTATATTGCTGATACAATCTGTACATACTATGGTATACACCTTTACTCCACCATTCATTTTGTTACACATGAACTCTTCCATCTTAGAGAGATGGTTGAGTGGACCAAAGCGGCGGATTGCTAATCCGTAGTATGGATCATCCATACCGAGGGTTTGAATCCCTCTCTCTCCGTTCGTCCATTATTGATCCTGAAAACGAATAACCCCGAATCTTTCTACGAAACGGAAAAGGCCCATTAACCTAGAGACTTCCTATTTTGACCTTTTTTTTTCATTGCATAGCACAAAATGATAAAGTTATCATTTTGACTGAGCATTTGAACTCAGTATTTTATTTTTTCCCACAGTAAAGTATTACTGTTTATGGAACAGTAATAGCTCCACTCTTTAGTAGAAAAATGATATCTTTTCATCAAAAATTATATCTGACTTAGTCCATAAATTGCAAAGGTATCGTTCATGAACGAATGGAAGGATTAGAATATCTCATTTCTTTCCTCTCTTTTTTATCAATATAAATGGGACCAATCCCTACATTATGTATTCTTACATACAAACGATAAAATATATTTTTCTCTCCCTGCTATTATTTATGAACAAAATTGTTTCAAACATGTTCCATCATTAGCAATGTCCAAGTGAATAGATGTTCACTTTCGAGATGATCTAGGTCTAGCTCGATAACATGATCTCTTCCAATCCAATGTGAGAAAGTTACATAGTGTCTACTTTTTGTGATAAAGGGGTGTTTGCATGGGTTTGCCTTGTTATCGTGTTCATATCACCGTATTGAATGATCCTGGAAGGTTAATTTCTATACATATAATGCATACAACTCTAGTTGCTGGTTGGGCTGGTTCAATGACTCTGTACGAATTAGCAGTTTTTGATCCATCCGATCTCGTTCTTGATCTAATGTGGAGACAAGGTATGTTTGTTATACCTTTTATGACTCGTTTGGGAATAAAGGATTCATGGAGTGGATGGAATATCACTAGAGAAATTGTAATTAATCTCGGTATTTGGAGTTATGAAGGTGTGGTTGGGGCACATATCATGTTTTCTGGCCTGTGATTTTTGGCAGCTATCTGGCACTGGGTATATTGGGATCTGGACATATTCTGTGATGAACGTACAGAAAAATGTTGTTTAGATTTGCCAAAAGTATTTGGAATTCATTTATTCCTCTCAGGAGTAGCTTGTTTTGGATTTGGAGCATTTCATGTAACAGGTTTGTATGGTCCTGGGATATGGGTGTCTGATCCTTATGGACTAACTAGAAAAACACAACCATTGGATCTAGCATGGGGAGCTGAAGGTTTGATCCTTTTGTTCTAGGAGGAATAGCTTCTCATCATATAGTAGGGGGTATTTTGGGTATATTAGCAGGTCTATTCCATCTCAGTGTTCGTCCTCCCCAACGTTTATACGTAGGATTACGCATGGGGAATATTGAAATTGTCCTATCCAGCAGTATTGCTGCTGTGTTTTTTGCAGCTTTCATTATTGCTGGGACCATGTGGTATGGCTCCGTAACTACACCAGTCGAATTATTCAGCCCCACTCATTACCAGTGGGATCAAGGATACTTCCAACAAGAAATAGATCGATGGGTTCGTGCCAGTCTGGCCGAAAATTTAAGTCTATCAGAAGCTTGGTCCAAAATTATCGAGAAACTCTCCTTTTATGATTACATTGGTAATAATCCAGCTAAGGGGGGATTATTTAGAGCAGGTGCAATGGACAATGGAGATGGAATAGCTGTTGATTGGTTAGGACACCCTATCTTCAAAGATAAGGAGGGAAATGAGCTTTTTATACGTCGTATGCCTACCTTTTTCGAAACATTTCCAGTAGTTCTGGTGGACAAAGAAGGAATTGTGAAAGCCGATGTTCCTTTTAGGAGGGCAGAAGCAAAGTATAGTGTTGAATAAGCAGGTGTAACTACTGAGTTCTATGGTGGTTGACTTGACAGGGTCAGTTTTGGTGATCCTGCTATAGTTAAAAAATACGCTAGACGTGCTCAATTAGGTGAAATTTTTGAATTAGATCGTGCTACTCTAAAATCTAATGGTGTTTTTCGTAGTAGTCCAAGGGGTTGGTTTACTTTTGGACATGCTACATTTTCTCTCCTTTTCTTTTCTGGACACTTTTGGCATGGTGCTAGGACCTTATTCAGAGATGTTTTTGCTGGTATCGACGTGGATCTAGATGCTCGAGTAGAATATGGAGCATTCCAAAAACTGGGAGATCCAACTACTAAAAGACAAGTGGTACGATATTGCTCCTATCTCTTCTCTAATAAATATTAGTACGAAAGCTATCTCCATAATTGTAAATTACGATCAAATCAAATCTAGGGAAAGCATTGGTTTATACATTCCTATTGGTATCAACCCTAGGGATAATCTTTTTCGCTATTTTCTTCCGAGAACCACCCAAACTTCCGACTAAAGGGGGGAAATAATTTTGCTTCTCCAAATCATCATTCTTTCTCTCCCATCAAAGAAATAATGACCTTCCCTATAGGGAACGTCATTCTTTCAATTAGTCCTCATGATCCTCAAAAGGATCCCTAAGTTGTTTAGAGGGTTGCCCAAAGGCAGTGTATAGGGCATAACCAGTAAAGCTTACAAGTAAACAAGATATGGAGATGGTGACTAAGGTTGCAGTTTCCATTATTAGGTGATCCCAATATCATGGTATGTTTACCATATAATAACAAAGTTAACAGATCTCAACCAATACAATAGTTTCTATGGCTACACAGACCATTGATGATACTTCCAAAACCACGCCAAAATTAACCCTTGTAGGAACGACCTTAAAACTGCTTAATTCAGAATATGGTAAAGTAGATCCTGGATGGGGAATTACTCCTCTTATGGGTTTTACAATGGCTCTATTTGCAATATTCCTATCTATTATCTTGGAGATTTATAATTCTTCCATTTTATTGGATGGGATTCTGGTTAGTTGGGGCTGAGGAACTCCAAAATTCACCTCGTGAGCTCTTGAAGAAAAAAAAAAAGAACTGAGGGACTCAAACCCAAACCAAATAGTGGCTTTGAGTTTTTAACTTATCTTGTTCCAATAGTTTGATCCTGTAATTACTTTTCTCTAAGGATTTTTGGAATATGGGTGTGTGACTTGTTGAAATCGATCCATATTTATAGTACAGAAGACCGATCTGTTATCTTCATCAATATGGTCCTACCTCGTTGGATATTTCATTTCTAGAATATTGAATCTCTAGAGCACGAGGTATATCATAGATATGTTCCAGAAGATCTGAACTATGGTTTGTACCTATCATTTCCTCGTCACCAGACTTCCAATAAAGAAATTGAAAGATGTATTTCCTATAATAAATTGAAGGATTTATCCCCTCTCATAATTATGCTGATTATGACCAAATAATGATATAGTATCTGATTTCTCTTAGTTAGCATATTTCGTCGAATGAGCGAAAATGAAAAGGTTATTACCCAGAGAACCTTTTGGGGATTTGATAAAATCATTGGGGTCTAATTGAAATCTGAGGTTTGGATTGATTCATCTATTGAGATCTCGACAAGATAATTCCTATAAATCATCTATATTAGTTCTTTTCTAGGGAACTGATATCACACGAATAGGGTAAAATATCGTTCAAAAGGCCTATAGTGATTTATCATAGAGATGAGGCGACTTGAAATTTTGGCACTTTTTGAAATTTTGGCACTATAGAGTCTTCTGATAGAAATGCTAGATTGTTTTGAATGATCTTCATTTCTCCAGCCGATCAGGCAACGAACCCTCAAGTATCTCTTTTCCCAAATTTATTTATTCGTGTCCAAAAGCATTTGCGTGTTCTTGTTCATGCCGTATGAAGGGAAATTCTCATGTACGGTTTTCAGAGGGGGAATTTCAGTTTACCTATCTCAATAAAGTATACAATCGGTTCGAAGAGCGTCTCGAGATGCAGGCGATTGCGGATGATATCACCAGTAAATATGTTCCTCCTCATGTCAATATATTTTATTGTCTAGGGGGGATCACACTTACTTGTTTTTTAGTACAAGTAGCTATTGGTTTTGCTATGACTTTTTACTATCGTCCAACCGTTACAGAAGCTTTTGCCTCTGTTCAATACCTAATTACCGAAGTTAACTTTGGTTGGTTAATCCGATCAATTCATCGATGGTCGGAAAGTATGATGGTTCTAATGATGATCCTGCATGTATTTCGTGTTTATCTCACAGGTGGATTAAAAAAACCCCATGAATTAACTAGGGTCACAAGTGTAATTTTGGTTTTGTTGACCGTATCTTTTGGTGTAACTTGTTATTCTTTGCCCTGGGATCAAATTGGTTATTAGGCAGTGAATATTGTGACTGGTGTGCCTGAGGCTATTCCTGTAATAGGATCTCCTCTGGTAGAATTATTACGCGGAAGTGTTAGTGTGGGACAATCTACCTTGACTCGTTTTTATAGTTTACACACTTTCATATTACCCCTTCTTACTATTGTATTTATGCCAATGCACTTTCTAATGATTCGTAAGCAGGGTATTCCAGGTCCTTTATAGAGAGGAAAGATAGATTGAAAATAACTATTCATAACTTATTGTTCCGAATAATGAGAGTAATATATCATCGCCAAGAATATTTCTTATTCGAAAATGGAAATATCCATAGAAAATATGGTCCTCGAATTCCTCCTTTCGATTTTGGAGTATTATTCATCCAATACAAACAAATAATTGGAGTAGATTCTCAGACAGAGAAGATGGATTATGGGAGTGTGTGACTTGAACTATTGATTAGGCCATGCAGATACTTTCTCCGATCTACCACATAAATATTTCTAATAAAATGTGTCTCTGTCCCAATTTCATTATTAGAAATAGGAATTTTAGCACCTGGGTGGAAAGGCATTGGTTAGTTTGTTCCGTTCCAAGAGAATTCTTTCTATGATCAAATCCGAATCAGGAAGGGCTCCGTGAGATCCGTACAATGGGACAATATTTTGATACATTCAATAATTGGACTATATGACTTTACTTCTCCTTTTCATAGTGTGAAAATGCATCCATTTCCCTTGCATCCATTTCGATGGGAAGACTATTGGAGTGAAAGAAGGGATCTAAGGAAGGAGAGAGGCCGGATCAATAACAAGTCAATACCTTGTATGCTAAAAAACCTTTGAGGTCTATTCGTGGTGATAAACACAAATTACAAGGACTAAGATGGTCCAAAAGGCATATCGATCATGCTTGAATTTGTGAGCTTACTTGGGTCATGAGCATTTAACTAGAATAATAAAATGACCAATGATGGATGATGATAGACATTATTAGTTCCTATTTTTCCAATTCGTCTTCCATCACGGGAAAAATAAGTGGTATATAGTTCCTCTAGTTATTGTTCGAGCCAGATGATAAAAATTGGCATGTCCGACTCTTTCAGGGGATAGATCCATAAAGATCTACTTATCCCAATAACAAAGAAACCTGACCTAAATGATCCTGTATTAAGGGCTAAATTAGCTAAAGGTATGGGACATAATTATTATGGAGAGCCCGCTTGGCCCAATGATCTTTCATATATTTTTCCAGTAGTAATTTTAGGTACTATTGCATGTACAATAGGTTTAGTGGTTCTAGAACCATCAATGATTGGTGAACCAACAAATCCATTTGCAACTCCTTTGGAGATATTGCCTGAATGGTATTTTTTCCCTGTGTTCCAAATACTTCGTGCAGTACCTAACAAATTATTAGGTGTCCTTTTAATGGGCTCAGTACCCATGGGATCATTGACGGTGCCTTTTCTAGAGAATGTGAATCAATTTCAGAATCCATTTCGTCGTCCAGTAGCTACAACAATATCCTTGATCGATATTGCAGTAACCCTTTGGTTAGGCATTGGGGCAGCGTTGCCTATTGATGAATCTTTAACTTTAGGTCTTTTCCAATTTGATCCAACTGTCGAATATAAAAATATTTCAATTTTTTTATTCATATATCTAGGGAGTAGTTGCTTTAAGAAAAATTATATCTCCCTAGATATACCCATCTTGTCAGATGTTTCTTTCGAATATTCCACGAAAGAGAGATATGTCAAAGATTCTCATGACTCTCCAAAAGAACTTGGGGAAAGGAAATGAAGAGATGAAATGAAACCAACCATTTTATGAACCCGAAACTAATTCCTGGGTGGATCAATTGCAAAAAGTTTTTGTAGAACTTCCAATACCTGTTCGACAGATTCCTTCCCGAAGTGTTCAATTCTCATTAAATCTTCTCGACTATAATTTAAGAGGTCGAATAATGTATGTATATTGACTCTTCTGAGGGAGTTATAGGTTTTGGGGGGTAAGTCTAATTGGTCAATGAAAATAAGTTGAAATGCTATTTTTTCTTTCGTTTCCCCCGTATCAGTCAATACGTACGAAAGGGGGAAGGGAAGTATATTAGACACTTTTTTATTGTTCATTCCATCGATGTTCTATTCCTCTCCATGCAGGAAGGGAATAAATAAGTCGATCAAATTTTGAGAAGCTTCGTAAAGTGCCTACCTAGGAGTTAACCCCCCATTCGTCCATATTTCCAGGAAAAGAACTTCTCGTATTTCATTTCCGCTCCCATAGGAATGAATACTATAATTCGCATCGCGAACAGGCATAAAAAAAGCATCTATAGGAAAAATTATGTCCAGATAATTATTTGGACTATGTATAATATATCCGCGATTTTTTTCAATTTGTAATCTGATATCAGAAGTAATTGATTTAGTAAGTCTAGCTATATGTTGTGTAGTATCAATTATTTTCATAGAAGGTGGTAATATGATATCTTGAATAGTTACATTTCCGGGTCCAACAATATAAATAGAAGCTTATTGGATTCCGTACGAGTCACTTCTAAATACAATTTCTTTTAGATTCATCAAAATGTCATGTACTGATTCTTCAATACCTATTGTCGCAGAATATTCATGTTTTATTTCCTCTAATTTTACACATGTGATACATGTTCCTTCTAATTCTCCTAGTAAAGCTCTTCGCATTGCAATGCCTATTGTATCGGCTCGACCTTTGCGGAGCGGTGATAGAGCGAAATGACCATAATGAAGATGCTTACTGTATGCTCTAGATTTGATGCATTTCCATTGTAGTGTCTGAATAGAGACTGAGATTTCATCTTGAATCATACCAAGAATATTTGATCAGATCATTAAATCATTTCTTTCTCTTGAAATTCATTCAATTCTTACACACGTCTCTTTTTTGGAGGTCTACATCCATTATGTGGCATAAGGGTTACGTCATGTACAAAACTTAATAGTATGCCACTTCTACGAATGGTTCGTAATGCTATATCTCTCCCTCGACCAGGGCCACTTATCATAACTTCTACTCATTCCATACCCCGATCCATTAATGCACAAATAACATTTTCTGCTGTAGTCTGGGCAGCAAATGGTGTACCTCTCTTTGTACCTTTGAATCCACAGGCACCAGCAAAAGACCAAGAAAGAACTTGTCCCCATACATCTATAGCAATCCCTATGGTATTGTTAAAACTTGCTTGAACGTACATAACTCCTTTGAGTACTCGATGTTCATTCCTACATGAACCAATTATTTTTATAGTTTTTGACATATTAATCATTATGAGTTCAGTTCGAAAAATGCATATCGAAATATATTTTACCACTAGATCCGTTAATTGATATAGAAGAGGATTACCCCTATTTTTGCTTATGTCTCAGATTAGAACAAATTATCATAACTCGTTTCCGTCTACGAATTGGTTGACATTTTCCACAAATTCTATGAATAGAAGCATGAATTTTCATATTTGTGACCCTCCAGTTTGCTCATATTACATTTTGTTTCCTGAGATAGAGAGTTTGTTTCATCTGTGATTCTCGATCCCTATCAGATGTTCAAAAGGTGATTCAATCGTTTGAAGATTTGTTGCTAAGTCTATATATTATACGTCCTTTGTTTAAACCATAATCACTTAATTCGACCATGACCCTATCTCCTAGTAGTATTCATATGGAATTACGTTGAATCCATTATCTGTCAGAACTCGAAACATAAAGTTGGGGAGTGATTCAGTAACCAAACCTTCCGCATGGATCAGATTCTGTTTCTTCACCGAATCTCCTCCTCTTTCGATTCAAAAACTTGACTAACATGATTGGATGAAGACGAATGGTGTCTCGACTTGCTTCGAATTTTCATACTATGGGGACATCTTACAGAATAAATATTTCTGGACAACATTTGGATTAATTACCATACAGAACATAAAATTTCTCCTCCAATTTTTTTTTCTGTCGAGCTTCTCGATCCATCAAAATTCCTTGGGAAGTATAAAGAATTACGATCACCATTCCAACTAGAACTTTTGGAATTTCTCGATAATTAGAATAAATTCTCAAACCAGTTTTGTTGGTACGCTTTGACGTGGTCATATATGTCCTTTTCTTCCTTCTCCGATATTTTGAAGTCGATATCAAAAAATATTTTTGGCCTTCTTGATGTTCCCTAACATCTTCTATAAAACCTTCTCGTAAAAGGAACCTTCCAATGTTCTTGGTAATATTAGTAGCTATTACTCGAACCATTCCTTTTTCTACCATGTCAGCATTTCTTATAGAAGTAATTAGATTGGTAATAGTATCATTACCCATGACGAATGAATTATTTGGAATTCCTGGTCTCGATATAAAAAGCATGTTCAATCTTCTTCGAGGAATATGCCTGTGGTGCAATGAACTTAATTGATCCATGTGCCATTTGATGAACCTTAAGTCAAAGATTCTTACAAGATCTATCAGTACTTATAATACTCCGGGAGCCAATGAAACTATTTTCGTGAAATTCAATTGTTTCAATTCCTGAGCAACCAAACCAAAAACTCGAGTTCCTTTTGGATTTCCTTCCTGATCAATGACAACAGCTGCATTGTCATCAGATCGTATCATCATTCCATTGTCACATTCAAATTCTTTATAGGTGCGTATAACTATGGCTCTAACTACTTCTGATTTTTCCAGGGGCATGTTAGGTACTGCTTCTTTAATTATAGCAATAATAACATCACCTATATGAGCGCATTTACGATTACTTGCTCCTAGAACTCGAATACACATTATTTTTCGGGCTCCACTATTATCCGCTATATTAAAATAAGTTTGAGACTGAATCATTTTTCCTCCAAAATATTTTTTACCTCGGCAGATAACATGAAAAAAGGAAGGGTTCTTACGAACTAGTAATCTTCTTCCACCAGAAATAACTCTTTGATTCTGTATGGATGGATTGGGTTAAGTAGTAACAAATCGAGTACGTATAGGAATTTTGTATGCAGCTATTCTAGCAGATGCTCTAGCGACAGTTTCGGATACTCCACCCATTTCATAAAGTATTCGACCTGGTCTGATGACAGACACCCAATATTCGGGAGATCCTTTCCCGGAACTCATACGTGTTTCTGCAGGTCTCATTGTAATAAGTTTGTTGGGAAATATACGTCCCCATATTTTTCCACCATGACGGGCATAACGATTAATCGTTCTTTGTCCAGCTTCTATCTGTCCAGATGTGATCCAAGTGGGTTCAAGTGCTTGAAGAGTGAATCTACCGAAACAAATGTGATTGCTGCAGTAAGATACTCCTTTCATTCTTCCCCTATGTTGTTTACGAAATTTTGTTCTTTTTGGGTTATAGTCGATGGTTAATAGTATTTTGATCCCATCTCTAATCCGAAACCGGACATGAAAGTTTCTTCTCATCCAGCTCCTCGTGAATAATCAATGTGTAGATAAATGTGTTTATATCTATGCATTACACATATTGTATATAGAATCTAATTTACAGGATGAATAACTCTTACATTTCCATCCAATGTCTTAATAAAGAATTTCATAGGTGAATATTTACTCTTCCAGTATTTGCTCCATGGGGTCGACCTAGCTATAGACTCCAATGAGATTAATTGGTTTTTGGTTTATTTCACCATCCTATCCAATGAATGATTAAGATTCCTATATGATCTTATGCAGTCATAGGTTCCATCATTCCATATCTTCTATCTAAATGCCCAGGTCTTCCCTCCACAATGGAGCTTTCTTTTCATCTGTTACGGAATCAATTTCCTTAGTTTCCATCGGCCCGAAGCTCTTTCTCCTTCATAAACTGAATTCCTTCAATCTTTCTTGAATGAACCAGGATGATTCTTATGCTTTATCACATTGCTTTTTGGAGGGTAGTTAATGAACCATACAATATTGGGAGAATATTTCTTCTTTTTTCGCATTACCAAACACCTTTCTCGCTTCACGAGAGATCAAATATCATTTTTTCTCTCGTGGAAGATAGTATCTACCCATAGTTATTGGATCTTAGCAATATGAAGCAATGCGTTAGTCTCTAGTTTATTTATAGAGACCAATCTGTTCTTATTTCGAGTTCTCCATAACTTCGGAAAAGAATGAAAAGGTCAATTCCAACGAGTTGCACACTAAGCATAGCACGGTTCCAAAATGGTAAATCTAATTTCTATTCGAACAGATAGAATTGATGATCTATGATCAGGTAGATTGGAAAAAGAAGACTAATTATTCCTACTCTTCTAAAATCCAAATTTTTATCCCTAAAACTCCATAGATGGTTTTAACTGGATAATAACAATAATCAATCCTAGCCCGAATTGTCTATAGGGGAACCCTACCTCCCTTGTCCCATTCGACCCAGGCAATTTCCTTTCCATCGAGACATCCGACAATTTGGATCTGAATACCTTTTACCTCTTTCCATTCAGCCAGTTCAATAGCTTTCTTCATTGTTTTTCTGAATGGAACTCTCTTCTCTAGCTGTAGGGCAATATACTCTACAAGAATATTAGGTTTTCTATAGGGTTTCGCAACTTTTTATATACCAATGTGAAGTTTTCGCTCCACAGAATCGAGCATATTTAGTACATCATTACTTAATTTTTCAATTCCTTGACCCCTACCTTCTATTAAGAACAAGTTGGGAAATCCAATATAGATTTTGACCTTAATCAAATCGATATTTCTGCAAATCTCTACACGTGCAATTCCTCCATAATTCGAGGAGCTCTTTATATGCGTTCGTACATAGTTTTCAATGCAAGTACGTATTGTTTGATCTTCTCAAAGATCTTTGGAATAATTCCTTTGTTGTGCGAACCAATGGGAACGCTCATTTTGAGTTACACCAAGTCTAAAACCAAGTGGATTTATTTTCTACACCATACATATCCTTTTTTTCGGGATTCTATTGACATAATCGGATCATTCGATCTGGAGATTTCCTCCGATACAATAGTTATATGACAAGTGGGTTTCTGTATTGGATAACCGCGTAACTGAGCTCTAGGTTGAATCCTTTTAAAAATAGCACCCTCATTCACTTAGACTCTACCAACGAGTAAATTGGCTTTGTTTAAACCCATATTGTGATTTGCATTCGCCGCCGCAGAATGAATTAATTGTGATATGGGATAACAGGGCCCATAATGCATCAGTTCCAATATCATATGTGCTTATCCATATGAATGACCACGAATTTGATTAATTACTCTACGCGCTTTATGAGCAGACATATGTATATTTCTCGCCAAAGCTCATATCTCTAGACCTGGACTATTATTTCCCATTGACTCCATCCTCCTTGATGAATGACAAGTCTTTCTCAATTAATGACAAGATTTCTTATCATTTCTTGCATGTCCCTGAAAAAGTAGGGTAGGTGCAAATTCCCCCAATTTGTGGTCTACCATACAATCTGTTACATAAATGGGTAAATGTTCCCTCCCATTATGAACAACAATTGTATGACTGATCATTGTGGGTACAATGACAGATGCCCGGGACCAAGTAACTATTATCTTCCTTTCTTCTTTTATGTTTAGATTTTTAATTTTCCTCAATGAATGATTAGCCACAAAAGGATTTTTTTTTAGTGAATGTCCCATGATCAATTACTTTTCTTTCCTTTTTTTTTATGGATATCCAACCATTCTTACTCACGTCGACAAAGGATTGAAGCATCACTGTATCTATTTCTCTTCCGACTTTTCTTTCCAAGTGCACTATAGCCCTAGGGGGTCACAGGTTTTTTCCTACCAATTGGGGTTCTTCCTTCCCCACCTCCATGAGGATGGTCTACAGGGTTCATAGCTACTCCTCTTACCTCAGAATTCTTACCCAACCAACGTTTAGCTCCAGCTTTACCGAAACTTCTATTCTTTGTAGTGATATTACGCACTTGTCCACTTGTGGCTCAGCAGTTTTCAGATATTAAACGAACTTCTCCAGATGGTAATCTTAATGTGGTCAATCGATCTTCTTTTGCGATCAGTTCTGCTACAGCATCTGCCGCTCTAGCCAATTTTCCACCCTTTCCAAGTGTTATTTCTATGTTGTGTATAGCCATGCCTAAGGGCATATTGGTTGAAGTAGACTCTTATTCCGATGAATAAAAATCCCTACCCAAACTGTACAAGCCTCTCTCAGGGCATACAGCCTTCTAGATGTATATTATATTCACATATATTGAATAAATATAATTGAGATGAGAAGGAGCATCTATTGTATTCTCTATGTCCCGATTCTCTACATCCTAGGTCTCTCTATTCCATCATCTGGCTTATATTCTTTATGTAGCATTCAGAATGAATGACTTTACCAAATTACGCTAATACTTTCGTATGTTATGGATAACGTAGGAGGCATATTAAACATCTTTTTCTCTTCTCTCCCTTTTTACTTTTTTCCTCTCCCCATCTTTTTATTTTGGGAATTACTACCACTGTCCAGCTCCGAATCTGCCTCTGACCATCAGATCAAATGTGAGTAACTTGTCTTTTTAGAGGGTGCCTCTATCGCATTTTGTTCATGCTTCGGACAAACAATCAGGTCCTCTCCATATTATTATAGCTTCAGAACCAATGATCCAATATGAACAATTTTTGAATCCAATCACCTACTGTCATTTATCGTCAGTTTCCCTTTGGGGTTCGTCCCGTAAAAGTGTCCTAGTTGGATCAGTGATAGATTTATAGGTTTCACTGTAAACCCAATCGGTTGGTTTTGATCACATAAATTAATTATTCAAACTGCACTCAGAGGTAGGGCATTTCCTATTGATATAGGATCTTTTGGACCAGAAAGAATAGTATCTCCAATCATGACCCCTCTGTGATGTAGAATATACATCTTATCGCCATTCTTGTAATGCACCTTGCAAATGTATGCACTTATATTAGGGTCGTATTCTATGGTTACAATTTCTCCTGATATGTGTTCGTTATTCCGTCGAAAATCAATTTGACGATACAGACTCTTGTGACCCCCTTCCCTGTGTCTTGCGGTAATAATTCCTCTTCCATTACGACCTTTCCCACAATGATGTTTTCCAGAGGTCAATTTCTTCTGTGGGTCCAACTGCACTCTTCTATCGAAACCTGATACAAATCTATTGTGTGTATTCGGAGTTAAAATTCTATATGAACGGATGGCCATTTAGTTTCAAATTTGAAATCTTATTGTTCTGAAAAGAGTGGAATAGAATCATTGGTTCTAAGTGTAATAATCACATGTTTACAACGTATTGGATGTCCTACCATTGACACTCTCTTTCCTCCTTTTTCAGGGAGGCGATATCTATTCATAGCTATTACTTTAACATCGAAGAAATTTTCAATCCAATTTTGAATCTTTGTTTTGTTCGATTGTGAATCGATGTTAAAAGTATATTGGTTCCTTTCCAATAGACAAATACTTTTCTCTGTAAGTACTGGATATTTCACTTCATCCATAAAAATTTTCCCTCCTTTTCTCCTTTTTTTTTCCTGTAAATCCTGTAGCTATTATTATATCGGATCATATACCAATTTAATTATACAGATATATCATAGTTTAGGTATGGAAGTTATGCACGAACATAATGCTCACAACTTTCCTCTAGATCTAGCCACTGTTGAATCTATTTAAATAGGTGGATAATAATCTGATGGATTGTTATAGTGTATTGCTTAATTGAAGCATACCAAGCCTTTCATTCATTTTATTGAAAGGCTTGGTATGCTTCAATTGTTTGGTGTTATTCACGAATTATGAGTTGGGCGCTTTAACCATTCAACCATGGATGCTGGATAAACATCATCAACATATTCATTCTATAATATGAGTATAGACTCAAATCTAAAATTGGGTAGTTTAGGATTGGGACCCATTTACATTCTTTCTTTCTCTCATACTTGATTCATGTCAAATATTCTCAATAGACATTCAAATAACATTTCATTGAATTAATTTGATAATAAGCCATGGACGAAACAAAATATGTGAATCAATTAGAATTGGTTGTATTTATTGTTCGGTCCTCTGGTCTTCCACTCATGGTGGGTGGGATAATAATGAAGAAGTTGAGGTAAAAATATAAGAATTTGATCTATTTCAAAGGAGTATATTCATGTTCCTATTTCCCTAATATAATACTTTCTGGCTAGATATTTTCATTAATATATAGTCTCATTCCTACCTATTCTTGCATCCTTTATTTCCAGAGCTTTGGCTCCCATTGGTCAAGAACTGGACTACTAGTTACGAATCAAGTATCGAACCAATGGGAAGATACTTGGATCCGATCTAAGATCATTATACGTTCACTCCAGTTCTTGTTGTTCTTGATGTTGGAACCGTCTCCCTTTCTCTATGGGCTATGAGTTCTAGTATACAGGGTATATCTGCATTTATAGGAGCTACAATTCTCGTGCTTATTTTCATCGTTGGTTTAGTCCATGCGTGGCAAAGAGGAACATTGGAATGGTCCTTAATTTCCAAGTGGGGGAGGGAAGTACAAAATGACATAAAGCCAATGATGAATACTATGAAGTTACCTTTACTTGATCAAACAATTTTGAATCCAGATATTTCAACTACCCCAAACGATCTATCGAACGAATTGGGCTAGACTCTCCAGTTTATGAACGCTCCTTTACAGTATTAATTTTGGTTTCATCAAATTCACTTCATTAATAGATTCGTGATTCGACTCCGATCGTTACGGTCCAGTACCAAGATCTGGACCTAGACAAGCTTACCTCATTATAATAGCAGGACTATGACCATGAAAAAGGCTCCTTCTATAGTGAGATTTATTATACGAACAAATGTCGGAACAAAAATATGTAGTTTCCCTAGAGCATGTACTATCACAGAGAAATATTTGGTACATATTATTATAGTACCGTTTGCAAAGTAGATAAGTTAATTCCTATGGATGTCTATTCGCCAGATTGCCCATCTGAACCAAAGGCTATTATAGATGGTATAACGAAACTTCATGAAAGAAAAGAAAATACAGTTCGAAGGATATATGAGGCCCGAACTCCAATAAGGAAAGAATAAAATATTTCACTATAAATCATAGGGATCATCATATTGGATACAATATCCATACTAGAAATTATGGTCAAAAGTTATTACATCACTCTTATGAACCTCAATTCGAATCTACTTTCGAGATACCCTCTGCAACGTTTGGATCTACTTCAACTCTGCAATTATAGATCTATCATTGGGATAATCTATCCCATTTCAATTCAGATGGAATAGGATGAATAGATTCCGACTAGTGCCGAATTATCAGTCCCACCGTCAAATCTTGACTTCTGAGTTCTCGATCCTACTTTTTTATATGTACAGAGTATCGTGATTCAATTGGAACGGATAGAGAGGGACAATATGAGCAAAGAAGAGAGAGAGAACAGATTGATCCATCTATCTATTTTTATTGGGGTGTCTCCATATGTAGATATACATCTAGATAGAATCGATTTAGATAGATGGATATGGAGACATGGATATTGACATCTTGCCAGGAACCAGATTTGAACTGGTGGCACGAGGATTTTTAGTCCTCTGCTCTACCAACTGAGCTATCCTGGCTCTTCCCTGTGGATCATCTTGGTACAGGGTTTTAACTTGTGTCAACTAAAAAGAAGTAAAAAGGTATTTTTACTAGTTTTTAGAATGATCGTTTTTTTAGAATGATCTTTATTATTTTCGATTTGGAAGTCACTAATATGATAAAAATGGACTGCAACAGAATAATTTCAAAATGATCTAATCTATGTAGATCATATATCACAAAATCAATTGATCATATGATCAGCTTATTAGCAGATCAACTCAAGTGGTCATAAGATGGATGAAAAGATTCATGTTCTAATTTCTTCTCTTCATGAAAAATAAATAAAAAATAGCGAGGTAAAAGAATCGAGAAATTAGAATGGATTCGAACCAATGGAATTGGAGAAGATAGATCAGTCCGTTCAGGAACGAACATGGGTGGGGATAGAGGGACTTGAACCCTCACGGTCTATAAAGCCAACGGATTTTCCTCCTACTGTAATTTGCATTGTTCTTGACATTAACATGTAGAATTGGACTCTATCTTTATCCTCGTCCAACCATTTATTCCGAGAAAGAATTCAATTCTCCATCTAGAGTAGATAAGTTCATAATTGGATTACTTAATGTCAAATCAGTACTTCAACTCAAATATGGCATCTATCTTATGAATAAAATGCTTAGAAATATTCAAGTTCTGATCGCCAGTTTTGTCTGATGTTATATAGCATCTCTCTCCATTTTTGAGGTGTAAATAGATCGTTCTATAACTACAGTATCGGACCAAATGAGATTCATTTGTTAGAATAGCTTCCATTGAGTCTCTGCACCTATCCCCTTCCTACCTTAGGAGAAGAAACATAGTCTTCATGAACTGGATCTGGTTCAGGATTACCCATTCAAAATATCCCAGGGTTCCCTGGATTTGGAAGCTATCACTTGGTAGGTTTCCATACCAAGGCTCAATTCGATCAAGTCCGTAGCGTCTACCAATTCTGCCATATACCCCTCTTGAAGAACAAGATCATACCTTGATCTAATCCTATTATGTAATATCCATCAACATTATTCATTGGATATTTGCTCAATATTGGGTGGGAGAAATATCCTCCCCTACTCCCCTTCTCTCCCCTTCTCTCCCCTTCTCTCCCCATCTCTATCTCTACCCCAATCGAATATGACTGGGAATCATTATATTATTTATCCATTTGAAATGAAATGTTATTATCCTCCCCTAGTCGATTTGGAAGAGTGAGTAAAACGATCGATATCAATTGACCCTTACTTCTCCTTTCTTTCCCTTGAAAGAATCTACATTCAAACATTGTTTCGTTGTAATCGTAATCTGGATTGCGTCATTGAATCTGATTCATGCTATAATCGTTAGGATTCCAAAGGAATCTATGAATCTCACACCAATGAAATGGGGAGTGATATTCCATCAAGCCGACTTAGCTCAGAGGTTAGAGCATCACACTTATAATGCGATGGTCATCGGTTTGATCCTGATAGCTGGCTCTTTTTCGTTCCTCTCATTTCCATAATTCACAAAGTTTTGTTAGGATCAAGATGGAATGGAGAATACTCTTACGATCATTTGTCGGGTCCATCATGCCATGATCATTTACTCCCAACTAGGAACGAGATGAATGAAATGATTGGAGTTATTAGGATCAATAACAAATTGGAGAAAGATCTTCGTTTTCCATATAAAATAATTCCAGTAGTACTCATATGGGTTATACTATTCTTTCTTCTTTCTAGCACTATTTGTTAATTGAATAAGGAGTTTCTATGTCCCGTTATCGGGGACCTCGTTTAAAAATAATACGTCATCTGAAAACTTTACCAGGTCTCACTAGTAAAAGACCCAAAAACAGAAAGGATTCTATGAACCGGTCTTCTTCCAGGAAAATATCTCAATATTGTATCCGGCTAGAAGAAAAATAGAAATTGCACTTTCATTATGGACTAACGGAGCGACAATTGCTGAAATATGTTCGTATTGCTAGAAGAGCCAAATGCTCAATGGGTCAGGTCCTATTGCAATTACTTGAAATGTGTTTGGATAATATTCTTTTTCAATTGGGTATGGCTCCCACCATTCCTGGAGCTAGACAATTAGTGAATCATGGACATAGCTGGGTCAATGACCATATGGTAGATATACCAAGTTACCCTTGCAAACCTCAAGATGTGATTACTATAAGAGATCAACAAAGATTGAGAGCTATCATTAAGAAGAATATAGATCTGTTCCAGAGGGATAAATTGCCAAATCATTTGACCTTTCATTCCTTATAATATAAAGGATTCATCAATCAAATAATAGATAGTAAATGGATCAATTTGAAGATTAATGAATTGCTGGTCATAGAGTATTATTCCCGTCAAGCTTGAATCGAGAATGAAATGAAAGAGAGGGGTGGGTTGGTTGCTGGGCATCTGGAAATTATGTTCTTCTCCCTTCTTTTTCCCTTCCCCGAAGGAGACATTTTATAATCCTTACATACATTACTTGTTACCTGCGATACTTTTTTTTTATTGCTTCTTAAAATAGTCTTTACTTTTCCCATACCACGAACCAATGTTAATTTTATTTTCTCTATTACAAATAGAGGTAGATTGATCCTGGAATTAGGAAATAATCCTATTGGGATTCAATAGATTGGAAAAACAATGGATGAGAAGAAAATAGATAGTAGGGTGAAGATGTGGAAAGAGAGGGATTCGAACCCTCAGTAAGCAGAAGCCTACATAGCAGTTCCAATGCTACGCCTTGAACCGCTCGGCCATCTTTCCTATGAGATCTCTTGGTTCTAATTAATAAAATGAGTCAATAGCAACTTCCTTACGAAACAAATTATTTTTGTTCAAGTACGAACAATTCAATCTTTCGGAAATAAATAGATAATAAATAAGGTAATGATTCAATCCCCCCCGGAAAGACGAAAGGACATTTTTTACAACTTCCTCTTATTTTAGGAAATCCTCAATCATCCCGGTTAATCTGACGTATTCGGATCGCCTAATCAATAATTTAAGACAGATTAACTGATCCATTCCATATTATGATCATATATAGATCTGTAGTGATCATCTTATCAATTGTATAAGAACTAATTCTTTGGCAATGATCCTGTGTCATGATGACTATATTTTCCCGATATTCTTTTATCTATATGGATAAAGCACACAATTGTTGGGTAGGCATTTCATCCTCATTATGCAATGCTCGATCATTTAACTCTTTCTTTGTTCGGATCATAATCGAACTGGACCTCCCGAGTTTACCCAATCTATTATTCTTTCAATACAAGCCTTTTCCCATTTTTATTCATATTACTAATGAACAATTATTCAATTTATTCCCTATATATTCTAATTTTAAAGAATAGATTGGAATAGATAGAATGAGAACATATTTACGATTGTAAGGAAATCCATTTTATGGTATTGTGCACCAGAAAAAAATTTCGTTCATGGAATCATTTGCGTAAGGGAATGAAGGAAATTATCAAATCTGTAATTCACTATGCCTAGATCTCAGAGAAATGACAATTTTATTGATAAGACCTTCACAATTGTAGCAGATACCTTATTGCGAATAATACCGATGGCTCCGGGGGAGAAAGAAGCATTTACCTATTACAGAGATGGTGTGATTTGATATTTTTTCCATTCTTATTTTTTGGGGAAAGAAAAGGTAAGGTATTCGGGAATAAAAATTGGGTAAAATAAAACTTACGCTCAGTGAAGGTGAGTTCTGGAGATAGAACAATTCCTTCTGTCGTGTATCCCCGGTCAATGCACCTTTAGATGCTTTCATCTCTTGAGGATTTTAGTACCGAGTGAAAGGTTACACCTATGCAATAGGCCTTGCTTGTATAGTTGAACCTATTTGATAGACGCGCATGAGGGGAGAAAGCACTACGTATGGAAATCGACAACACAAAAGCTTCATTATAGCCCATATGCATTACCCTTTTCTGAAGGGTAGTGAGAATGGTTGGGAGAACAAACATCCATCTCGTTTGTACTTCGGATACCCTTATAATGGAACCATCGAAGATTGTTGAAGTGATTAATCCCCGGAGAATACAGGGCGTTAAGAATAAATAAATTGTTAGAGGTTCCATTCCTAGTAGTAAGATCCTTGGTATTTGGAAAAGAATCTTTGCAAGAAGGATGGCTAGAGATTCATTGGAAATACACTAGCCCCTGTTAATTCATAATATTGGGTCAGAATCTTTTTTTTTTCAATTCCACAGATTACTCCCCATAGTACCTTTTGTAAAGAAAGGAGGAGTCGTATGAGGTGGGAATCTCATGTACGGTTTTGAAGCGAAGATCATTTCAATGGAATGAATGACCATAATGAATGTCAGCTCAATCAGAAGAGGAATATGTGGAAGCTTTACAAAATTATTATGAAGCTATGCGACTGGAAACTGATCCTTATGATCGAATTTATATACTATATAATATAGGTCTTTTGCATACAAGTAATGGGGAACATACGAAGGCTTTGGAATATTATTTCCAAGCATTAGAATGGAACCCATCCTTACCACAAGCTCTTAATAATACGGCCTTGATCTGTCATTACGTGCGACTATTTGGACCATAGAATAACTTGGTTAATAACTACTATGAGTAAGGACAAAAGAAAATGCTTTCTACATATGCATCGTCCCAAGTAATGGTATTTTATCAGCTGTAGCGAAAAAAACTCTCATAGGAACCCGAATATGAATGGATAGAGCCTAAATATTCCATGGATAATAAATTCAATTGATGATGGAAGCACCATAAAGATCAATTATTGACAGAAGTTTGGGCTGATACGATCAAATCTGCTCATTGACAAGAATCAAGAATCAACTTATGTAATAGAGTTGATCTACTAAGCTACTAAGCAGCAGTGTAGCATCAGATCCTAAAGATGTGAAGTACTCCAACCAGAGAGTACTCTCCAAAAATTCTATATGGAACTGAGATAGTTACCTTGCAAAAAGAATTTGATTTGGACAATCAATCTGAAGTATAGAAAGAGATTTACTTCATCTTTTTGAGGGTAGGAGAAAAGATAGAACCTGATCATTGAATTGATTGGAAGTTAAATCAGAAACTCATGTCATTGACTTTTTTTGGTCCTTTGGTTAATATGAACTCCCAAAGAATCATCTCCAATTCTTTGGAAATTTTGGTAGAGGACTAAAGAATAGTGGATTGAGCCGTACGAGGTAGGAAACTCTCAAGTACGGTTCTGAGGGAAGAAAACTTTTCCAAGTTTACCTATCCTGACCGAGGAGAATAGGCCATTTGACAGGAAGATCCTGAAACTGTGGAGGCTTGGTTCAATCAAGCTGCTGAGTATGGGGAACAAGCTATAGCACTTGCTCCGGGCAATTACATCGAAGCACAAAGTTGGTTAAATATTATAGGATGCTTTGGAGAATGAGAGTTTCTATTATTGGGAAATCATTTTCATTATTGAATATCTGACTCAAAATCAATGGGATTTTTCTAGAATATTCCCAAAAATTAGATTCTATTTCATTGACATCTTATAGGAATATATTTACAATATAAAAGAATACCTTTTCTGATTCTGGATTGTTGATGGATCTTCTTAATAGGGGTAAAATCCATCCAGAGATTTTTTTATTAATGATCCATGAATAACGATTTATAATGGATGGCCTTTTATATGGGACATATGGAGGAGTATCAATAGATGGATAAATATATATCTATATATATATATATATATCCATATATACAGATATATTTATTTTTCCATCTAGAAATGGTGTGATAATCACCGTTGCTTTTAAAATTACAAAAAAAAAGGATTTTTTGCATGATAAAAGCCCACAGTCCATTGAGCACCTCAAAGATATGTCATAACAAAATTGATCACCTGCCTCAGATTGAATCTCATATCATAGTCGCTCCAATCATAAACTAGAAAATAAAGGGAGAAACGAGTTGAGATATATCTCTCGTAAGTTCACTAATTGCTATTGGCAGGTTTCTTATTATTTAAGTCCCATCCAAAAAGGGGAGAATTCAATGACCATTCATTCATCAGAACCAGAAGTAAAGGAAGTAAATGAAGTAAAGATCATAGTGGATTGAAAAATGGGCCAAACCTGGTCATTTCTCAAGGACGCTAGCTAAAGGCCCTGATACTACCACTTGGATTTGGAACTTACATGCTGATGCTCACGATTTTGATAGCCATACTAATAATTTGGAAGAGATTTCTCGCAAAGTCTTTAGCGTTCATTTTGGTCAACTAGCCATCATCTTTATTTGACTAAGTGGGATGTACTTTCACGACGCTCGTTTCTCCAATTATGAAGCATGGTTGGCTGATCCCACTCACATCAAACCCAGTGCCCAAGTAGTTTGGCCAATAGTAGGCCAAGAAATATTGAATGGGGATGTAGGTGGAGGTTTTCGAGGGATACAAATAACATCTGGGTTCTTCTAGATTTGGCGAGCATCTGGAATAACCAGTGAATTACAACTTTACTGCACTGCAATTGGTGCATTGATCTTTGCAGCGTTAATACTTTTTACTGGTTGGTTCCATTATCACAAAGCTGCCCCAAAAATTTCTCGGTTCCAGGAAGTAGAATCCATGTTGAACCATCATTTAGCATGGTTACTAGGACTTGGATCTCTATCTTGCGCCGGACACCAAATACACGTCTCTCCACCCATTAACCAACTTCTAGACGCTGGAGTGGATCCTAAAGAGATACCACTTCCTCATGAATTTATTTTAAATCACGATCTTTTGGCTCAACTTTATCCCAGTTTTGCTGAGGGATTGACCCCATTTTTAACCCTGAATTGGTCGGAATATTCACACTTTTTGACTTTTCGTGGAGGATTAAATCCAGTAACGGGGGGTCTATGGTTGACCGATACTGCGCAGCATCATTTGGCTATTACATTTCTTTTCCTGAGAGCTGGTCATATGTATAAGACTAATTGGCGCATTGGACATAACCTCAAGGACCTTTTAGAAGCTCATAAAGGTCCATTTACGGGGGAGGGCCATAAAGGTCTTTACGAGATCTTAACTACCTTGTGGCATGCTCAGCTAGCTATTAACCTAGCTATGTTAGGATCTTTAACTATTGTTGTAGCTCACCACATGTATTTGATGCCTCCCTATCCATACCTAGCTATTGATTATGGTACCCAACTCTCTCTATTCACACATCATATGTGGATTGGTGGGTTTATCATAGTTGGCACTGCTGCACATGCAGTGATTTTTATGGTAAGAGACTATGACCCAACTACTCAATACAACAACTTATTAGATCGTGTTCTTAGACATCGTGATGCAATTGTATCACACCTCAACTGGGTATGTATATTCTTAGGTTTCCATAGTTTTGGTCTGTATGTTCATAATGATATTATGAGCGCTCTAGGACATCCTCAAGATATGTTCTCAGATACTGCTATACAATTACAACCTATCTTTGTGCAATGGATACAAAACACTCATGCTTCAGCACCTGGTTCAACAGCTCCTGGTGCAACAGCGAGTACCAGCTTAACCTGGGGAGGTGGTGATTTGGTGACAGTAGGTTCCAAAGTGGCTTTGTTTCCAATTCCATTAGGAATCGTGGACTTTTGGGTACATCACATTCATGTATTTACTATCCATGTGATTGTTTTAATCCTACTTAAAGGTGTTCTATTTTCCCGTAGCTCCCATTTAATACCTGATAAAGCGAATCTGGGTTTTCGCTTTCCTTTTGATGGACCTGGTAGAGGAGGAACATGTCAAGTATCTGCCTAGGATCATGTCTTCCTTGGCTTATTCTAGATGTAAAGTGCAATTTCGATAGTAATATTCCATTTCAGCTGGAAAATGCAGTCCGATGTTTGGGGTAATATAAGTGATTTGGGAGTGGTAACTCATATTACGAGAGGAAACTTTGCAGAAAGTTCCATTACGATTAATGGGTGGCTCCGTGACTTTCTATGGGCACAAGCCTCTCAAGTGATCCAATTTTATGGTTCTTCGTGATCTGCATATGGTCTTCTATTTTTAGGTGTTCATTTTGTTTGGGCCTTCAGTTTAATGTTCTTATTCAGCGGCCGTGGGTATTGGCAAGAACTCATTGAATCTATTGTTTGGGCCCATAACAAATTGAAGGATGCTCCTGCTATCTAGCCCAAAGCCTTGAGCATTCTACAGGGATGTGCTGTAGGAGTAGCTCATTACCTTCTGGGTGGAATCGTCACAACATGGGCGTTCTTCCTGGCAAGAATTATTGTAGTAGGATAAAGGCTAGGAGGATTTGAAAATTATATGGCATCAAGATTCCAAAGTTCAGCCAAGGCTTGGCCCAGGACCCAACTACTTGTCGTATTTGGTTTAGTATTGCAACCGCACATGACTTTCAGAGTCATGATGATATTACCGAAGAACGTCTTTATCATAAAAATTTTTGCTTCCCACTTTGGTCAGTTGGCAATAATCCTTCTGTGGACCTCTAGTAATTTGTTCCATGTGCCTTGGCAAGGAAATTTTGAAGCATGGGTACGCGATCCCTTACATGTAAGACCCATTTCTCATGCAATTTGGGATCCTCATTTTGGTCAACCAACTATAGAAGCCTTTACCCGAGGAGGTGCTCCCGGTCCGGTCAATATTGCTTATTCCGGTGTTTATCAGTGGTGGTATACAATTGGCTTATGCACTAACGAAGATCTTTATGCTGGAGCTCTTTTCTTGCTATTTCTTTTTGTCATATTTTTAATAGAGGGTAGGTTACATCTACAACCTAAATGGAGACCAAGTGTTTCATGGTTCAAAAATGCCAAATCCCGTCTCAATCATCATTTGTCATGACTCTTTGGAGTCAGTTCTCTAGCTTGGATAGGGCATTTAGTTCATGTCACTATTCCTGAATCAAGGGGAGTGCACGTCAGATGGGACAATTTTTTGGATGTATTACCATATCCCGAAGGTTTAGAACCGCTTTTCACAGGTCAGTGGAATCTTTATGCTCAAAATCATTATTCTAGTAGTCACTTATTCGGTACCTCCTAAGGGGTGGGAACTGCTATTCTAACTCTTCTCGGAGGATTCCATCCACAAACTCAAAGTTTACGGCTGACTGATATGGCTCATCATCATTTAGCTATTGCATTTGTTTTTTCAATTGCTGGTCATATGCATAGGACTAACTTTGGGATTGGTCACAGTATGGAAGATATTTTGGAGGCACATGTTCCTCCAGGAGGCCTATTAGGACGCAGACATAAGGGTCTTTATAACACAATCAATAATTCTCTTCAGAAGTAACGATTTTGTAAAAGCACTAATTCAGCAGCTTGATACCGTTTATCCATATATGGAATACCAATTTCATAAACGATCATACCACATCTGATTAAGAATCTGGCTATAGATATTTCTATTAGATTATCTCCCATGAAAAAGACAGATTTTCTGCGTACCAAATCAAGATAATCTTTTAAACTCTCCCATATCCATTCCTCTCTTTCCTTCTACACTCTGGGCCTCAATACCAAATACAGGACAAATCCTTTCGATCCAAGCACGCATTCAATCTGGACCAATAGGAAAAGGAGATACGATTAATTCAATTTTTTTTCATCTTATCAAAGTTGTTGTTGTATGACTAAGAAATGGGTTAACCCCACAAACATAAACTCCATCACCCAGTGATGCAAGATTGGCATATCTCTGAGCGAGAAACCAACCTGATACCTTAATGAATTGGCGTCTTAATTCTGTATCAAGTTGAGAAACCAAATTCGAGGGTAAAGACCCAAAAATAACTAAGGGAGGATGATTTGAATATTCCACCAAATTCTTTTCCTTCAGAAGAGGATTTGGGAATAATTTGGTTTTAGTTTCTTTTGATTCACTAATGGGGAATTCTTAGTCTAGACAACGATGTGCCATTATAGCTAAGACACTATCTTCCCCCTGAGTAAAAGCATAATCGAGTCCATTTGCTCTTGCCACTAGAATTGGTACTCCAATTTCGTATTCCAATTTGGGTGCCATACCTTCGAAATCCATTTTTATTATTTTTGTAGTACAGGTGCCTATCCATATGATGACGCTGGGGTCTCTATCTTTTCTTATCCGAATACAAAGCATTTTCAATTCCTTATAATCATTCAAATGGGCCGATATATCTCCTTCTAATTCTGCCATTGCATAGCGAGGTTCTGCAAAAATCATAACTCCAAGTGCATTTTGGAGAAAATAACCACATATTTTTGTGCCCACTACCAAAAAGAAACTATCTTAAATCTTTTGATACAACCAGGATACACAGCTAATAGGACTAAAGCTATGATAATTGCTCATTTCACATTCAAGCATTATAGTTTCAACAATTTTTGTCGACATAATAGGGAGGGAATAAAAGGCTAAGGATAAATAAGGAAAAGAAATAATGAATAAAAATACTAGTAACACAAAAGAATGATAACAAGAAATAATAAAATTGTCAACAAATTGACAACAAATTGTGGATAAGTGGAGAAATTGTTGATTCTAAATCCTCATAAACCCAGGTAAATTTTCCTTATTATTTTTTTTCTGTCCCCCACCACCAATGCGATTTAGATAAAGATCAGAGAGTAAATTGAATAATTCCCGATCTAGAATCTCTTTTGGGGCAATACCTTCTGGTTGGGACAATATTTGATCTGCTATGCCTAGATAATAATTACAAACATAGTTAAGGGATGGTTCAGATCCAACCATTTCAAATAAGGTTTTACCCTTTACTCTGGAAACTCAGATATCCTGAATAATAGGTAATACTTCTATTACAGGCATTGGACAGGCTTCTACATATTTATTTATAAGATCTCTTCTAGATGTATGATTTCCCACCAAGCCTGCTAATCAGAGTGGATGTGTACGAGCCTTTTCCTTTATAGAGGTAGTAATACGATTAGCTGCAAATAATGCATCGAATCCATTACCTGTAATAATAACACAATAATCAGCATAGTTCAATGGAGCGGTAAAACCTCCACAGACCACGTCACCTAATACATCGAATAATATAATATCATATTCGTAAAATGCATTTAATTCTTTTAACAAATTTACAGTTTCTCCCACCACATATCCTCCACACCTGACACCTGTGGGTGGACCCCCTGCTCTCACACAATCCACCCCTCCATAACCCTTGTGAATTACATCTTCAGGCCAAATATCCTCATAACGATAATCCTTGGATTGTAAAGTATCTATAATTGTAGGTATTAGAAATCCTGTAAGAGTAAAAGTACTATCGTGTTGGGGATCACACCCAATCTGTAACACTCTTTGACCACGTCTCGCTAGAGCGACTAAGATATTACAACTAGTTGTTGATTTACCGATTCCGCCTTTCCCGTAAACTGTTATTTTCACCACCAATCCTCCTTTATCTAAATCTAAAAGTTATCTCTTTATTTCAAGGTTCTATATAATCGAATTATTCTTTTTTTAAGTGATACCTAATATTGAATGGTAGCAATAATTATATATCCTATTTTATTTATAGGTCAATACCTCTAGGGTGGGGTGTCCAAGAGTTGATAAAAAACCTTATTGAGTTTCTCATTTATACACTGATGAACATGGCCGGTCCAAAGAACAAGAATCTTTCCCGTATATGGGAACCCTCCGTTGTTCCTCAGTAGCTCAGTGGTAGAGTGGTCGGCTATTAACTGATTGGTCGTAGGTTTGAATCCTACCTGGGCAGATTCGT
>CM062806.1:376231654-376263307 GCA_031772625.1 Pinus tabuliformis
TGATAGCCCATCTTTCTTTGTCTCTGTAGAGTTTTTCAGTGGCATGTTTCAGTCCTATTCCCCATTACTGAGAAAATGTAAGTCACCAGTTCGAGTAAAAGATACTATCATTACCACCTAGATGATTAGACATCCAACCCGTAATCACAACGACCCAATTGCAAGAGCAGAGCTCTACCAACTGAGCTATATCCCCCGTACTTTGACCAAGTGGTCCATACATGAAAGAAAAAAATAAATAAATAAGATGTTTTTTATTTTTCTTCCTACGATTTTCCCTGGCGCAGTTGGGCTATCCTGGACTTGAACCAGAGACCTTGCCCATGAAGTAAATCCTCGCACCTGCGATACTATCCAATCAACTAATTGGAAGAGAATCAATAGGTTCTTTTTCAGGAGTGATTCATCCTTACAGAACGCAGCATACAGCTTCCTCTCCATTGTACTGTGCTCTCCAAGTGTGCTTGTTCCCCTTTTCTTTTTATTTCCTCACCGAGCCAACGGCGAGCAAATGAAAATCACTTTTGATGAGAAAAGGAGGTGTTGAAAGACCCTCCTGGGCCAACCCCGGGACACTCCAAGATCCTTTTTCGAACCTGCTTTGCTCCCATGTGAGGAGATGGATAAAGACATCCCATCCGTTGCACTCATCCAAGGGTTTTTCATAGTGGGTGGTCGAAGACCAAGGAGTTATTTCTATTTACACCAAGCATTCTTCTATTCTTATGACTAGATCCAATCTACTGGGCTGTACAGAAAATGAATTGATAGAATTTGATTTCACGTTATTCCTTTAGGGAATAATGAGGAGATCCTATCGATTGCTATTTACTATGGACCTCCAAAGCATGAAAAGGCTCGAATGGTATGATCCCTTCGTCACCCTACCTAGAATGAAAAGGGTGATCCCATAGTTCTTGGTTTGTGAAGATGTGTTGTTAGGTGCTCTATTTTCCACATCTAGGCTGAACTTCATCCTGTGCCCAAGAGATAGCAATCCATACACTGATAAGGGATGTATGGATTCTCGAGAAGAGAGGATTCGAGGTGGATAACCACCATCACTCCTAAACCGCCCAGATCCACAAATGAATAGAAATTTGGATCTGTATTCGATCTCACCTGAATTGCCCCATCTATCCTCCTGAGGATAAGTTTAGTTCCAAACCCCGGTTCAAACAAACAGGAGGAGTACGCCATGCTAATGTGACTTGGATGATCCACATCTCTGGGTCAGGTACTGATGAGCACATTGAACTATCCATGTGACTGAGAGCCTTCACAGCCCAGGCACAACGACGCGATTATCAGGGGCGCGCTCTACCGCTGAGCTAATAGCCCATCGTGCAGGCCTCTGGGTATGGAGACCTTCCCCTACACCAACACCAATATATTGGCAGAACCAATATAGAAAATAAGCTAATAGCCCATTGTGCAGGCCTCCCGGGGATGGAGGCCTCAATATATCCAAAATAGCAGAAGAGAAACCCTAACACTTTTTTTGCTACCCCATGTCCCTGCCTGAGTGGCAACATGGGGAGGAAAATGGGAGATGGGATTCTATCAACTTGTTCCAACCTGGGATGATAAGCTCATGGTTTCACTTCACTATCGAGACCCAAAAGAATACTTCCATCTACGAGTTTTACTCAGATGTGAGTCCTTTCGGAAGCAGTGTCAAACGAAGAAGCCCAAAAAGCATTAGCTCTCCCTAAAAAGGGGGTGATCCAACCGCACCTTCCAGTACAGATACCTTGTTACGACTTCACTCCAGTCACTAGCCCAGCCTTCGGCATCCCCCTCCTTGCGGTTAAGGTAATGACTTGGGGCATGGCCATCTCCCATAGTGTGACGGGCGGTGTGTACAAGGCTCGGGAATGGATTCACTGCCGTATGGCTGACCGACGATTACTAGCGATTGCGGCTTCATGCAGGCGAGTTGCAGCCTACAATCCAAACTGGGGCCAGGTTTTTTAGGTTAGCTTGCCCTCGCAGGGTCGCAACCCTTTGTCCCGGTCATTGTAGCACGTGTGTCACCTAGGGCGTAAGGGGCATGATGACTTGACGTCATCCTCACCTTCCTCCGACTTATCACCGGCATTCTGTTCAGGGTTCCAAACTAAATGTTGGCAACTAAACACGAGGGTTGTGCTCATTGCGGGACTTAACCCAACACCTTATGGCATGAGCTCACGACAGCCATGCACCACCTGTGTCTGCATTCCCGGAGGGACTCCTCTCCTTCGGGAGGATTCACGGCATGTCAAACCTTGGTAAGGCTCTTCGCTTTGCATCGAATTGAACCACATGCTCCACCGCTTGCGCGGGCCCCCGTCAATTCCTTTGAGTTTCATTCTTGCGAACGTACTCTCCAGGCGAGATACTTAACGCATTAGCTACAGCACTACGCGGGTTGATACGCATAGCACTTAGTATCCATCATTTACGGCTAGGACTACTGGGGTATCTAATCCCATTTGCTCCCCTAGCTTTCGTCTCTCAGTGTCAGTGTCGGCCCAACAGAGTGTTTTCGCTGTTGGTGTTATTTCCGATCTCAATGCATTTCACCGCACCACTGGAAATTCCCTCTGCCCCTACCGTACTCTAGCTTGGTAGTTTCCACCACCTATCCAGGGTTGAGCCTTGGGATTTGATGGCGGACTTGAAAAGAAACCTATAGATGCTTTACACCCAATCATTCCAGATAACGCTTGCATCCTCTGTCTTACCGCGGTTGCTGGCACAGAGTTATCCGATGCTTATTCCTCAGATACCATCATTTTTTCTTCTTCGAGAAAAGAAGTTCATGACCCATGGGCCTTCTGCCTTCACGCGGCACTACTTCATCAGGCTCTCACCCATTGTGGAGAATTCCCAATTCTTGCCTCCCGTAGGAGTCTGGACCGTGTCTCAGTCCCAGTGTGGGTGATCATCCTCTTGGACCAACTACTGATTGTCGCCTTGGTAACTCATTACCTCACCAACTAACTAATCAGACGCGAGCCCCTCTTTGAACAGATTCCTCCTTTTGCTCGTCAGCCTATGGGGTATTAGCAGCCGTTTCCAGCTGTTTTTCCCCTCCCAAGGGCAGGCTCCTATGCATTACTCACCCGTCCGCCACTAGAAACACCACTTCCCGTCCGACTTGCATGTGTTAAGCATGCCACCAGTGTTCATCCTGAGCTAGGATCAAAATCTCCATGAGATTCATAGTTGCATTACTTATAGCTCCCTTGTGGACAAGGCTGACTCAACATCATCTCTAGGCATAACTTGTCTCCATTTGCTTTATATAAGCTCAGCCTGGAGTTTCCAGTATAGCCATCCCTACCCTCTCTGTCAATCCCATGGGCCTAACATGACGATAGAGCCATAAAAGAGATGGAAGGACTCAAGAACATATTTCAGCAAATGCTCTCAGGCATAACTTGTCTCCATTTGTTTCACATTAGCTCAGCCCGGAGTTTCCAGTATAGCGATCCTTACCCTACGAGCTACTATATATATGTTCTCAACCTAATATCTATAAAGATAGATGGATCATCCATATCCAATTTATTGTCCATCTACCATAGTAGACTCACTCATTCATATATGATGAGGGGGCCCTTTTAACTCAGCGGTAGAGTAACGCCATGGTAAGGTGTAAATCATTGGTTCAAGTCCAATAAAGGGCTCATGTTTCCCACGAAGAAAGAAGGCTCGCGTGTCAATTTCTCATCGTATGATCCACATATTTTCAAGATGAAAACCCTTTTACAGGGACCAAAATTATCTGTCATGATAGGTTTCAGGCAAAACATTTGTTATGATGGAGTCTCACAACTAATATGGGGGGAGGACCACTATATTTTTATCAATAATAGTCTTCTTCATCCTGCTACTATAGGATCAGTATATAGTTTACTCAATATTTGTCTATTTTGAACATATCAGAGGTATTATGGATACTTGGTAATTTTAAATTACTAGTCTTCAAAAGAAGTGGAAAAAACGGAAGAGAAGTAAGTGAACCTGACCCATTGGCTTATGAATATATAAGCTACTCTGGTATTTAAATTTGATGGAGATTAGGAAAGTGAACCTTTCCTATCTGAAATTAATCGATCTTATTTAGTTGATCGAACTCCCTATTTGGTTGTTGATTGACTGTTTCGTTGGATCGATTTTTATGATCTCTTCTCCCTTCCCTGGACAGAAAGAGATATAGATCTTGAAGTAAGTCCATTCCGAGCCAAATTACGGACAACGTATTTTCTCTGTTTAGACGAAATTGATACACAAATAAAATATGTGATTCTGTTACGATATACAAAATATTTTCATATGAATGTACCATATGGTGATTACACTGGTGAGAAACGGATTGAAATTATGATGTGAAAAGAGAAAAAAAAGGGAAAAAAAGGGTTTCACTTTTGGATCACAATGGTTCAATATATAACTTCTTGCTATAGAAGGAGAAGAACTTTGGAGTCATTTCATTTAGCTCTATGAGTTATGAAAAAATCGACTCGTTCCTGCCCGTAAACTCATTCGTATCGGACCACAATGTAGTATACATAGAGATGGATGAGAGAGAATAGAAATACTCCTTTTCATTTTGTTGCATTGCAGAACAAGATGAGAATGAATAAAAAATATTGAATGGAATATATATTGCGAATAGAATCTGGTCAATGGAAGGTAGAAAGCGCACTTCCCTCCCCTTAAATTGTTCCATCGATGTTATTCAATAGGTGATTCTAAGATCAGATAGGAACTCTGAAAACTTGGGATCGAGCGATCATGCATTTACCTATATTGAATCGGTTCGGTCCAGTTTCAAATATTTGTTCCAACAACGAATCTTCGAAACCCTATTTTTTTTGAAAGGATAATGGATGAAAAATTGTCCCCAATTCATTGTATACCATTTGATCGTATAGGGTGCTCGGAAATGGTCGAAATAGTGAAATAGGATGATCGCTATGACTATAGCCCTTGGAAAGTCTTCTAAAGAAGAAAAAACTTTATTTGATACTATGGATGACTAGCTATGCAGAGACCGTTTCGTTTTTGTGGGTTGGTCCGGTCTATTTCTCTTTCCTTGTGCCTATTTTGCCTTAGGTGGATGGTTCATGGATACAACCTTTGTGACTTCATGGTCTACTCACAGATTGGCCAGTTCCTATCTAGAAGGTTGTAATTTCCTAATTGCCGCAGTTTCTACTCTTGCTAATAGTTTAGCACATTCTTTGCTACTATTATGGGGTCCCGAAGCACAAGGAGATTTGACTCTTTGGTGTCAATTAGGTGGTCTATGGACCTTCGTTGCTCTTCACGATGCTTTCGGTCTAATAGGTTTCATGTTACGTCAATTTGAACTTGCTCGATCTGTACAGTTGCGACCTTATAATGCAATTGCATTCTCTGCTCCAATTGCTGTCTTTGTTTCTGTATTTTTGATCTATCCATTTGGACAGTCCGGTTGGTTTTTCACACCTAGTTTTGGTGTAGCAGCTATTTTCCGTTTTATCCTCTTCTTTCAAGGTTTTCATAATTGGACCTTGAATCCATTTCATATGATGGGAGTTGCCAGAGTATTGGGTGCTGCTCTTATATGCACTATTCATGGTGCTACCGTGGAAAATACTTTATTTGAAGATGGTGATGGTGCAAATATGTTTCGTGCTTTTAACCAGACTCAAGCTGAAGAGACTTATTCCATGGTCACTGCTAACCACTTCTGGTCCTAGATCTTTGGGGTTGCTTTTTCCAATAAACGTTGGTTACATTTATTCATGTTATTTGTGCCAGTGACCAGTTTATCGATGATTACCATTAGAGTAGTTGGTCTAGCTCTAAACTTAAGTGCCTATGATTTTGTTTCCCAGGAGATCCATGCAGCAGAAGATCCTGAATCTGAGACTTTGTACACAAAAAATATTGTCCTGAACGAAGGTATTCATGCTTGGATGGCGGCTCAGGATCAGCCTCATGAAAACCTTATATTCCCTGAGGAGGTCCTACCCCGTGGAAACGCTCTTTAATGGAACTATAGCTTTAGCTGGTCGTGATCAAGAAACCACCGGTTTCACTTGGTGGGCTGGTAATGCCCGACTTATCAATTTGTCGGGTAAATTTCTTGGGGCTCACATGGCTCATGCTAGATTAATTGTATTATGGGCCGGAGCAATGAACCTATTCGAAGTGGCTCATTTCGTACCAGAGAAACCTATGTATGAACAAGGATTGATTATGCTTCCCCATCTAGCTACTCATAGGACCGAAAACTTTAGAAGAATCTTTTCCATTCTTTGGCTATGTATGGAAAGATAGAAACAAAATGACCACAATTTTGGGTATTCACCTAATCTTGCTAGGTGTTGGTGCTTTTCTTCCAGTGCTAAAAGCTTTGTATTTTGGAGGTGTATATGATACTTGGGCTCCCGACCTCAATTATCCAGATTGGGAATTATTCAGTTTACTCTCTGATCTTTATCTAAATACCATTGGTGGTGGGGGACAGAAAAAAATAATAAGGAAAATTTACTTGGGTTTACGACGATTTAGAATCAACAATTTCTCCACTTCTCCACAATTTGTTGTCAATTTGTTGACAATTTTATTATTTCTTGTTATCATTGTTTTGTGTTGCTAGTATTTTTATTCATTATTTATTTTCCTTATTTATCCTTAGCCTTTTATTCCCTCCCTATTATGTCGACAAAAAATGTTGAAATTATAATGCTTGAATGTGAAACGGGCAATTATCGTAGCTTTTCTCCTATTAGTTGTGTATCTTGGTTGTATCAAAAGATTGAAGACAGTTTCTTTTTGGTAGTGGGCACAAAAACATGTGGTTATTTTCTCCAAAATGCACTTGGAGTTATGATTTTTGCAGAACCCCGTTATGCAATGGCAGAATTAGAAGAAGGAGATATATCGGCCCATTTGAACGATTATGAGGAATTGAAAATGCTTTGCATTCAAATAAGAAAAGATAGAGACCCCAGCGTTATCATATGGATAGGCACCTGTACTACAGAAATAATAAAAATGGATTTGGAAGGTATGGCTCCCGAATTGGAATATGAAATTGGAGTACCAATTCTAGTGGCAAGAGCAAATGGACTGGATTATGCTTTTACTCAGGGGAAAGATATTGTCTTAGCTGTAATGGCACATCGTTGTCCATACCAAGAATTCCCCATTATTGAATCAAAAGAAGCTAAAACCAAATTATTCTCAAATCCTCTTCTGAAGGAAAAGAATTTGGTGGAATATGCAAATCATCCTCCCTTAGTTATTTTTGGGCCTTTACCCTCGAATTTGGTTTCTCAACTTGATACAGAATTAGGACACTAATTCATCAAGGTATCAGGTTGGTTACCCGCTCAGAGATATGTCGATCTTCCATCATTAGCTGATGGAGTTTATGTTTGTGGGGTTAACCCATTTCTTAGTCGTACAACAACAACTTTGATAAGATGAAAAAAATGTGAATTAATCGTAGCTCCTTTCTCTATTGGTCCAGACGGAACACGTGCTTGGATCGAAAGGATTTTTCCTGTATTTGGTATTGAGGTCCAGAGTCTGGAGGAAAGAGAGGAATGGATATGGGAGAGTTTAAAAGATTATCTTGATTTGGTACGCGGAAAATCTGTCTTTTTCATGGGAGATAATCTAATAGAAATATCTATAGCCAGATTCTTAATCAGATGTGGTATGATCGTTTATGAAATTGGTACTCCATATATGGATAAATGGTATCAAGCTGCTGAAGTAGCGCTGTAGTAATAGGGTTTCATGAATTGTTTGGTGTTATTCTCATAATTGGCAAACTCGCGGGTTCAATTCCTGCTGGATGCAGGGGAACTGCACATATCCATTATTGATGGAATGGGAAGAAGTATGAAGAATAACACCAAACAATTGAAGCATACCAAGCCTTTCAATAAAATGAATGAAAGGCTTGGTATGCTTCAATTAAGCAATACACAATAACAATCCATCAGAGTATTATCCAACTATTGAAATAGACTGAATAGCGACTAGATCCAGAGGAAAGTTGTGAGCATTACGTTCGTGCATAACTTCCACACCTAGGTTAGCACTGTTAATGATATCAGACCAAGTGTTAATTACACGGCCTTGACTGTCAACTACAGAATGGTTGAAATGGAATCCATTTAGGTTGAAAGCCATAGTGCTTATGCCTAGAGCGGTAAACCAGATACCTGCTACGGGCCAAGCAACTAAGAAGAAATGTAAAGAACGGGAGTTGTTGAAACTAGCATATTGGAAGATCCATTGGCCGAAATAACCGTGAGCAGCCACAATATTGTAGGTTTCTTCCTCCTGACCAAATTTGTAACCTTCATTTGCGGACTGATTCTTAGTAGTTTCCCTGATCAAACTGGAAGTTACCAAAGAACCATGCATAGCACTGAATAGAGAGCCGCCGAATACGCCAGCTACACCCAACATGTGGAATGGATGCATAAGGATATTGTGCTCAGCCTGGAATACAATCATGAAATTGAAAGTACCAAAGATTCCTAGAGGCATGCCATCAGAGAAGCTTCCTTGACCAATAGGGTAGATCAAGAAAATGGCAGTAGCAGCTGCAAGAGGAGCTGAGAATGCAACAGTAGTCCAAGGACGCATACCTAGACGAAAGATAAGCTCCCACTCACGAACCATATAGCAAGCTACACCAAGTAGGAAGTGTAGAACGATTAGCTTGTAAGGACCCCCGTTGTATAGCCATTCATCGACGGAAGCTACTTCCCAGATGGGATAGAAGTGCAAACCAATAGCTGCAGAGGTAGGAATAATGGCACCGGAGATAATATTGTTTCCATAAAGAAGATAACCAGAAACAGGTTCACGAATACCATCAATATCTACTGGAGGAGCTGCGATGAAAGCAATAATGAATACAAAGGTTGCGGTCAATAGGGTAGGGATCATCAAGACGCGTCTAGAATAACTCCCGGCCTCTTGATCACCATGTCGTTGATGGTATCAGAAAGTTAATGACATGAGTTTCTGATTTAACTTCTAATCAATTCAATGATTAGGTTCTATCTTTTCTCCTATGTTCACTATTTCAATTTCAATAATTTTGTTTATTCCCTCTATATAAATTTCTGATCATTGAGATTAATAGAAAATTAAGGGTACTATCCAGTATAGCTATTATCCCTACTTATTCCATTAAATAGAAATGATTGAGGCCTTGCCATCTGGAATTGTGTTAGGTCTGATTCCTATAAATTTGGTCGGATTATTCGTAACTGCATATTCACAATACCAACATGGTGATCAGTTGGATATTTGATCCTGGAATATCCTCCAATTTCATTGGCCTCCTACTTTTCCTGGGAGGTCAAATTCCATTGCTCGTTCCAGTTGGAATGAATTATCGATAATTTTGAGGGTTGGATTTGATAGGAACAGAATCACGCTCTATAGGATTTGAACCTACGGCATCAGTTTTTGGAGACCTACGTTCTACCAAATTGAACTAAGAGCGCTTTATTTAATATTCGGAGATGAAGGAAAAATACCTTTTGTTGATACTCTTAGAGCAAAACACTTTCGCATCTGATACGATTCAATTATTTTATGTTCCCGTTGAATCGATATCAAATGATCTTTCATTCCTTTCTTTCCATAGAAAAGAAGGGAAAGGTAGGGATGACAGGATTTGAACCTGTGACATTTTTTACCCAAAACAAACACGGTACTAAGCTACGCTACATCCCTTCTAATCATTAGACAATGTTATTTTAATTCTATTTTATAGAATTCGAAATCTATTTCCCACATTTTTCCACCTTCATTTCTCTTTGGTCTCGTGAGTGAAAAGACTTTATACATGTAGGGTCTATTATCTAGAATATCACTATTCATTATGGTGATGAAACATTTTTTTCCTTTTCTATAAATAGGACCACAGCCCGGATCACATTATATATATTCATCAATTCCGAGTTTTCTCTAGGATTCATAACTATTGATACGGTTGAATCACTTACACATTATGATCAATAAGGAGAATTTACAATGCAAGATCTAAAGACCTATCTTTCCACAGCGCATGTGTTAGCTATTTTATGCATCAGTTTTTTAGCCGGCCTATTGATAGAAATCAATCGGTTTTTTCCAGATGCTCTTATTCTTTCCTTTTTTTAATTTTTTTCCTCCCCTTAAAGCCAAGGGAAAAAAGATTGTGTTAGATTGACTTCTCCTACCTCTTGGAGAACTTACTGCATTTAGCCGCAAAAGGGATCTAAGTTTAGGACTGGAAGGGGGTAGAATTCAAGTAGAAATATCGATCTAAAGATTCTTTCCACATTCAATTTTGTAAGTAAAACTGAAAAATCAATCCTGATCAATCATTTTTTTACTTTCAAATGTTTCACCGTAGGATCTCCGGCTATCAAATTCTATCCCTTTTTCCTTTTTTCTTTTTGAGGTCGAAAATCAAAACCAATATTCAGAGTAAGTTTATGACCAAGAGCGGAGATATAAGAGTAACAATTACTTTGGAGTGCACTAGTTGTACCCAAGATAATATTTATAAAAGATTCTCGGGGATTTCTAGATATACGACTCGGAAAAATCGACGCAATACACCTATTCGATTGGAATCAAATAAATTTTGTCCCTATTGTTACAAGCATACCATTCATGGAGAGATAAAAAAAGGGATTAAACGTACAACTCCTACCCATGGATAGGAATAAATCACAGATATAAAAAGAAATGGTATTTCAACAAGATCTTTAATGGAACAATATTTTAGAAAGATTTGGAATAAATAGTATTCAAAAGGTTCATGAAACAAACTATGGATAAACCCAAGAAATATTTTCGTAGACATTTGAAACCAATTCGCAAACATTTGAAACCAATTCATAGACATTTTTCACCTATTAGGTCAAGAGATTGGATCGATTATAAGAATATGAGCCTAATTAGTCGATTTATTAGTGAGCAAGGAAAAATATTATCCGACCGAGTGAATAGATTAACTTCAAAACAACAACGTCTAATGACTAATGCTATTAAACAAGCTCGTATTCTATCTTTGTTACCTTTTCTTTATAATGAAAACTAATTTGATCCATGGGAAATAAGCCTACTCCTTAATCAAATCGGAGCTGGAATATATGTTCGATAAAGATGCAGATCTTGAGTCTATTGTTGAAAAAGTCAACAAGATTTCATTTCTGGAAAAGAATTGGATTGAATTATTTTCATTCATTTCCAATCCAATATGAAAAAACTTTTCAATATTTCAACCTTCCCAGAGGGAATTCTCTGGAAGAATCTGTTCTATCCATTCCACCTTTACCTATTTATTTCATCTATACCTAACCTATTTCATCATACGATAAGTTGTTAAAGATGGTGGAAAAGCTATTATTATCTAATACAGCTATTTGTGCAAGTGTTTTATGATTTGGAAGCAACTGCCTCTTGTACAAACATTGGATGAATCTATTATAAGAAACCCCATTGGCACGAGCTGCTACATTGATCTGAGTAATCCACAAAGAACGAAGATCTCTCTTGCGTTTACCTCTATCTCGGTGGGCGGAAACTAAGGCTCTAGCTTTCCGTTGGTTAGCAGTTCGAAAAAGTTTTGAATGGGCCCCTCAAGAACCTAATACAAATGCAAGAATTTTTTCCGACGTTTTCAAGCTATATATCCACGTTTCACTCTGGTCATTAAAGTTTACTCTCATGAATCACTAATATTTTTCTTGGTTAGTAATTTGTTTTGTTTGGTCCATTGAGAATAACATTGATTCTTTTTATTTAGAAAATAAAAGTTCCAATGGTTTTTGCTACTGTAACCTTCCCAACCATAATTTCCTTTGGATAGGCATCTTCCTGGTAGGCAAGGACTGGGACCTTGTACTGAGAATGAGAAAAAATCATGGGTTTCATCGTTTCTATGGTTCTTTCTCCAATGGTAAGGTCCTCTCTATACGTCGGAGCCTTTTATTCATTTCTGAAATATGAGATGAGTATGTTCTCGGTAACTTGTATGGTTTACCATCTCCAGCTCTACTCTTGAATCATTAAGTAATAAATACTCTCATTACAAGATCTATTAATACAGTAACGACATGTAATTCTAGGGTTAGCCAGGTAGCTGACCCTGTTGTTTCGTTCTCATGGCAATATGAGCATAAACTTCATGCTTCTTCAATTTACATGATTTCCTCTCAATGGATTGATGACCATTCGCTACCAATGAGGAATTGGTTTTCATCCCACATCAAGGTGATTGGATTTGCACCAATGGAAACCATAAATTTCATCCCCAGTAAGGTTAGATGATGGATCTTGACTTGATTACAGTGGGAAAATTCTTCTGTTATTCCGTTGTAAGAATTTCCCAGTCTGTTTAAGTTTATGATCCAAACGAGTCACACATACACCCTAGCACATACTCCTCTATGCTAAGGACATCCTCGAAGAGCAGGAGATTTTTTTCTATTCTCTATTGGCTGTCTTGCATTTCTAAAAAGTTGTTGAATAGTGGGTATTCTAGCTATATTGTATGCGGAATCAACTGGTTCAGATTGATCCTAACCATACCATATCAGGTGATTATGAAATGAATCACTCCCCCCCATTTTTTCGAAAAGGAACAAAGAGATCACAGTTTACAGTTCATTATAAAAATAAATTAAAAAGAGGATCGCTATGAGATCAACCTTCCGCTATGACATCAACAATGCCATAAGCTTGGGCTTCTGTTGCTGACATAAACACATCTTTGTTCAGGTCCTATTGAATTACCTCTTCGGGTTGGCCCATTCTTTCTATATAACGTTTGGTTATGTAATCGCGAAGCATCATTATGTGTTTCGATTCATTATGAAATTCTGCAACCAATCCGTCATAATAGGAACTAGCAGGTTGGTGGATCATAACCCTAGCGTGAGGTAATGCTATACGTTTAGGCATTTCTCCCCCGATTAGGATGAAATATCCCATTGAAGCAGCTACCCCCATGCATTTTGTATGTACATCTAGTACTATTGCTTGCATCATATCGAAAAGACCTACCCTTGGTATTACTGATCCACCGGGCCAGTTGATAAATGAGAAGATATCTTTATTTGCATCTTCTGCACTCAAATATACCATGAGACCCATGAGTTGATTTGCAATCTCGTGATTGATATCCTGAGCCAAAAAAAGTAATCTCTCTCGATAAAGTCGGTTGAATAAGTTTACCCAAGTTGCATCTTCATCTCCAGGGGCTTGAAAAGGCACTTTTGGAACACCAACGGGCATTTGTTTTAATGGAAAGAAGTGAAGCACTATACTCTAATATGGGAACGTAAAGTATATGAAGTTGTGTAACATATGAACTCTGGATGGATGGTATAGGGGAGGTTTTGAACCTATCTGGAAATAGAGCTTTAGATGGATCAAAGATCCATGTAAAATATCCTTCCATTATTCGAGTTGATAATGTAACGAATCACACTTTTACCACTAAACTATACCCCCCATGATCCGATTGTAACATACGGATCGATCTTTTGTCAAACCAACCCATTTATATTTTTTTTGAGTCTTTTCTGGATAACTTTGATCAGAGAACGATAAGCCCCATTCACTATTAAAATGATTAAAATTATCAAGCATGAAACATTTTGTATAATTTGAGTCCATAAAGTCTTTTTTATCAGAACTAGGCCGATGGATCACAAATAGAGATTCCGTAAATTGCTTTAGAGTTTTTTTAGTTGCAATAAGTAATTTTTGAAGGGAATCCATTTTATCGATAGGCAAGTTTATTGAAAAAAAACTTGAGGAAACAAAGAATTATGGTCATACTATTGACAACTTCCCGATCACTTTCATATTATAAAGAATAGATTGGTAGCCCCTATCGTCTAGTGTATCAGGACATCTCTCTTTCAAGGAGGCAACGGGGATTCAACTTCCCCTGGGGGTACCATGATCCATTCGTTAGGTATCCTAAATAATTTTCAATTACTTTCCTGTTCCTGGGTCGATGCCCGAGTGGCTAATGAGGACGGACTGTAAATCCGTTGGCAATATGACTACGCTGGTTCAAATCCAACTCGACCCAACCAATATCATCAATACCAATCTATCGGTATGGTTATATTCATGGTAATCATGAATGAAAAGATAACTGGTTATTGAACCCCGACATCGATATCTATTCATATCGTAGATGCCCATTTTCGTATGAATCAATACATTTCAAAAATGAAAGAGAAGGATAAGATATTTAATCAACCTAGCACTCGCATAATCTATATGACCTATATAGCACCTATCATGGAATAAATACTATCCAATAGTAGGTGAACTGTAATGTATTGGGATTGTAGCTCAATTGATTAGAGTATCGCCCTACCAAGACGGAAGTTGCGGGTTCGAGTCCCGTCAATCCCGATCCAATAGTAAGTGAACTGTGAATGATCATATTTGGATCCGGACGGACTAGTCCTAATCATTCCAGGGTCATGGGTGGGCCTCTAGATAAATTCGATATGGGATACTTCTTTCTATATCATCACCAAAGCGGGATAGATCCACAATTCCATCTAAATCGTGGATATCCAAGAAAAATATCTCTCATGTCTGACGAACGTCTTCTGGAGGAGCATAAAGTTCTTATTCATACGAATCCTATTCTTTTGAAATTATACCAGACATGTGTTGATCGGAACATTTTCTGATGCACGTAAGTTTTTACTACTAGTCTTACCAAAAGTGATCGTATTAGGTTATATTATTTCCATCGAAGAATTCATTCAATCCATTAGTTAGATTTTGTTACTCGAACCAATTCTATCAATGACATACATCTATTTCATGGATCTTGAAAGAAAGATTCATTCATCTCTATGAGATCAAAATGAGATCAAATCTCGAGATATTTTTGAACAAAGTTAAAATAAGGAGATCATGGAAGTAAATACCCTCGCATTTATTGTTGTTCTACTATTCCTTGCAGTTCCTACTACTTTTCTACTTATCCCTTACGTCAAAATGGCCAGTGCAAGTAGTGGAAGCAACTGATTTTGATGAAAATAAATTGATTGTTGATCACTAGATAGATCTTTATGATCGAGATCATAAGTATAAAATAGGTTATGAGATCTTTTATATTACAAAAATATAGGGTAGGGAGGATCTATTGTATTACAACAATACAGGGTAGGGATTGCTTTTAATTTTTTTTGAAAAGAAAAAAAAGTAGTACGGAGGAAAAGAATATCTAACCTTTTCTTTTGTACTACTTCTTCTTTTACACCCATATATGGATAAATATATCTTAATGGTACTTATCCATATATGGTAAATGTAGGATGAAGGACCTCGTACCATAAAATAGCAGAGCTGATCACATCACCTTCTTCCAGCTCCTGGAAAAATAGACCCAATGCAGACAGACTTATTTCTGAACGTACTTGCAGATTCTTTAGGATAAAAGTTGAACATCTTTTTTTTGGTACGAACATCTATATCTAGCACATGTTAGATATAGCACTTGAAATGGTATATGAAAACGCAAAGGAATCTATGACTTATGTCCCATATTTTTCCGAGAACATAATTCATATAAGATCCAATCAATTTGGAACCATCCGATAAAACAGGGACTCTTTCTATTCCTACTAAGAAAGAGAAGAGAGATCGTTCTTCAGTGGAAGAAATGAGATTATCAACTCATTCTAGAAAAGAACTAATGAATTCAAACTTGTTGAATAAAATAAGATTTTTCATAGGAAAATGATAATGATAAGGGATTACGTACATCCCTTACGGGGATAAAGAGGAAATAATTCCATGTAGAGTGTTTCACTTTGGAACGAAGATTCAATATTACTGGATCCTTATGGAACATAATATATTACCATGCATGATATGGAAGGAACGCAATAATTGATTCTTAAGCATTACCATTATAGCCCACTTCTCCCCCATACTACGAGTGAAAGGGAAAATGTAAAAACTACCATTAATGTAGCCCAAGTTATACCGACTATATCCATATGGATCATGTTCTCTAAAAAATAATGATTTCATCATCGAGACGATAAGGGAACTATTAACCATAGTGCAAAGTTGAAGTTGAAATGAATGGTCCACCTTTGCATTTTGAACGTTACTGACATTCGAGCTGATATGAGAGATCAATAAATACATTTGTTCATTGACCAACGAGTTACTATAACTAAATCGAGGGTCGTACATTCACGACGGAATCAGGATCAAATGCACATAACTCACTATCTATATTGGTAATATGTACCAATATGTCTCCAGAGGTTCTATAATGGAAATACAGACTTTTCCTTCCATTTACTTACCTCAACAAGGCGACACCCGGATTCGAACTGGGGATGGAGGATTTGCAGTCCTTTGCCTTACCGCTTGGCTATGTTGCCGAGATATGGGAATCCCATGGACAGATCGAATCTTTTGTTCTTTCAAGTCATTCGTCCATCCTTTAAGTATAGTATGAGATGTATGCTAAAGTCAACCATAAAAGAAATGGATCTAATTTGTTCTCCGTCTTTCTTTCGATTTGACTATTTTCATTACGAAATTTTCTAAGTGAGATTAACATTTAAGAATGGTTTGATTCATTCGTTCATAGCTCCATTTCACGTGGTTGGAAGAATGTATCAAAGTACCTCTTCCTTATCCTTTTTTTTTAATTGGAAGTATATCTCGATACGAGTAGAATTTCATGGGATATAGTGAAGACTGAATATACATCCGAATCTTTTTTGTCGGATTGATCCATATAGATCAATCGGCAATAATTGAATAGATTTTTCTACAGATGGGAAACTTCCAATGCGATTAGATGAAAATGAGGGAGCGTTTACAATCCCTGAATTTGGTAAGATACAATTTGAAGGATTTTGTCATTTTATCAATCAGGGCTTGATGGAAGAACTTCATAATTTTCCAAAAATTGAGGATATAGATAAAAAAATTGAATTCAGGATTTTTGGTAATGAACATGAATTAGCAGAACCTTTCATCAAAGAGAGAGATGGTGTATATCAGTCCCTTACATATTACTCTGAATTATATGTACCAGCAAGATCGATTCAGAGGAATAGTAGGAAGATACAGAAACAAACTGTATTTCTTGGAAATATTGCTTTAATGTATTCCCATGGAACATTTGTAGCAAATGGGATTTACAGATTCGTGGTTAATCAAATATTAATAAGTCCTGGTATTTATTACCATTCGAAATTAGACCATAATAGAATTAATTATATATATATACTAGCACTATGATTTCAGATTGGGGAAGAAGATCGAAATTAGAGATCGATGTGGGAGAAAGGATATGGGCTCGTGTAAGTAGAAAACAAAAAATATCTATTCCAGTTCTATTATCAGCTATGGGTTTAAATCTCGAAGAGATTCTGGACAATACTCGCTATCCCAAAAGATTTTTATTTTTATTGAAGAAGAAGGAGAGGTGGGAGCGGGAGGAATATCTATGGTCGAGGGAAAAAGCCATTCTGGAGTTTTATAAAAAAACTCTACTATATAAGTGGCGATTTGGTATTTTCTGAGTCTCTATGTAAAGAATTGCAAGAAAAATTTTTCCAACAAAGATGTGAATTAGGAAAGATTGGTCGACGAAATTTGAACCAAAAACTGAACCTAGATATACCTGAGAACGAGATTTTTTCATTACCACAAGATGTATTGGCTGCTATGGATTACCTTATCGGGTGAAATTTGGAATGGGTACACTCAATGATATAGATCACCTCAAAAATCAACGAATTCGTTCTGTAGCAGATTTATTACAGAATCAATTTAGATTAGCTCTCGGTTGTTTAGAAGATGCAATTAAAAGAACTATACACATAGCAACCAAGCGCAGATCAACTCCTCAGAACTTGGTCACTTTCAACTCTATTAAGAAACACTTTTCAAGATTTTTTTGGTTCACACCCCTTATCCCAATTTTTGGATCAAACTAATCCATTGACGGAAATAGCTCATGGGCGAAAATTGAGCCATTTAGGCCCTGGGGGCTTAACAGGGTGAACTGCTAGTTTTCGGACACGGGATATTCATCCCAATTATTATGGGTGTATTTGTGCAATCGATACGTCTGAAGGAATGAATGCTAGACTTGTTGCATCATTATGTATTCATGCAAAGATTGGTGATTGTGGTTCTTTACAAAGTCCATTCTATAAGATCTCCGAGAGATCGAGAGGAGAACATATGGTTTATCTACTACCGGGAGAAGATGAGGATGAATACTATCGGATAGCTACGAGGAATTCTTTGGCTTTAAATCAAGGAATTCAAGAGGAACAAATTACTCCAGCTTGATACTGACAAGAATTTATAGTTATTGCATGGGAACAAATCCATTTCAAAAGTATTTTTCCTTTCCAATATTTTTCCATTGGAGTTTCCCTTATTCCTTTTCTCGAACATAATGATGTGAATCACACTCTAATGGGTTCTAATATGTAGCATCAAGCAGTTCCACTTTTTCAACCCGAGAAGTGCATTGCCGGAACTGGGTTGGAAGGTCAAGCAGCTCTAGATTCAGGAAGTGTAGCTATAGCTACACAAGAGGGAAGGATCGAGTATATCGATGCTGTAAATATAACTTCATCAGTTAATGGAGACACTGTACGAACATAATCAATTATATATCAACGTTTTAATACCAATACTTGTACGCATCAAAAACCTCAAATTCATCAAGGGGAATGTGTAAAGAAGGGACAAATTCTGGCAGATGGTGCGACTAAGGTAGGCAGAGAACTATCTTTGGGAAGAAACATTTTAGTAGATTATATGCCATGGGAAGGATACAATTTCGAAGACACAATACTCATTAGTGAACATCTGGTATATGAAGATATTTATACCTCTTTCCATATCGTAAGATATAGGATTGAAATCTGTATGACGAGCCAAGGTCCTGAAAGAATCAATGGAGAAATACCTCATTTAGATGCTCATTCACTTTGTCATTTGGACGAAAATGGTCTTGTAATGTTAGGATCTTTGATAGAAACAGGTGATGTTTTGGTAGGTAAATTAACGCCTCAAACAATATAAGAATCATTATGTACCCCAGAAGGAAGATTATTACAAACCATATTTGGTATTGAGGTATCCACTACGAGAGAAAATTGTCTCAGAGCACCTATAGGTGGAAGGGGTCGAGTTATCGACGTGAGATGGATCAATAGAGTAGATGATTCTGGTGATAATGCGGAAACAGTACACATATATATATCACAAAAACGTAAGATACAAGTGGGTGATAAAGTAGCTCGAAGGCATGGTAATAACGGTATTATTTCAATAGTTTTACCCAAACAAGATATGCCCTATTTGCAAAATGGAATACTAGTTGATATGGTATTGAATCCATTAGGGGTACCTTCACGAATGAATGTAGGACAGATCTTTGAATGTTTTCCCGGTTTAGCAGGAAACCCGATGAACAAACATTATAGAATAACACCTTTTGACGAAAAATACGAGCAAGAAGCTTCAAGAAAACTAATGTTTCCTGAACTTTACAAAGCTAGTGAGCAAACAGCTAATCCATTGGTATTCGAACTAGATCATCCTGGAAGACATAGATTAATTGATGGAAGAATAGGAGATGTTTTTGAACAACCTGTTACAATAGGAAAAGCTTATATGTCGAAATTGAGTCATCAAGTTGATGAGAAAATACATGCACGTTTGAGTGGACCTTATGCATGGGTTACACAACAACCTCTTAGAGGAAAATCCAAACGAGGGGGGCAACGAATAGGAGAAATGGAAGTTTGGGCTCTAGAAGGTTTTGGTGTTGCTTATATTTTACAAGAGATGCTTACTCTCAAATCTGACCATATTAGAACCCGTAATTAAGTACTTGGTGCCATTATCACTGGAGGGCCAATACCTAAACCTGACACTGCTCCATAATCTTTCTGATTGCTCATTCGAGAATTACGATCTTTAGATCTAGAATTGAATCATGCTATTATATCTGAGAAAAACTTTTAGATAGATAGAGAGGAAGTTTGATCACAATAAATTGAGATCTTTTATGATTGACCAGAATAAACATCAACAACTTTGAATTGGATTAGCTTCTCCTGAATAGATTTGTGCTTGGTCTGAAAAAATTTAACTAATGGTGAGATAGTTGGACAAGTGACTAAACCTTATACTCTACATTATGAAACTAATAAACCAGAAAGAGATGGATCGTTTTGTGAAATCTTTGGACCTATCAAAAGTAGAGTTTGTTCGTGTGGAAATTCTCCAGGGATTGGAAATGAGAAGATAGATGCAAAATTTTGCACACAATGTGGAGTTGAATTCGTTGATTCTCGAATTCGAAGATATCAAATGGGATACATTAAACTGGCATGTCCAGTGGTTCACATATGGTATTTGAAACGCCTTCCGAGTTATATTGCGAATCTATTAGCTAAAACTCAGAAAGAATTAGAAGGTCCAGTATACTGCGATGTGTGACTTGATCACAAGTTCTGATCATACAGATCCATAATCAGGAACTATCATCCTATTAAATCTCATTGGGATGCCTTTAGCTCTGACATGACCCTCCAGAGGAGTAGCATGAAGCTCAGAATTATAAGCATCTTTTCAAGATGCTGAGAAAGAGGAATTAGTCCAGGGTTTAGATATTCTGTATCAAATTGCCAATTCAACTTCGTGAAAACACTTCTTTTAAATAATGTAATTTGAAATTAATTCTCTTTTATTTGGGTTAGCCCTGAATAGAGGTATTCCGGACTGAAGATATGGCTATAGGAGTCTATTCATCGCACATATGCTTCGATCAATAGTATTGTAACCATTGAAGTAAAGCAAAGCAAGCAGGAACCTAAAGGATCAAATGGAGCAAGATAAAGACAAGTAAATCCCTAGTTGAAGGTCTTTCAAGAAGAAAAGGATTGTTCGAAAGGGAGGAGTCTGCTCAATAATTCCATATCTATGTTGTAGAATCATAACATAAAGGAATACTCAATTTCACTTGGAACTTGAGCAGAGAGTAGCGATATCTCTTCAGAGAGAAAAAGAGTTTTTTGCATCTTTTTTTTAGTTACTTGAGCCGGATGAGAGGAAACTTTCACGTCTGGTCCTAAAGGGGGGGAATCTTAGAATAACCTATCCAAATCTTTTTCTTTCTAGGCCCATAGCTAATAAACCAAGTTTATTGAGATCACGGGGTACATTCGATTATGAGATTCAATCCTGGAGAGAGATTATTCCTCATTACCTCTCTGCTCATCCTTATTACCTCTTTCCTCAGGGTTCTAGAACATTTAAAGAGAGAGAAATAGCTGCTGGGGGAGATGCTATCGGGAAACAACTAATTGGTCTGGATCTACAAATGATTATAGATCATTCACATATGGAATGGAAGAACTTGGTGGAATTGAAATGGAATAGATTGGAAGAGAACCAAGAATCTACTGTGGATAGATGGGAGGATGAAAAAATTAGAAGAAGAAAGGATTTTCTTGTTGGACGCATGAAATTGGCTAAACATTTTCTCCGAACAAATATAGAACCAAAATGGATGGTCTTATGCCTATTACCAGTTCTTCCTCCCAAACTGAGGCCAATCGTTCAATTAGGTGAAGGTGGACTTATTACCTCGTCAGATCTAAATGAACTTTATCGAAGAGTTACCAATCGAAATAATACTCTTACAAATTTATTAGCAAGAAGTGGATCTGAGTCATTTGTTATTTATCAAACAAAATTGATCCAAGAAGCCGTAGATGCACTTCTCGATAATGGTATCTGCGGACAACCAATGAGAGATAGTCATAATAGGCCTTATAAATCGTTCTCAGATGTGATCGAAGGCAAAGAGGGAAGATTTCATGAAAATTTACTAGGCAAATGAGTTGATTATTCAGGTCGTTCAGTTATTGTGGTGGGTCCCTCTCTATCATTGTACCAATGTGGATTAACCTCAGAAATAGCAATAGAGATTTTTCAAGTATTTTTAATTCATAGTCTCATGGGACTACATATTGCTCCCAACCTAAGAACTGCTAAAAGTATGATTCGAGATAAGGGTCCCATTGTATGGGAAGTACTTCAAGAGGTTATGCAAGGACATCCCATATTGTTGAATCGAGCACCTACCTTACACAAATTGGGAATACAAGCATTTCAACCTATTTTAGTAGAAGGACATGCCATTCATTTACATCCATCGGTTTGTGGGGGATTTAATGCAGACTTCGACGGAGATCAGATGGCTTTCCATGTACCTTTATCTCTAGAAGCTAGAGCAGAAGCTCATTTACTCATGTTTTCTGAGACAAATCTTTTGTCTCCAACTATCGGGGATCCTATTTCTATACCAACTTAGGATATGCTTCTTGGACTTTATATATCAATGGTCCAAAATAGTCAAGGTATTTATGGGAATAGGTACCATCCGTATCACTCAGAAAATAAAAGCTTTTCTTGTAAGAAACCTTCCTTTTATAGTTATGATGATGTGCTCAGAGCTTACGACAGAAAGGAATTGACTTATACAGCCCCTTATGGCTCCAGTGGGGAGAAGTGGATTTACGTATCATTACTTCAGTAAACGAAGAAGCCCCTATCAAAGTTCAATACGAATATTTGGGTACATTCCACGAAATCCATGAACATTATCGAATAAGAAAAGGTAGAATGGGAGAAATCCTTAATATATACATTCGAACAACTGTTGGTCGTACTCATTTCAATCGAGAAATGGAAGAAGCCATACAAGGGTTTGCCTGTTCTGAACACCCAAATAAATCACTACCGGCTCTCAGGATCTAATGTTATTGATCTTATGATTTTTTCATTAGTGCAGATATAGAGATTGAGGAAGCCTTCGAATAAGCGGCTTAAACCCATTGCCTAATCCTGCTCATGAAAATATGGAGATTTTTCCTTATGAAGGAATGAACTAGATTGCCCTTTGATAACTTGCCATTTTATAATAAAGTGATGGATAAAATTGTCATTAAAAAGCTTATTAACAGATTAATAGATCACATCAGAATGACATATACATCACATATCTTGGTTCAACTCAAGACTTCGGGTTTTCAACAAGCTACTGAAACAACTATTTCATTAGGAATTGATGATCTTTTAACAGCGCCTTCCAAAGGATGGCTCATCTAAGATGCGTAGAAACAAGGTTCTGTTTCGGAGAAACAGAATCATTATGGGAATGTACATGCAGTGGAAAAATTACGTCAATTGATTAAGATATGGTATGCTACCAGTGAATATTTGAGAAAAGAAATGAATCTGAATTTTAGCATGACTGATCCCTTAAATCCAGTACATGTGATGTCCTTCTCAGGAGCTAGGGGAAGTACATCTTAGGTTCACCAATAAGTAGGTATGAGAGGATTAATGTCAAATCCACAAGGACAAATCATCGATCTACCCATTCGACGGAATTTACGCGAAGGGCTCTCTTTAACAGAATATATTATTTCCTGTTATGGGGCTCGTAAAGGAGTTGTGGATACTGCTGTACGAACAGCAGATGCTGGATACCTCACACGTAGACTCGTTGAAGTAGTTCAACACATTGTAGTACGTAGAACAGATTGTGGCACTATCCAAGGTATTTTCGTAAGTCCCATTCGAGGTCGAGAGAGGGACAGAAATGAAATTGTTGTACGAACACAAATACTGATTGGTCGTGTGCTAACAGACGATGTATATATAAATAGGAGATGCATTGCCACGCGCAATCAGAATATTGGAGTTGGACATGCCAATTAATTAATAAACCTTCGAACACAACCAATATATATACGAACCCCCTTTACTTTCAAGAGTATATCTCGGATTTGTCAATTATGTTATGGTCGTAGTACTACTCACAGTCACTTGACTGAATTAGGTGAAGAAGTAGGTATTATTGCGGGCCAATCCATTGGAGAACCAGGAACTCAACTAACACTAAGGACTTTTCATACCGGGGGGGTATTTACTGGTGATATTGCAGAACATATACGAGCCCCTTTCAATGGAAAGATTGAATTCAATGAAAATTTGGTTTATCCCACACGTACACGTAATGGACATCCTGCTTATCTATGTCATAATAACTTATCCATTACTATTGATGGTCAGGATCAAGTACAGAACTTAACCATTCCACCACAAAGTTTGCTTTTGGTTCAAAATGATCAATATGTGGAATCGGAACCTCTTATTGCCGAGGTTCGTGCTAGAACATCTTCCTTCAAGGAAAAAGTTCGCAAAAATATATATTCTGACTTAGAAGGAGAAATGCACTAGAGTACCAATGTGTGTCATGCACCTGAATATGTACAGGGTAATATTCATCATATACTCAGGACGGGTTATCTATGGATATTATTGGGAGGTATATACGGATCCCGTGTAGTACCCTTTCCATTTCTTAGGTATCAGGATCAAGTATATGTTCAACCTTTTGTTGCCAAACATCAATCACTTTCTAATTCTTACATGGATCACGTGGAACATAGATCAGGTGACTCAAATTGCTATGAGAAGGAAGAAAAAATCGTCAGTTATTCATAAACTGATCGAACCATATCCAACAAGAATCAAGACTCTATTTATGTCTTTTACCCTAATAATTACAATATTAAGGGGAAAAACCAAATGAATCAATTCATCGTCTCATTGCAGTGTGATAAACAATGGGAAAAAAGAATAATACCTTGTCCTGATGCGATTCTTAGAATACCCAAAAGTGGTATTCTACAGAGAAATTCCATTTTTGGATATTCTAACGTAGAACATGGAATACCTGATGGGTCGAATATGACAACACCCTTTTCCCTAGATTTATCGAAGGAAGGGGACAACTTGCAGATTCAAATTAGCTATTCTATTTCATATGAAGATGGTGAACGAATCCAAGTAATGAGTGATATAAGTATTCCATTGGTTCAAACTTGTATAGGATTTGATTGGGAACAAATAGATTCTATAGAATCTGAGGCTTATGTTTCTCTTATTTCAGTAAGAACAAATAAGATCGTTAACAATATGGTTCAAATTAGCTTGATGAAATACGCCCCTTTTTTCATGGGGAGAAGGGACAATAAAACAAGTCCAAATTTGATGTGCCATAACAATTTGGACCACACTAATCTTGTATCTTCCAATGGGGCGAGTCAATTAATTAGTAAGGATCAAGGAACTATTTGTTCATTATCTAATGGGGAAGAAGACATTGGATGTTTTATGGTTCTATCACCATCCAAATATTTTTGAATCGTTCTATTCAATGGTTCTAAATGTTATGATACGGGAAATCAATCAAATAGAAAGGATCCTATGAGAAAAATCATTGAATTTTCAAGTCTCTTGGGTAATTTACATAGTATAACCAACCATTTTCCATCCTCCCATTTTCTAACTTATAAAAAAGTATTATCAAAGAAACATTCCATTTTTCACAATTCTTTCTATACTTTCCAAGTACCTAAATATTATTTCATGGACGAAAATATGATAATTTATCATTTCGATCCATGCAGGAACATCATTTCCAATCTATTGGGTCCAAATTGGTGCTCTTCCTCACCCGAATCTGAATTCTGCAAAAAACCATTTCCAGTAGTTAGTCTTGGACAATTGATTCCTGAAAGTGTATGGATATCCGAGGACGAACCACTCCCCGAATCTGGTCAAATTATAGCAGTTGATGAGGAATCTTTAGTCATTATATCAGCTAAACCTTTTTTGGCTACTCCAAAAGCGACTGTCCATAGTCATTATGGAGAAATTCTTGACAAAGGAGATACATTGATAACATTGATATATGAAAGGCTCAAATCCAATGATATAATTCAAGGTCTTCCTAAAGTTGAACAATTGTCAGAAGCCCATTTGAATAATTCAATATCGATGAATCTGAAAGAAAGTTTTGAAAATTGGACCGGAGATATGACAAGATTTCTTGGAAGTCTTTGGGGGTTATTCATAAGTGCTAGGATAACTATGGAACAAAGTTATATTCATTTAGTCAATCAGATTCAAAAAGTTTACCGATCCAAAGGGATACGAATTGGTGATAAGCATATAGAGGTTATTGTATGGCAAATGACATCGAAAGTCTTAATTTCAGAAGATGGAACGGCTAATTTTTTTTCACCAGGGAACTCATTGGATTATCACGAGCACAGAAAATGGATCATGCTCTGGAAGAGGCAATCTACTATCAAACCATGTTATTAGGAATAACAAGGGCATCTATAATACTCAAAGTTTTATATCCGAAGCGAGTTTCCAAAAAACTGCTCGGGTCTTAGCTAAAGCTGCTCTACAAGGTCGTATCGTTGGTTGAAAGGCTTGAAGGAAAATGTTATTCTCAGGGGGACGATACCTACCGGTACTGGGCAACATATTCACCGTTCAGGGAAACGAAATAGAATAGATCAAGAATAGGGAATAGGAATCTATTTAGCAACAAAGTGAAGGACATTTTATTTCATCATGACAAAGTAGATTTTTTTTTCCTTTCAAGACAATTCTCACAAATATCACAATATATTAAAACAACAATTAAAATAGTCTTGAGAAATAGATTTCTTGTTATGTTCATGAATATCTCTTCTATAATAGGAAGAATATCAAATATTCTATGAGTGAGAACATTTCTATCACGTACTAGATAGACAGGCAATCTTTGAGATGTAATTGATTCCGTTGGAATAATTAGATATTACGATACATTTTATTTCACTATTTTGGGGAGGAAAGTGAACGAGAATGAGCAAAATATATTGGAACATTGATTTGGAAGAGATGATGGAAGCAAGAGTTCATTTAGGGCATAAAACTAGGAAATGGAACCCTAAGATGGCACCTTACATTTTTACATAGCGTAAAGATACTCATATTATAAATTTGGCTAAAACTGGTCATTCTTTATCAAAAGCTTGTGATTTGCTGTTTGATATAGTAGGTAGAGGAAAAAAATTCCTGATAGTCGGTACGAAATATCAAGCAACTGATTTAGTAGCATCAACTGCTACAGAAGCTCGATGCCATTATGTAAATAGAAAATGGCTTGGTGGTATGTTAACTAATTGGTCTACTACCTAGACGAGACTTCAGAAGTTCAAGGATTTAAAAAAGAACAAGTTATGGGATGATTCAATCAACTTCCAAAAAAAAAGCAGCTATGCTCAAGAGACAATTAGACCAATTGCAGAAATATCTAGGTGGGATTAGATATATGACAAGCTTACCCAATATTGCTATAATTACCAATCAACGAGAAGAATCCATTGCTCTTGGGGAATGTAGAACTTTGGGTATTCCGACAATTTGCTTGGTTGCTATAGATTGTGATCCAGATCTCATGGATATCCCAATTCCAGCCAATGATGATGGTATAGCTTCAATCCAATTAATCCTGAATAGATTAACATCAGCAATTTGAGAAGGAAGGGCATTGAGGTCATTATAGCTATACGAAGGGCTAATAGAAAGTAATAAAAAATAAAAAATGGGGGGGGGGGAGGACCTGAGGATTTACTGAGTTGGCTGCTATTCCATCCAAGATCTCATAAGAGGGAGTTTCATTTATTGATTTGGTTGGCTGCTCCAAATTTAAAAATATTCTTAATGGAATACCCTTTTTATTATCTCGTGACATCAAAAATTATGATGAGAGTGAAATAATTGAGGAATCTCTCATTTGAAAAAAATAATTTATTTTCTTCTTTAAGTTCATCTTTACAAGGGGGTAATATGGATATCGATATTGTATGATCTCCTATTAGCACACTGAATCATATCTATGAGATATCTGGTGTGGAGGTGGGTCAACATTTTTATTGGCAAATAGGGGGGTTTCAAGTTCATGGATAGGTGCTTATAACTTTTTGGGTTGTAATTGCTGTCTTATTAGGTTCAGCTACCATAGTTGTTCGAGATCCACAAACCATTCCTACCGGTGGTCAAAATTTTGTTGAATATATTCTCGAATTTTTTCGGGACTTGACCAGAACTGAGATTGGGGAGGAAGAATATGGTCCCTAGGTTCCCTTTATTGGAACTATGTTTCTATTTATCTTTGTTTCTAACTGGTCAGGTGCTCTTCTTCCTTGGGGAATTCTAAAATTACCTCAGGGGGAGTTAGCCACACCTACAAATGATATTAATACTACAGTTGCTCTAGCTTTACTTACATCAGTAGCATATTTCTATGCAGGTCTTACAAAGAAGGGGTTAGGTTATTTTGGTAAATATATTCAACCAACCCCAATACTTTTACCAATTAACATCTTAGAAGATTTTACAAAACCTTATCACTTAGTTTTTGATTTTTTGGAAATATATTAGCTGACGAATTTGTAGTTGTTGTTCTTGTTTCTCCGGTACCTTTAATAGTTCCTATACTTGTAATGTTCCTGGGATTATTTACGAGCGGTATTCAAGATCTGATCTTTGCAACTCTAGCTGCAGCTTATATAGGTGAATCCATGGAGGGTCATCATTAAATCACTATCCAATCAGACAGAATATTTTTTAAGTATCGTAACAACGCATGACTTGATATGTATGGTAGAAGCAAATCAGATTTCTTAGTAAAAAGAGCTTGGTAACAAGATTTATGATCAGTTAACTACTTCTGTCCATTAGATCTCCAGGTAGAGTGGATCCGATTGGTCCATTTGTATAGAAATATGATAATAGGATCAAACAGGTTCACTAATCGGAGTTGTTTGAGTAAAGAATGTACCAACATAGAACGATTAAATTTTTGTTCCCATTAAGGGGAGGATTTTTTCGAACGTGTTTACTTTGTATATAGTTCGATTCATATATTAATCCATTTATATTGACTATAAGCCTTATAGATTATATGGATTAATATCACATCTATAGATGTGATATATAATGACTTATAGGCTCTTACGTAGTGTATTCTCTCTCCGTGATAAGAATCCATATGCCCAATAAAATGGAATCTTTATTTTGAATATTATGAAGAATAAATCTCTTTATGATGAAATATTTGCATAAGGGATACCCTATTCGTTGATATTATCACTTTGATATCATCAATAAATATTTTTGTTCTTAGTTGTTCGGAAGAAATCGTTCCATAATTTCACCATTGGTGAACACTCAATAGATGAAACTGTCATATTATCAACTATTTCCAAACCTTAGTAAGAGGAGATTACCATGGATCCCTTAATTTCTGTTGCTTCCGTTATTGTTGTTGGATTATCTGTAGGGCTTGCTTCCATTGGACCTAGCGTTGGCCAGGGCACTACTGTGGGCCAAGATGTAGAAGGTATTGCGAGACAACCAGAAGCAGAAGGTAAAATACGAGGTACCTTACTGCAAAGTTTAGCTTTTATGGAAGCTTTAACTATTTATGGACTAGTTGTGGCCCTAGCGCTTCTATTTGTGAATCCCTTTGTTTAATCCTGACAAAAAAAAAAAAAAAAAGAAGAAGAAGAAGAAGAAGAAGATCCCTACACCTCATCATTACATTAGTATTTCTCCAATAATTTACTTGTTAAACTGCAGGAGAGACTGATCTGAATAATTAGCAAATGAATTATTCTTCCTATAACTATACTTCGGTCGGAAAGATTCATGACGCATTCAGCAGGGAAGGGAGTGGATAGGGAAAGCAAATTCTTTTTATCCTTATAAAAGACCTGGGACTAAGTTAAGTATCCCAAATATTATTATTCAGAACTATTTAGGATCAAATAAGAAAATAACAAAATTCTGTAGAACATATCCTTATCTATGAGGGGAGAGCGTATGAAAAATGTAATTGATACTTTCATTTCCTTGAGTTATTGGCCTTCCGCTAGGGGTTTCGGATCAAATACCAATATTTTAGAAACAAATATAATAAATTCAAGTGTGGTGCTTAGTGTACTGGTCTATTTTGGAAAGGGAGTGTGTGCGAGTTGTATATTCGAATAATATGGCTGGGCCCAACCAGCTGCACTTTGGAGATAGAAAAGTGCATAATCTCAACAAATTACATCCGAATGGGGAATAGCGAAGAACTATAGCATTTCGTAATTGATTGGGAAATGAACTCTTAGTTTATAACAACCAATGAGGGAGGACCACCAGAATGATTAAAGCTGAACTATTTGAAGTCTAAGCACAACTAACTGGGTATTCTTTCCACCGTTGTGTCAAGATGAGATGGATTCAAAGGCATAGTTGGAGATTAATCCGATATATAAAATTCATATCAATTGAATAATTTGATCTATTTACTGAAAAATAGTCCCAATCTCCCATCCAATTTCAATTCCAATGCTGAACTGACGACCTAAACAGAAGGGAATTTATTTGATAAAACAAAAAGGAGGAGGCACTAATTAATTGATTGAATGGAACGATTCAATTTTCATGAGGGAAGAAGAGGAGAGAAAAGGGGAAACAAAAACAACATAAAACTTTCTTGATAATTGCAAATCCCTTTTGCTGGAAGAGCCCTTCGGAGATCTCAGTCTTTTATAAATTGATTCTAATCTTCCGTAAACGAAACGAAAAGGGCAAGCTTGGTGTGAAGGGAACGTATACATTCCTGGGGAATAAAAAAGAACTAAGCAAGAGAGCCGAATGAATCGAAAGATTCGTGTTCGGTTTGGGAAGAGATTACGAATTCGTGAAATTTGTGAATAGATAATCTACTTTCATTAAGTAATCTATTAGATAACCGTAAACAAAAAATATTGGAGACTATTTAGAATTCAGAAGAACTATGTAAAGGAGCTATCGATCAACTCGAGAAATCTCGGGCTGGCTTAAGGAACGTGGAAATGATAGCGAATGAAATCTATGTAAATGGAAACTCCCAAATAGAACGAGAGAAGGAGGATCTCCTCAATACTGCTTCTGAGAATTTGGAGCAATTAGAGGATCCCAAGAATGAGACGATTTACTCTGAATAGAAAAGAGCATTTGACTAGATCCGACAACAAGTTTCTTGCCAAGCTTTACAAAGAGCTATAGGAACTTTGAATAGTCATTTGAATACTGAGTTACATTTACGTACGATCGATCACAATATTGGCCTGCTTAGAACCATGATGAACATAAATGATTAGCTGTTATAGGTCCTATTTCTGAATAGATAATGAATAAGTGCTAATGGGAAGTATTAGACTCGACAAAATTAGTAGTATTATACAGAAACAAATCGAACAATATAACAACGAAGTAAGAGTTGGTAATCTTGGCACTGTACTTCAAGTAGGAGATGGCATTGCTCGTATTCATGGTCTTGATGAAGTAATGGAAGGGGAATTAGTGGAATTTGGAGATGGTACAGTAGGCATTGCCCTAAATTTGGGATCGGATAATGTTGGAGCTGTATTAATGGGCGATGGTTTGATGATACAAGAAGGTAGTTCGATGAGAGAAACAGGAAAAATTGCTCAGATACCAGTAAGTGATGCATATTTGGGTCGTGTTGTAAATGCTCTAGCCCAACCCATTGATGGTAAGGGTAAAATTTCAACTTCCGAATTGCGACTAATTGAATTTCCCGCTCCAGGTATTATATCAAGACGTTCCGTATATGAAACC
>CM062806.1:376863407-377105270 GCA_031772625.1 Pinus tabuliformis
ATCTTACAATGTTGAAGTAGAGAGTTGGGGTAGCCTAAGGCACTGTCTTATAGGAGAATATAAAATTTGAGGACCTCATAGGGGTATGTGTTGAATCAATGACCCAGTTGTCTAGTGTTGAGGAATGACTCAAGTACCTCACAAGGCAGGAAGAGGAGTACTTTTGGGAGTTGCAAAGCAGCCCTCTACAAGAGTACATAGATAAGTCTTGCAAGTCTACCAACCTACCATTATACATTGGAGATAGCAAGGAAGAGCTATACAAATGGATCATGATGGGTGATCAGGTGGAGCAACATGAGTTGAGAATTAGGAAACATTAGCATGGTAGATTTATTCCATGTGCAGGGATTCATGCATTATATACTTCCCACGAGATGGATTTACGAGAGATTATGAGTTGGAACTCTATTGACAAGATACTCTTAGCCAAGGGCATATTGCAACTTGGGCCCTCAAGCACAAGCAATGATGGAGGGTTGAGGTGGTGTCATAACCAACATGTCCTAGGACTTAGGTGGCATTGGGATCTAGGAGAATCCATTGGGGGTAGGATTGACCAAAGGATTGTTTTGGATTCAGGTATCGAAGGATCCATTCATGATCATTTAGAATGGAGGCATGGAATAACACATTGGGTTGTATGGGATCTTGGTATCAATATACAAATGCTTCTTTTGTGGATAGAAGTGGATTACCTGAGGGCAAACAATCTTTGGGCGGGAGGATTTGTTATATATATATATATTTGGATATGGTCAAAGTGGATGGAATCTTCCCATGGTATTTAATGTGGCAGTTGCCCATGGCATTGGCCCATGGTATTTGCCTTTGTTTTTTGAGGGAAAACAATAAAATAAAGTCTCTAAAGAGTCAATCAAGCCTATAAAAGGGGATAGGAGAGTTATTTATCTATTTGCCTTTTGTCGTGAACTTGGCAAGGCTAGTTCTAGCTGAGCCTAGGTATGAAAACCCATGGGAGTAATTTGTCTAGTGGATCCATCTAGGATCTATGATTGTGCTTCAATAGATTTAATTTCTTTGTTGATGGGCAGCCATACATGCCAAGGATCAGGCTTTAGTTGGTCTTGTGTAGGCATGTAATTTTGTTTCTATTTATTTACATAAAGAAGAGGCTGCATTCTTAGATCCTTATTGTGTTAGGTGTTTTTAGTGCAAGAATTTCATTAGAACACCTAGAGTGTACCATATCTCATTAAGATTTTGATGTTGGGATATTACAGGATTCAATCATGAAATATTTGCATGTTAGTGGAGCCCTATAAGCCAAGTATACTTTCTTCATGGTTTTTCTAATATTTTGACAAAATTATCACCATTCAACAATGCGATTAAGGTCCATTGAAATTTATTCCTTTTAAATGAAATAGTCAATGACCACTACTTCCATAATTAAGGATAATTTGTATAAGTTCAAAATATATATCCAAATATGCATATACCAAATAAATGGCTAACATGCATGCAAATAAGCGTAGTAGTTATATTTCTCATAATGTGTTTTTATTGGGGTATTAGCCAAAAAATATATTCCATCATTCCCAACATAGCTTCACCTACAATATCCTAGTACGAAAGAAATAACCAAAATTGCTTCTCTAGAAGTCTTTGAGAAGACAAAAACTTTGAAAGGAAAGACAATTTCAAGAAGAGTGACTACTTTTAGGAGGTAATGAGACAATAGGCCTCTTACTTGAATTGTTATTAGAGTTTTAAATATTGTGACAATGGATTTTCATTGTTTTTAAGTATTTTTAGAAAGTATTGACATCTTGAAAATAAAAATAGAGATGTAGTTAGAGTAAAAATAATTGGGAAACAATCATGAGACGTCATGGCTTATTGAGGAGGACATCATAGCTTTCTTAGAAATATTTTTGAGTTTAGCACACTGATAAATAAATTCTAAAAAATGGTATTTTGGACAATAGCTTGGCAAGGCCACAATAAGTGGTGTCTAAGAGGAGTTATGGCCACAATGCGTGGGTGTCTAAGAAGAATAACTCCTCTGAAATAGTACAGTGAGTAGTTGTCTCTTTAAAAGTCTATGTACATTATTTTTAATGCGAGGACAATAGCTTGGGAAGGCCACAATAAGTATGAATCCTATATAAAGGATAAAGACTCCCCATTGAGATATATCGAGTCTTATTTTGTAATCAAGCTCTGCTTTATTGGAGGTTGCCCCATCGAAGAGGCAAGTGAACACTGCTTTCATCTCTTAATAATAAAATACTTGTTGTTTTTCTCATTTTGTTCTATGTTCTGGGTTGTATTTCTTTGCATATTTGGTATTCTGGAATTTCTCGTAGGTCAAGGGCATAACAATTTATGAGTGGTACATGGAGGCTTTTCCAATGGTTTTTAAAACTACCATTCTCCTTCAACATACCATGTGTGGTTCAACAAGTGCAAGGTTATGTTATGATTGTGACACCTTGTTAATCTTTGAAATATCTTGCAACCTTTTCTTTGCAAAGTATACATGAATTTGATCATCCCATCACATTTGTCTTTCTATAATCCTTGGATTTACTTCCAACATGTGAATAGATTTTATTGAGACTTGTATATTGAATATGCCGACTACTGACATGATTTTAATGGTGCCTTGTGCTAATAATTACAAATCATGGATAAGCTTACATAACACAATGCCTTAATTTGTGGATGAGATCATCAAGGCTACCTTTATTCATGAAATTTTAAAAATGACTACAATACTTACAATCTCAAACTCCTTCCTAAAAAAAAATCGTAGGGGTCAAAGGAAGGGCTTTATGAAACCTCCTTTCAACTTGAAACAAAATATAAGGAGGCAGGCCATAGGTTCTCCACCACCCCAACTTAAGCTCAAATGAATGGTTTATAAAGTAGTATGACAGATTCATCACAACTGATTTGAGGGGTAAATCCTCCAATTTTGAACTCAATTGTTTTTCTTGAAAAATATCTTCAGTTGCCACCAAATATCTACAACAGTAATCTTATTATGAATCGAGCTAATATTATTACATGAAAGCACTTGATACTAGATAAAACTATATACATTTTTAATAACATTAACCACCAAAAATACATTTCTAAAAAAATAATAAATAAAGTGATTCTATTAAAATAAATTCTCAAAAAATATATAAAATAAAACATTTATTAACAATACTACCAAAACAAAAATATCTTAGATAGACAAACATATTATTATCTTACATAAAAAGACCTTATTATTAGTAATAATTAAAAAATATATCACACATACACTAGATTTTCCTTCGGAAGTATAGAGTTACATGTGATACCTAAATTCAATGCAAGATTACCTTATTATTAATAATAGTTAAAAAGTATACCACACAGGCTAGATTTTCATATAGCCTGTTAGCCTCCTGTTGCAATAGGTTTCATATTTCATGATTGATAGTGGAAGTGCCAAAAATGTTCACCTTTCTCATGCTGCTAAAGTTCCATTTTTGAAGGTTTCTCAGTTGAAGGAAAGCCAAACAGTCTAAGCTTGGTTTCCTTAGGTTTAAATTTCTTGCTTTAGAATATAGAAAGTTTATCTGTCCAAACAGTTTAAGCTTGGTAGATTAGTAAGTAGGTAAGGGACGAAGGAGCCCAACAGCTTAATCTGGGCCCTTCGAAGAAATAAGGCTAGTTTTAGATAGGAAAGCAATTTAAAAGAAAAAAGGCAATCAGGGTTTGCAAGTCTAAGTGCACCCTTCCGGAAGAAACAAAAAATGCTAGGTGTTGTAAATTGGGTAGGTAGCCTGGGGTTGCAGAAGCAAGATCATCTTCAGTTTTTTGGGCATTGTGAAAGAAGGCTCATCTCATCAGTGGTAGAGGTATCAAAGTAGTGTTTTCTGGCAGAATGTTGAAAAGCATGTCTAACTTCCCCTCACCTCCCTCTCAGAGTCCCTTACTAACATCCCCATAAAAGACCTTGGGATCTGCCCAACAAGTTCTAGTCTTACTTCATTTTTATAAAACATTAAGTCAGGGTTTCGGCTTTCTTCATGAAAAGAAGCCACATTTCTTGTGTAAAAATCATGTTTTCATATTTTACATAATCTCTATGTCTATCTTCACTTCATAGACTTACCATTGTTCTCTTTCCTTTTCCACTCCACCACTATCATAACTAACTACTAATTCTACTATCTAGCTCCGTAATTTCTCCCCTATCCATATTCACTACTAAAACTATATGAAATTTCCAAGAAAGATACTAAATAGTCCCTCCCCTTGGCACTATAGCCATATTTCCTAAGTCCGGGGAACGCTAAGCTCATTTGGGGCCTGGCATTAACCCTTCCGCGTCCTAACCCAGGTTTGATATGATATTTGATTAAATTAACAACCACCATTCCCTCCCTAGACCCAGGAGATATGGTCCATGCAAACGTCAATCAAAAAATCCGATTGCTGCATCGTCATAAAAAAATGATTTCAATGTCAAATTACATTTTCGTACCAAGCCCGCCAATAACGTCATGCTGACGTCATAGTAAAAAAGCGCCAAAAATGCCAAATTTTCATAAAAACGTGCAAATCGACCGTTTTATGTCATTTTCACTACTCAGTTGTGGGAGCTCTCTACATGCCATTTTTACGTTGTTTTTCCACCCAAGTGTAAAATTTGGTCAAACGAGCCGTTGCCGCCTGCAAATTTGTCGCCATTGCACCTGCTCATCCGCTGTCGGCGCCTTAAATCCAGGTATTTATCCGAAGAAATTCCCGTAATCTTGTTTTTTATGCTTTCTCTGCAAAAATTTGCCAATACACCAAAATTCCCCTGGAACACAATGACACCTGCTACCTTTCCCTCCCTGCCTCACCATATAACTCAGTTGTGGTTAAAGCTCGGCGTCTCTGTTTTCTCTGATAAAGCTGCCATTTATAGATTCAAAATCCAGCTTCAATTTTCCCTCAGATCCGCTGAAGACAGTCTGCTAAAGCCCTCTGTTTGTCTCCCCTTCAGTATACTTTTTGCAGAACCTTGCACATGTTTCATTTCCCTAAGCTATGCTCATCAAAACATCTCTACACAAAGCTTAAAACTCTGAATTCCTAGCCCAGAAAACCATTATCAGAATTCTGGTTTTTGCTGAAGTACTGGCCTAATTCAGCTGTAATTATTGTCGAAACATGGAGACCCCAGTTGCCCTCAATATTGCACCACTGAATGCTCCACATAGGGACTTGGAATGGCTACCCCTAGCTGACAGGGATTATCAAATGAAGGAAACTGTTGAAATAAGCAACAAATATCACATAGAAACCTTTTGTGAGCTAAAGAGGAAACACAGAAGAGGTACTGATGACCTGGGTATCTGGGAGTCCAACTTGCCCATCTATTATCTTCCACAAGTGAATGTATTCCCTGACTTCATCCATCAGTGTTGTGAACATTATGAACCCACTCAAAGAGCAGTTTTGGCTCCATCTGGAATTGTTTTGTTTCACATCACTCCTCAATCCATAAATGAGATGCTAAGCTTTGAGCCAACTAAGCCTCTGGTGCCCCTTTCTTTGAATTTTCTACTTAACCAAGGTACCAAAATGCCCAGCTCAGAGGTCACAAGGATTGGCCAATTATTCATGGTCCCAGATTACCAACCCCGACAACCTCCTCCTTATCTACATGTATGGTTCAATGAAATAGGGAGACTGCTAGTAGACATGATATCCTGCATCTTAGGATTCAATACCAGTGAGTTTTTTGATGAGGTAATCTTGGTAATTCTATCCATGTTTACTCCAGGGCAGCCCCCTACTGTCCAGTATGATTATGCTACCTTCATAGTTGACAAAATTCATGAGCAATTCATGAACCTGGAGAGAGAAAGAGTGTTTAAATATACCTCCTACATATATCACTTGTTGTTGTACTATAAGCCTGATAGTTTCCTAGTCTTCCTCAGAAAATTGGATGCTAAGGGCAATCGAAGGTCTATAATATTTTGGTCATTAGTCTGCCACCATGTTCATTACTCTCCATACACCTACTGTGAGTTCATTGACCTATTTATATACCCAGCTTCCTCCTTACTGGTGAGCACTCCGCTCCCTAGACTCACTGATGAAATGCAAAAGATCCTACAACTTCCCAAGACCTACAGCATTGGAGACTGGTATTTTTATCAACACCACACAGTAATCAGGATTTATCGGTGTGAGTTGGCCCCTTACAGACTGCCCAAATATGTCCCCATGATACTCTTTGCCTTGGAATACTTCCGGCAATTTGGTAATGCAGACATGCTTCACTTCTATGGCAAGAGCAAAAAGGCATAGCTGAAAATCAGACATCAATTGGGCCCATTTATTTTTAATAAAAGAGAAGAAGCCTGGAAGGAGGCAGACAAGATGTTGAAAGACTTTCTGTTATTGAAAACAAGTTTTTACTTGGCACCATATGACCCAAATCACTTTCTAAGCCTTAGAAGAGTCAAGTACAAGCTTGCAGCATATGAACACTGTGATATCCCCCAAATTGAACAATTTGCCAACCAACAAGAATGGGTAGAGGGAAAACTAGTTGAAGAACTCTATGAGGAAGAGATAACAGAAAAAGCAATCAAAAACCTTGAAAAAGCGGTTGACTTGGAATCTTTTGGACAGGTCTTTTTTACAGCTCCTTAGCACCTTGGAGTTGGCACTTCATCTGCCACGGCCCCCCAGCAACCAGCCCAACAGACTGTCCCACCAACAACAACAGACAAAGGTAAAGAAGTGCAGCATTCAGAAGAGCATTTAGAAGAACAGGTACACAATTTGGGACAGCAAGAAAAAATGGCGGATCAACCGGTTTCTACTAATGGACAAAGACAAGGGCAAGACTTGTCTACACAAACAAAGGTAACAGAAATTCCAGTGTTGCAGACACCTCTCAATGAAGAAAGATCAAAGAAAAGGGACAGACAACAAGAAACACCTCCAGGAACATCCACAGAGCAGCAAGGAGAGAAGAGGCAAAGGTTAAATCCTTTTTCAGAAGAAGAAGTGCCAGAGGCGCCCACAGGACAGCAGGTTCCTCCTAGCATGGAGACCTCGGCCAGCTCATTTCAGCAGGAGCATGAGAGACAGCGTGGCGTGGAGGTAACATCCACAATACAACATGGCCGACAGCCCTCTAACATCAAAAAATCATTTACTGATATCAAGGCTAGGAATGAGCCAGTGAGAATCCAACTGTATAATCAGTTAATAAGGATGGCTCCCCCCAATCAGCAACGACTAATGGTGGCCTATGACATCCAAGAAGGCAAGATGACCCTTGGTCACTTCAGACCTACAACTCAACAACCCCAATCAGCTGCTAATTACATTAGAACCAATCTGGAGGTGTTTGCTAAGGATATACATCCAATGGACCAGATTGAATTGCACAAGAAGACAGGGGAAATGCTATATTCTACTCTAGCAGATAAGACATTGTTAGCTCACAAATTGCAAAATTCTTTGCACAACATTGCTGCCCAACTTGAGTTGGAAAAGGCTTCTTCACAGGCCAAGGACAACGAAATCAAGTCCTTGGAGGAGATTATCATAGAAATGGGACATGATCCCTCTAATCCCAAGGGCATGCAAGCTCTATTAAAAAAGAGGGATGAAGACATGGTTGCCCTTAGGAAACACATCAAGCTATCATCTATGCTGCATCCTCAGACTATAGAGGTAGCTCAACAGAAAGAAGAAAAGGATGTAGTGGCTTTACCCATGACCTTGCATAAAAGATTGGTAGAAACAGAGAGTGCCTTGGAGGCAGCATTACAGGGAAGACAGGGAGAGTTGGCCTCTCAGCCTATTCAAACAGCTCAGATTCTCACAGCCGCTCCTCCCATGGCTAGCATAACAGTCCCCCCTATTACCCCAGCAGCAGAAACAGGTACCTCAAGTTCAACACCAACTACAGCAACTACCTCAACACCTACAGAGAAAGAGACCAGCTTGAAAATGGACAATATGACGAAGGAAATAGAAGCTCTGAAATTGCAAATGATAGAGTTGAGACAAATCAAGGAAAAGCTGGCTACAATTGAGACAAAATATGACAAATCAAAGCAGGAGGTAGCTAAGAAGACAAGAGAGGTCAAAGCCTTAGAAAAAAGAATAAAGGAGCTAGAGAAAGAGCTCACTTTTGATAGAACTCTAGCTGATATAAAGAAAATTCTATGGGCCAAACTTGGCCAATCCATTACAAATCAATAGAAATCCATTGAAACCATTCACGAGCAAATGGAGTTGATAAATTTGGCTCAGTTCGAAAACCAAAAGGCCAGAGCATCTTTGAGAAATATGCCTGAGGAAGCAAATAGAATGATCCAATTCTTGAATACTCGCACCAAGGGGTAGCTGGCAGCTTTAGGAATCAGTAGCAGGACTGAAACTATCTTGCTAATAAAAGGGGTGTTAAACCTTAGGAACTTTGTGCAGGCGTTTTACAGAAAACACCAAGAGATGCAAGCTAAGGTGGATGAGTTCAAGGCAAAGATCATGGCATTACATAGCAGAGGACTGCCAAGTTTTTTAACCAGTGCCGGAAGACTGTTGTCACATGACCTTTATGCTAACAGAGTCAATAATTTTGCTGCCAACCAAATCACAGCCTCCTCCAGCACTTCAGAAGTAACAGGGCCTCCATCAGGACAGAGTGTTTTTGATAAATTAGAAAATCTATTTTACATTGCACATGAGATAAATCACGTATTCGAATTCCAAACCACCTTCCATAGGTACACAGAAGCTGAGGAAACATTGATAAAGATACAAAGGCATCAGTTACCAACTTAGGACTGGTAGAGAGGAATAAAAGAGATATTGCTCAGGTGATTTGGTTTATTAATTATTTTTTATCAGGCTCCAGGTCAGCATATACAGATGGCAAGATACACCTGTCAAAGGTAAATCGGCATAGAGAAAAATTGAAATGATAATTACAGCTCATCAGATGCTAGAAAGCCTAGCACGCAAGATGAAGACCCAGACAGCAGCAGGCAAGGTACCAACATCAGGGCAACACGTGCTAAATAAATGCACAGCAGGCAGCACACTCACTTAGCCCACAAAGTCAAAGGTTTTCTGACAGAAATAGACAGCTAGCAAGCCAATATTAACTGCAGCTTTAATGTTTCATTTACTCCCTGGCAGGAGTTGGTGATGTAATTTATTGCCTGAAGAGTCATCACCTAGATATTTTGTGACTTCTTTTTTATATATACGACCTCCTGCATTGTTAAAGGGGTTGGTCTGCTAATGCATCCAGGAGAGACTCGCACTGTATTTCTGATATTTTTCTATAATCAAAGACTGCTTACAAGCTTGGAGAATGGATTGTTTAATGTGTTGTTGATGTTTCTGAAGAATTAAATGGGGAATTCTTGTGCTGCAATATGAAACAATAAGTGTTCCTTACCTCTGTTATTTCATTTTCATATATGCTGAAGTCACATAACAAAGGATTGGTTTAGAATTTGCTTTGTTGCACTCTGTGGCTAGGTTCTGTGGCTTCTAAATGTTTTCCTCTTGATCTAGACATAAATATGAATTCTGTAATGGCTCATGTTTGATCTATTTCACATATGAATGACTGTCATCTAGAGATTCTTAGCTGCTCCCAGATAGAGTTTATTCATCTTCTTTCTGCTAACCTGTTTGAGAGATTCTTTGTTGCCTCTTATTCCTTAGCCCTTTTCATCCTTTTAAGCCCAAAAGTTGTTTCATGAGCAGCTACCTTGCTCCTCATTTTTCTTTTGACCAAGAAAACGCACCAGCAGTCTTACTCCATGACTCCATGCCCAATGGTTTGAAACTTACCACAATATGCATTGCCTCTCTACTCGAAGCATCATCTTTCCAACCAAAACACAAAAAAAACCCCTGAACTCAATAGCTAGCCTAAAATCATCATCAACAAAGCTAAATCAGAAAGAGAGAGCCCTCTCTGACTGCAGGTGGGCTAGAACCTATAGTCCAAAGTTGGTTTATGGTTACATCGGCTGTATCCTTTCTGGAGCTTAAGGACAACTTGAGTGATAACATAATGGCGACTCCGCTGGGGACAATCCTCAGATAAGTTCATAAGTCAAGTTGGAAAGCTCCACTGGGGGAGAACCAAACCAAAAGTTTCTTTCTAGTTTCTGGAGAAGGTCATCTTTTCCTTCAGAAATACTTTTTCAAAGTTTAGTTCTGATGTGTGATGGTGGACAAAGATCAGACACAACAAAGTTGAAACATCCATCTGGCGACTCCACATCACCTTCATAATCAAGACTCCGCTAGAGGAGCGAACCTGAAAGAAAAATTTTCAAAATTTTGAGTAGTTTTACAGCCAAGTAATCCCATTTCACAGTGGTAATAGCCAAATAGGATGACCGGGTATGTGGAAGATGAAGTTAAACAAGCTGTAAATGAATTCAGAAAGTTGTTATCAAAATATGAACTTGATGAATTTTTTTTTGGACTGTTGTTGATTAAGATCAATGCAATACAACAGCCTCAAATCAAAATGTGTCTTCTTGATTTACTTGCTGAAGAACATGAAAATGAGATTGAATTTTGCATTCCCAAATCCAATCATATGATTTTCAAGATCCTAAACTTTTTTTCCAAGAACTTCCTTCTCCAACTCATGTGGAAATTGTACTGCCTTCTGACTTACAGATTAAGGATGACTATGCTTTCAAGACAAAGGCTGAAGGATTGGTTGCAAAACTTGTTGCAGAGAATATAGCTGTTCCATCAAACCAAGAAAGCTCAGATAGAACCATCCCACATGATGCTTTTGTTGATCCTATAGCAGATTACATGGAGGCCTTTCTAAACTCAAAATTTGTAACATGTTTTCTCTATGAGGACCAAGTATTCCAGCAGTGGCCTTTATATGTCACAATTTTGACCATGGGGGCCTTAAATGGTTGCACTGGTTGTTTCATTTTACCTAACCAACAAAGAAGTGCTGATTAGAGTAGGTAGATAGGATTTCAGTTTCTGTTTGGATAGCAGCTCATTGTAGTTGAAGCCCGAAGTGAAGGCCCTAAGCTCCTCAATTATGCTGTCATGTTCATAAATAAAGCAGCCATTAAAGGGAAAGGGTTTAGGGTACTACAACCACAGAAGATCAAGGCAGTCTGACCTGCTATTCTTGGCTTTTCACAAGGAAAATCCATCCCCAAGTGGAGCCACTGTTAGTCTCCTGTTGCAACAGGTTTCATATTTCATGATTGACAGTGGAAGTGCCAAAAATTTTCACCTTTCTCATGCTGCTAAAGTTCCATTTTTGAAGGTTTCTCAGTTGAAGGAAAGCCAAACAGTCTAAGCTTGGTTTCCCTAGGTTTAAATTTCTCGCTTTAGAATTTAGAGAGTTTATCTGTCCAAACAGTTTAAGCTTGGCAGATTAGTAGCTAGGGAAAGGACGAAGGAGCCCAACAGCTTAATCTGGGCCCTTGGAAGAAATAAGGCTAGTTTTAGATAGGAAAGCAGTTTAAAAGAAAAAAGGCAATCAGGGTTTGCAAGTCTAAGTGCACCCTTCCGGAAGAAACAAAAAATGCTAGGTGTTGTAAATTGGGTAGGTAGCCTGGGGTTGCAGAAGCAAGATCATCTTCAGTTTTTTGGGCATTGTCAAAGAAGGCTCATCTCATCAGTGGCAGAGGTATCAAAGCAGTGTTTTCTGGCAGAATGTTGAAAAGCATGTCTAACTTCCCCTCACCTCCCTCTCAGAGTCCCTTACTAACATCCCCCTAAAGGACCTTGGGATCTGCCCAACAAGTTCTAGTCTTACTTCATTTTTATAAAACATTAAGTCAGGGTTTTGGATTTCTTCATGAAAAGAAGCCACATTTCTTGTGTAAAAATCATGTTTTCATCTTTTACATAATCTCAATGTCTATCTTCGCTTCATAGACTTACCATTGTTCTCTTTCCTTTTCCACTCCACCACTATCATAACTAACTCCTAATTCTACTATCTAGCTCCCTAATTTCTCCCCTATCCCTATTCACTACAAAAACTATATGAAATTCCCAAAAAAGATACTAAATAGCCCCTCCGCTTGGCACTATAGCGATATTTCCTAAGTCCGGGGAATGCTAAGCTCATTTGGGGCCTGGCATTAACCCTTCTGCGTCCTAACCTGGGGTTAATATGACATTTGATTAAATTAACAACCACCGTTCCCTCCCCCACACATAGACTTTATACTAAGTTCTTCCGCGCATACATTCCCTTTGGAATTAATTTGATATTCGATCAAATTAATAGCCACCCGCGCCCATTTGCAAACCCACTAAACACATATAACCCAAAGTTTAAACCCCCGTAGCGCTGAATAAATATTTAACATTCGGGCGGGCCCAGCGCATTAAAATCCTGTCAAATCATTTTCCCGTCCACCGTCGGATCGAGCCCTCCCCATCCGATGACTCTCGGCGATTTCGGAAGCGCCCCGCTGCTCAACCATTAGCTTCCGATGGTGAGGCGGTTTCTCCGCCGTACAAAAGAAACCTGTCAGCTTTCTATTGCATCGAAAGGGCTCTGACGAATACCGCTCCCGTACAGAAAGCGGTCCGATGAAACCGCTTTCAGCCTTCTCTACGTGTGACCCATGTCACGTATCCTGTTCTACGTGTCTGCCTCGTCACCACACCATCTCATCGGCCCAGTCAACTGCCACGTCACCCTCCGTACCAAGCCCACCAATAACGTCATGCTGACGTCATAGTAGAAAAGCACCAAAAATGCCGAATTTTCATAAAAACGCGCAAATCGACCGTTTTATGTCATTTTCACTACTCAGTTGTGGGAGTTCTCTTCATGCTATTTTTACGTTGTTTTTCCACCCAAGTGTAAAATTCGGTCAAACGAGCCGCTGCCACCTGCAAATTTGTTGCCGTTGCACCTGCTCATCCACTGCCGACACCTTAAATCCCGGTATTTACCCGAAGAAAGGTCCGTAACCCTGTTTTTTATGCTTTCTCTGCAAAAATTTGCCAATACACCAAAATTCACCTAGAACACATGGACACCTGCTACCTTTTCTTCCCTGGCTCACCATATAACTCAGTTGTGGCTAAATCCCAGCGTCTTTGTTTTCTCTGATAAAGCTGCCATTTATAGATTCAAAATCCAGCTTCAATTTGCCCTCAGAACCGCTGAAGATAGTCTGCTAAAGCCCTCTGTTTGTCTCCCCTTCAGTATACTTATTGTAAAACCTTGCACGGGTTTCATTTCCCTAAGCTATGCTCATCAAAACATCTCTACACAAAGCTTAAAACTCTGAGTTCCTGGCCCAGAAAACCATTATCAAAATTCCGGTTTTTGCTGAAGTACTGGCCTAATTCAGCTGTAATTATTGTTGAAACATGGAGACCCCAGTTGCCCTCAATATTGCACCACTGAATGCTCGACATAGGGACTTGGAATGGCTGCCCCTAGCTGACAGGGATTTTCAAATGAAGGAAACCGTTGAAATAAGCAACAAATATCACATAGAAACCTTTTGTGAGCTAAAGAGGAAACACAGAAGCGGTACTGATGACATGGGTATCTGGGAGTCCAACTTGCCCATCTATTATCTTCCACAAGTGAATGTATTCCCTGACATCATCCATCAGTGTTTTGAACATTATGAACCCACTCAAAGAGCAGTTTTGGCTCCATCTGGAATTATTTTGTTTCACATCACTCCTCAATCCATAAATGAGATGCTAAGCTTTGAGCCAACTAAGCCTCTGTTTCTCTGTTTCCCCAGTGGAGTCGCCATTTTGTTACAGGGAAAAGTATCTATTTAGAACTACTCTATCCCACTAAGGTGTGACAGCTTCCTTAGAAACAAACGGAGAAGAACTACTTTTGTTTTTCCTTTATGAATTATAGATAGAGAGGAACAAAAAGACCAACCTCTGTCTTGCGCTAATCCTTCAATTCGATCCCTCTCCTCTTTGATAGTCCCCAGCTACCTGCTCCCTTGCATGCCCAGCTTCACAAAGTACCTGTAAGATCACAGAAGCATAGCACTATACAAAGACATGGATCTATAATCATAAACAATCTAGGATCAGATGTAAATTGACCATAGAAATGTAACAAGCATCAATGATACAAAAGCATGGAGGAAAACTCAAATAGTTTTTATTAATAAACAAGAAAAGATCCAGGAGGAGTTACAACCAGTTGTTCCGACCCAGCATCAACCTCCCAGCAAAGAAGCCCCTCTTCACCTCAAACAAAGCTTAGATCACCCAACAATCTGATGTTTGTCTCTAGAAACCAACAACAATTCCTTACAATATGAAAAATTCCAGCCTCTGGATCTCTGGGATGAGGGATCCATATATAGATATCTGTAAGGGGGATGAGTCAGCTTGTGATTTGATTGGTGTCTTCTCTCTGATAGTTCTTGCTTCCACTTGGAGACTAAAGGCCTCTTACTCATCCTTGGTCAAATTTAGTGAAGCAAGTGTCACAGGAGAAGATTCTGGAAGCTTCCATTGGCTCTCCACCTCACGGAATGACACTTCCATTTGTCATTTCTCGCCCATCGCACCCCACAGAAGGGACTTTTGAAATGCAACACACCCTCACAATGTATTTAGGTGAGATGCAACGCACTTAGCCAGTGGAGCAGCTGCAATGATCCTGTTTTGACCAATTCTGAGCAGTTTCTCATGGAGAACTTCTGGGAGAAGCTGTAATCTGTTGACCTTGTTCCTTTAGGGGTTAGAACAACACTTTTAGGGACTTAGGAGCCCTTGATTTATGGACATTTCATGCTTGGGGTTGCAAGGCCCAAACATGTCTATAACAGTTGCCTCCTAAAGTATGAGGCCGTTAACCTTTTGGTGTCGGGTGAAATTCTTTATTATGAGGATCCGAAGTTCTTTCAATGTTGGGAGGAGATTTGTAATACGATACAATACAATACATTATCTTCATACTATTTTCATGATCTAGCTGAGGTGGGCGTTCCCATGCTCAGCTCTATAAATTCATTTTCATGTACATAGGACAGACAATCGTCTGAGTGTAGACTGATGATTCTGGTAGAGCCATCATCCTTTTGAGTGGATGATTATCTGTGCAGCAATGATGTACATTTAATGTCATTATTTTCCCTGAATATATATCACAGCCCGGATGGATGAAACTAGGTCCGGGGTCTTCAATCTCATTCGATCTTCACTCGAAGTATAAGTCGATCCATGTGAGAAATGTTCTGAAGTCGAACATGGAAAGACATCGCTTGATTACGAGTCAATGATGTAAACTGTTAACAAGCGCGAGAGGAATCACCGATAATGATAATGACCCTCAAGGTACTGCAGTACAATTCAGGGTGGCGGTCATGAAAGAATGGAGTATAATGTATGGTAGTGGGTGGGGCATAGGTGAATTCACTGAATGACTTCTCTTGAACATATCGGCGACACTAATGTGATGGATCGGTAGCATTAACCCCAAATGTGGATGGTATGGCGTGACCATGGTGATGTGACCAGTGAATGAAACAACCCAACCCGACTCGGACACGGAGTGGAAGTGTCATGTTCAGGAGCGACTTGCTACCAACAAACTTTCTTTGATTTTTCTTCCCAATTTTCCCCAGTCATTGCTGACCAGTACCTCTTTATTTTTGTCAAGCTTGACGAGGATAACATATGCTTGTTCTATAATTTGCCCTTCGGGAAAACCCATCGCTATGTTTTAACGAGCCTAGCAATAGTGAAACTCGTTCTCGTTTATAGACAAGTTTGTTGCTATTAATCTTTTTAATGAGTTTAACGACAAAGATAACTCGGTCCTTTTCAATTTTAGAGAGTATGAAAAGGAACGTAAAGGTAACTCCAAAATTCCTTTTTCGTCATCTAATCCCTTAAGTCCGAAAATGTATAAAACAATACAGAAGGGATGAATTTTCGATACTTTTAACGAGCCGAACAAAACAAGTGCTCGATCGTTTTGTGTAATAATTCCTCAGGTCCAAAAAGATTAAAATCTAGAGGAGGGATAGCACTTCCTGTCCCTTTAACAAGCTGGAGGGGCCAATGGCTGGGCAATCTTTTCATATTTTACGAGTCAATTGAAAAGAGCTTAAAGGAGACTCGTCTTTTGAGGAACGAGTGATAAAACTGCTAGCAGCTGATTCCAGGTAAGGTTTGGAATTTTCCAATCACGGCAGTGTCACAAGGATGGCTAGTGAAATCACTCTTCGCAGGTGTTCCTCAAAATGGGTAAACAACCAAATGGAGGTGAATGATCGGCCAATGGAAAAGTGGAGGTGATGGTGCAAACACGAACAACGGTTTAATGGCTGAAGTAATACATTCACGATGGTTATTTACCGAGGAATAGTTCATTTTATAACAAGCTTAAATGCGAGTGGAAACATTTGCTCATGTCTTATGTTTATTTTTTAACGATCTTGAACTATGTGCTAAAACTGCTAGATTAATCCAGTCGTGTGATAAGAATGTCTCATATAAAATGACAACTTTTAGAGATTTGCCCCACATCCTTTCTTTATGCAAGTTAGGAAACGACTAATCCTACGAGTTTAAAGGGTTAGAGGACCTACAAATTTAAAAAATAAATAGTCGTTCTTTGCTTACACTCCAAAAGGCTTGCATGCCCCCAGGTAAAAAATAGAGTTTCAAGGTCACCTTCTATTCGAGCTGACAAAACATTTGTTTTATCAGGAAAGGTATACCTCTTTCAGGTTACCCAAAGATTGTTCTATCTAGCGCGTAAACAGAACATTTCTTCGACGATGTCTACCGAAATAAACAAAGGTGAGCGGCGATGCCCTCCAACCCACATAACTTTGACACGAGGATCTTATTCCAGTCCAACTCCCTCTTCCAATCATAGATGGGAGTACGGAGGTCATATTCTCTTGCGGAAACCTACCCTATACCCGCAGTTTTCCTACTGAAGCAGACCAGGGTGCATGCCCCCTGGGTTTCAATCATGTCCCCCCGAATCACTCGTGCTCATCATGTGGACGGACTCGAGATTGAGACATTTCTTGCTTGAAAAGACCATTCAGGGATGGTATATGACTATTTGCTCTTTATGATCCGGGAAATGAAAGTTGGTCCACGAGCTTGACCACTCTTCCTTCGTGCGAAAAACACATTACTCTAAAGAGTGAGGAGACAATTGCTCCCATGCAATAAATATATTCTCGTCCAAGGAGTAGATTGTAATCCAGGGGTCCTTGAACTACCATTACGTTCATGTGAACAGTTTTCGCTCTCAATGTTATGGGCACATTGGGAAGGATCCCTAACGGTCGACTGGTTCCTTTATCAAAGCCTGTCAGATTTCTCATCTCAGGTAAAAGCGATGGCGAACCAAGTGCTTTCCAAGCAGTTGAGGAAAGGATACTCACAGAAGCCCCCTCATCTATGATGGTACCAGCCATAACCATTCTATATATTTGAACAATAATTCGTAATGGTATACTAGCTGGTAAACGGGGTCTGCCTAGTTGATTCCAGTCGAAGGAGACAAATAGGTTTCTTGGAGGTGGGACCAAATAGATGGCCAGGTGCGACTCTAACGAAATTCCTTCCTGCGATAAAGGAACGGGTAAATTTCCCCCATGTTCATTGGAGTCTGTGCTTATGAAAATAATTTGGACTGTGTCATCCTTGTTCTCTTGAGTGACTGTATCATCTGAAGATGGGACCTCTGAAGGCAAGACCAGGTCAACTGCCGCCTCGACATTTTGACTTTCGTCTGGTATGGATTCAGAAGGTTTATCTTCAATGATAGATGCTTCAGCCGACCACCTGAGCGGGCCAGCCTGATTTTCAACTGGTGACGGACTCGGCAAGAGTTTTTTATATCCAGGAAGAAGTCGTAATGGTGAAACCGGACAATCGTCCAAAACTCTTTTATAAGCACAGACTCCAACGAACATGGGGGAAATTTACCCGTTACTTTACCGCAGGAAGGAAGTTCGTCAGAGTCATACCCAGCCGTCTATTCGGTCCCACCTCCAAGCAACCTAGTTGTCTCCTTCGACTGGAATCAACTAGGCAGACCCCATTTACCAACTAGTATACCATTCCGAATTATTGTTCAAATATATAGAATGGTTATGGCTGGTACCATCATAGATGAGGGGGCTTCTGTGAGTATCCTTTCCTCGACTGCTTGGAAAGTGCTTGGTTTGCCATCACTTTTGCCTGAGATGAGAAATCTGACAGGCTTTGATAAAGGAACCAGTCGACCGTTAGGGATCCTTCCCAATGTGCCCATAACATTGAGAGGGAAAATTTTTCACATGAATGTAATGGTAGTTCAAGGACCCCTGGATTACAATCTACTCCTTTGACGAGACTATATTTATTGCATGGGAGCAATTGTCTCCTCACTCTTTAGAGTAATGTGTTTTCCACACGAAGGAAGAGTGGTCAAGCTCGTGGACCAGCTTTCATTTCCTAGATCATACAGATCAAATAGTCATATACCATCCGTGAATGGTCTTTTCACGCAAGAAATGTCTCAATCCCCAGTCCGTCCACCCTATGAGCGCGAGTGATTCGGGGGGACATGATTGAAACCTAGGGGGCATGCACCCTAGTCTGCTTCGACAGGAAAACTTTGGGTATAGGGTAGGTTTCCGCGAGAGAATATGACCTCCGTACTCCCGTCTGTGATTGGAAGAGGGAGTTGGACTGGAATAAGATCCTCTTGTCAAAGTTATGTGGGTTGGCGGGCATCGCCGCTCACCTTTGTTTATTTCGGTAGACATCGCCGAAGAAATGTTCTGTTTATGCGCTAGATAGAACACTCTTTGGGTAACCTAAAAGAGGTATACCTTTCCTGATAAAACAAATGTTTTGTCAGCTCGAATAGAAGGTGACCTTGAAACTCTATTTTATACCTGGGGGCATGCAAGCCTTTTGGAGTGCAAGCAAATTAAAATATTGGTGTTCTAACTCGTTTTCAAGCATATATTGTTCATTTCTGACTAGTTTGATGAAGCAATTGAAAATACAGTAAAATATTTGAAAGGACAGAGCTATTTATGGTAAAATAAAAAAGGGACCATTCAATCGAGCAGTTTTAGCACATAGTTCAATATTGTTAAAAAATAAACATAAGACATGAGCAAATGTTTCCACCCGCGTTTAAGCTCGTTAAAAAATGAACTATTCCCCGGTAAATAACCATCGTGAATGTAGTACTTCAGCCATTAAATCCTTGGTCGTGTTTGCACCGTCACCTCCACTTTTTCATGGGTCGATCATTCACCTCCATTTGATTGTTTACCCATTTTGAGGAACAGCTGCGAAGAGTGATTTCACTAGCCATCCTTGTGACATTGCTGTGATTGGAAAATTCCAAACCTTACCTGGAATCAGCTGCTACCCATTTTATCACTCGTTCCTCAAAAGACGACTCTCCTTTAAGCTCTTTTCAATTGACTCATAAAATATGAAAAGATTGCCGAGCCATTCGTCTCTCCAACTCGTTAAAGGGACAGGAAGTGCTATCCCTCCTCTAGATTTTAATCTTTTTGGACCTGAGGGATTATTACACAAAACAATCGAGCGCTTGTTTTGTTCGGCTCGTTAAAAGTATCGAAAGTTCATCCCTTCTGTATTTTTTTATAATTTTTCAGAATTAAGGGATTAGATGACGAAAAAGGAATTTTGGAGTTACCTTTACGTTCCTTTTCAGACTCTCTAAAATTGAAAAGGACCGAGTTATCTTTGTCATTAAACTCGTTAAAAAGATTAATAGCGACAAACTTGTCTATAGACGAGAACGAGTTTCAATATCACTAGGCTCGTTAAACAAGAAAAGATCCAGGAGGAGTTACAACCAGTTGTTCTGATCTAGCATCAACCTCCTAGAAAAGAAGCCCCTCTTCACCTCAAACAAAGCTTACATCACCCAACAATTTGATGTTTGTCTCTAGAAACCGACAGCAATTCCTTACAATATGCAAAATTCTTGCCTCTGGATCTCTGGGATGAGGGATCCATATATAGATATCTGTAAGGGGGATGAGTTAGCTTGTGATTTGGTTAGTGTCTTCTCTCTGATAGTTCTTGCTTCCACTTGGAGACTGAAGGCCTCTTACTCATCCTTGGTCGAATTCAGTGAGGCAAGTGTCGCAGGAGAAGATTCTGGAAGCTTCCATTGCCTCTCCACCTCGCGGAATGACACTGCCATTTGTCATTTCTCACCCATCGCACCCCGCAGAAGGGACTTTTGAAATGCAATGCACCCTCATAGTGTATTTAGGTGAGATGCAATGCACTTAGCCAGTGGAGCAGCTGCAATGATCCTGTTTTGACCAATTCTGAGCAGTTTCTCATGGAGAACTTCTGGGAGAAGCTGTAATTTGTTGACATTGTTCCTATAGGGGTTAGAACAACACTTTTAGGGACTTAAGAGCCCTTGATTTATGGACATTTCATGCTTGGGGTTGCATGGCCCAAAAATGTCTATATAGATAGAGAGGAACAGAAAGACCAACCTCGCCTCTGCAGCCAATAGTTGCTGTTGGGCAATTCGCCAAATGGGGCATCGATTTCATGACATGTAACCCCACCTCGACCGGGGGCATGGGTATATCATAGTCGCAATTGACTATTTTACCAAATGGGCCTAGGTGATGCCTACATTAGATAATATTGTTGAAACAACTGCCCTCTTCTATTTCAATCATATAGTCGCCAGATTCGGCGTACCACAGGCTATAGTCACAGATCATGGATCGCATTTTCGCAATCACATGATGATCCAATTAACTGGCAAACTAGGGTTGTCTCACGACAACTCTACTCCATATTATCCGCAATCCAACGGACAAGTTGAAGCAATCAACAAGGTCCTGAAACGCATGCTGCAAAGGATGATTGGAGTTCACAAGAGAAGATGGCACCTAATCTTGTACTCAGCTTTAAATCAAGGGCTCCTAAGTCCCTAAAATTGTTGTTCTAACCCCTAAAGGAACAAGGTCAACAGATTACAGCTTCTCCTAGAAGTTCTCCATGAGAAACTGCTTAAAATTAGTCAAAACAAGATCATTGCAGCTGCTCCACTGGCTAAGTGCGTTGCATCTCACCTAAATACACTGTGAGGGTGCGTTGCATTTCAAAGTTCCCTTCTGTGGGGTGCGATTGGCGAGAAATGACAAATGGCAGTGTCATTCCGCAAGGTGGAGAGGCAATGGAAGCTTCAAGAATCTTCTCCTGTGACACTTGCCTCACTAAATTCGACCAAGGATGAGTAAGAGGCCTTCAGTCTCCAAGTGGAAGCAAGAACTATCAGAGAGAAGACACTAATCAAATCACAAGCTGACTCATCCCCCTTACAGATATCTATATATGGATCCCTCATCCCAGAGATCCAGAGGCTGGAATTTTGCATATTGTAAGGAATTGATGTTGGTTTCTAGAGACAAACATCAGATTGTTGGGAGATCTAAGCTTTGTTTGAGGTGAAGAGGGGCTTCTTTGCTGGGAGGTTGATGCTGGGTCGAAACAACTGGTTGTAACTCCTCCTAGATCTTTTCTTGTTTATCAATAAAAACTATTTGAGTTTTCCTCCATGCTTTTGTATCATTGATGCTTGTTACATTTCTATGGTCAATTTACATCTGATCCTAGATTGTTTATGATTATAGATCCATGTCTTTGTATAGTGCTATGCTTCTGTGATCTTACAGTACTTTGTGAAGCTGGGCGTGCAAGGGAGCAGGTAGCTGAGGACTATCAAAGAAGAGAGGGATCGAATCGAAGGATTAGCGCAAGACAGAGGTTGGTCTTTCTATTCCTCTCTCTCTATAATTCATAAAGGAAAAACAAAAGTAGTTTTTCTCTGTTTCTTCTAAGGTAGTTGTCACACCTTAGTGGGATGGAGTAGTTCTAAATAGACACTTTTCCCCAGTAGAGTCACCATTTTGTTATAGGGAAAAGTGTCTATTTAGAACTGCTCGATCCCACTAAGGTGTGACAGCTTCCTTAGAAACAAATAGAGAAAAACTACTTTTGTTTTTCCTTTATGAATTATAGATAGTGAGGAACAAAAATACCAACCTTTGTCTTGCGCTAATCCTTCGATTCGATCACTTTCTTCTTTGATAGTCCTCAACTACCTGCTCCCTTGCATGCCCAGCTTCACAAAGTACCTGTAAGATCACAGAAGCATAGCACTATACAAAGACATGGATCTATAATCATAAACAATCTAGGATCAGATGTAAATTGACCATACAAATGTAACAAGCATCAATGATACAAAAGCATGGAGGAAAACTCAAATAGTTTTCATTGATAAACAAGAAAAGATCCAGGAGGAGTTACAACCAGTTGTTCCGACCCAGCATCAACCTCCCAGCAAGGAAGCCCCTCTTCACCTCAAACAAAACTTAGATCACCCAACAATCTGATGTTTGTCTCTAGAAACCAACAGCAATTTCTTACAATATGCAAAATTCCAGCCTTTGGATCTCTGGGATGAGGGATCCATATATAGATATCTGTAAGGGGGATGAGTCAGCTTGTGATTTGATTAGTGTCTTCTCTCTGATAGTTCTTGCTTCTACTTGGAGACTGAAGGCCTCTTAGTCATCCTTGGTCGAATTCAGTGAGGCAAGTGTCACAGGAGAAGATTTTGGAAGCTTCCATTGCTTCTCCACCTCGCGGAATGACACTACCATTTGTCATTTCTCGCCCATCGCACCCCACAGAAGGGACTTTTGAAATGCAACGCACCCTCACAGTGTATTTAGGTGAGATGCAATGCACTTAGCCAGTGGAGCAGCTACAATGATCCTGTTTTGACCAATTCTGAGCAGTTTCTCATGGAGAACTTCTGGGAGAAGCTGTAATCTGTTGACCTTGTTCCTTTAGGGGTTAGAACAACACTTTTAGGGACTTAGGAGCCCTTGATTTATGGACATTTCATGCTTGGGGTTGCAGGGTCCAACAAAGAAAAACTACTTTTGTTTTTCCTTTATGAATTATAGATAGAGAGGAACAGAAAGACCAACCTCTGTCTTGCGCTAATCCTCTGATTTGATCCCTCTCTTCTTTGATAGTCCTCACCTACCTGCTCCCTTGCACGCCCAGCTTCACAAAGTACCTGTAAGATCACAGAAGCATAGCACTATACAAAGACATGGATCTATAATCATAAACAATCTAGGATCAGATGTAAATTGACCATACAAATGTAACAAGCATCAATGATACAAAAGCATGGAGGAAAACTCAAATAGTTTTTATTGATAAACAAGAAAAGATCCAGGAGGAGTTACAACCAGTTGTTCCAACCCAGCATCAACCTCCCAGAAAAGAAGCCCTTCTTTACCTCAAACAAAGCTTAGATCACCCAAAAATCTGATGTTTATCTCTTGAAACCAATAGCAATTCCTTACAGTATGCAAAATTCCAGCCTCTGGATCTCTGGGATGAGGGATCCATACATAGATATCTGTAAGGGGGATGAGTCAGCTTGTGATTTGATTAGTATATTCTCTCTGATAGTTCTTGCTTCCACTTGGAGACTGAAGGCCTCTTACTCATCCTTGGTTGAATTCAGTGAGGCAAGTGTCACAGGAGAAGATTCTGGAAGCTTCCATTGCCTCTCCACCTCGCGGAATGACACTACCATTTGTCATTTCTTGCCCATCACACCCCACAGAAGGGACTTTTGAAATACAACGCACCCTCACAGTGTATTTAGGTGAGATGCAACGCACTTAGCCAGTGGAGCAGCTGCAATGATCCTGTTTTGACCAATTCTGAGCAGTTTCTCATGGAGAACTTCTGGGAGAAGATGTAATCTGTTGACCTTGTTACTTTAGGGGTTAGAACAACACTTTTAGGGACTTAGGAGCCCTTGATTTAAAGCTGAGTACAGGATTAGGTGCCATCTTCTCTTGTGAACTCCAATCATCCTTTGCAGCATGCGTTTTAGGACCTTGTTGATTGCTTCAACTTGTCCATTGGCTTGCGGATAATATGGATTAGAGCTGTCATGAGACAACCCTAGTTTGGCATTTAATTCGACCATCATGTGATTGTAAAAATGCGAACCATGATCTGTGACTATAGCCTGTGGTACGCCGAATCTGGCAACTACATGATTGAAAAAGAAGAGGGCAGTTGTTTCACCAATATTATCTAATGTAGGCATCGCCTCGGCCCATTTGGTAAAATATTCAACTGTGACTATGATATACCCATGCCCCCTAGTCGAGGTGGGGTTACATGTCATGAAATCGATGCCCCATTTGGCGAATGGCCCAACAGCAACTATTGGCTGCAGAGGTGAGATTGGTCTTTCTGTTCCTCTCTATCTATATAGACATTTTTGGGCCATGCAACCCCAAGCATGAAATTTCCATAAATCAAGGGCTCCTAAGTCCCTAAAAGTGTTTTTCTAACCCCTAAAGGAACAAGGTCAATAGATTACAACTTCTCCTAGAAGTTCTCCATGAGAAACTGCTCAGAATTGGTCAAAACAGGATCATTGCAGCTGCTCCACTGGCTAAGTGCGTTGCATCTCACCTAAATACATTGTGAGGGTGCGTTGCATTTCAAAAGTCCCTTCTGCGGGGTGCGATGGGCGAGAAATGACAAATGGCAGTGTCATTCCGCGAGGTGGAGAGGCAATGGAAGCTTCCAGAATCTTCTCCTGTGACACTTGCCTCACTGAATTCGACCAAGGATGAGTAAGAGGCCTTCAGTCTCCAAGTGGAAGCAAGAACTATCAGAGAGAAGACACTAATCAAATCACAAGATAACTCATCCCCCTTACAGATATCTATATATGGATCCCTCATCCCAGAGATCCAGAGGCAAGAATTTTGCATATTGTAAGGAATTGTTGTTGGTTTCTATAGACAAACATCAGATTGTTGGGTGATCTAAGCTTTGTTTTAGGTGAAGAGGGGCTTCTTTGCTGGGAGGTTGATGCTGGGTCAGAACAACTGGTTGTAACTCCTCCTGGATCTTTTCTTGTTTATCAATAAAAACTATTTGAGTTTTCCTCTATGCTTTTGTATCATTGATGCTAGTTACATTTGTATGGTCAATTTACATCTGATCCTAGATTGTTTATGATTATAGAGCCATGTCTTTGTATAGTGCTTTGCTTTTGTGATCTTACAGGTACTTTGTGAAGCTGGGCGTGCAAGGGAGCAGGTAGCTGAGGACTATCAAAGAAGAGAGGGATCGAATCGAAGGATTAGCGCAAGACAGAGGTTGGTCTTTCTGTTCCTCTCTATTTATAATTCATAAAGGAAAAACAAAAGTAGTTTTTCTCTATTTGTTTCTAAGGCAGCTGTCACACCTTAGTGGGATAGAGTAGTTATAAATAGACGCTTTTCCCTGTAACAAAATGGCGACTCCACTGGGGACCCCAGTTTCCCTTAATATTGCACCACTGAATGCTCGACATAGGGACTTGGAATGGCTGCCCCTAGCTGATAGGGATTATCAAATGAAGGAAACCGTTGAAATAAGCAACAAATATCACATAGAAACCTTTTCTGAGCTAAAGAGGAAACAGAGAAGCGGTACTGATGACATGGGTATCTGGGAGTCCAACTTGCCCATCTATTATCTTCCACAAGTGAATGTATTCCCTGACTTCAACCATCAGTGTTGTGAACTTTATGAACCCACTCAAAGAGCAATTTTGGCTCCATCTGGAATTGTTTTGTTTCACATCACTCCTCAATCCATAAATGAGATGCTAAGCTTTGAGCCAACTAAGCCTCTGGTGCCCCTTTCTATGAATTTTCTACTTAACCAAGGTACCAAACTGCCCAGCTCAGAGGTCAGAATCTTCTCCTGTGACACTTGCCTCACTGAATTCAACCAAGGATGAGTAAGAGGCCTTCAGTCTCTAAGTGGAAGCAAGAACTATCAGAGAGAAGACACTAATCAAATCACAAGCTGACTCATCCCCCTTACAGATATCTATATATGGATCCCTCATCCCAGAGATCCGGAGGCTGGAATTTTGCATATTGTAAGGAATTGTTGTTGGTTTCTAGAGACAAACATCAGATTGTCGGGTGATCTAAGATTTGTTTGAGGTGATCGAAGGATTAGCGCAAGACAGAGGTTGGTCTTTCCTACGTTGATCTTGGGTTCAGAAAATGGAGTCCACCAACCAAGGAATTCCCCTTGGAGGAAATCCTAGTCCCTTCTCCTCTTAGGGAGATGTTGGTGCACCCCATATGGCCACATTGTCGCTTCTAGGACTGACAATTGGTTTGCCTGTATGGCTCTTCTCAACCTCTATCGTTCAGAACGCCACTATTCCTGAACAATCGAATCAGCAAATAGATGAGTCCAGAGTTACCCACCAACCTTCTACTTCCTCTAATTCTTCCTCTCCTCCTTCCTCTTCGCTTGATGGGGCTGGTAAAGACAAAAGTCAAGTACCTAAGGAGAAGAAGGAAAAGAAGAAGAAAGAGAAGAAGAAGAAGGAGCCAAAATCGAATGGGGGCAAACGAGTGTCGTCTAACGAAAATCCACACACTGCAGCGACCAGGCCTAAATCACCATGTGTCATTTGCAAGGGAGACCACTATCACAGAGATTTTCCTTGCATCTCTTGGATCTTAAGGGACTGGTCTCCCCGTTTGCACAACCCGGTGTCGTCAACCTCTGATGATCATGTTGAAAACACACCGTCAACTAGTGAAAGTGAAGCCCCAAGACAAAAAGGAAAATATAGATTTCCTTGTAAATTGTGTGAAGGCAATCACGCCCTCCACCGTTGTCCCTTCTTAGACGAGGCTAAAAGAGTTTTGGACGATCGTCTGGTTTCACCGTTATGACTTCCTCCTGGATATAAAAAACTCTTGCCGAGTCTGTCACTAGTTGAAAATCCGGCTAGCCTGCTCAGGTGGTCTGCTGAAGCATCTATCATTGAAGATAAACCATCTGAATCCATACCAGATGAAAGTCAAAAGGTCGAGGCAGCAGTTGACCAGGTCTTGCCTTCAGAGGTCCCATCTTCAAATGATACAGTCACTGAAGAGAACAAGGATGACACCGTCCAAATTCTTTTCATAAGCACAGACTCCAACGAACATGGGGGAAATTTACCCATTCCTTTACCACGGGAAGGAAGTTCGTCAGAGTCGTACCCAACCGTCTATTCGGTCCGACCTCCAAGCAACCTAGTTGTCTCCTTCGACTGGAATCAACTAGGCAGGCCCCGTTTACCAGCTAGTATACCATTCCGAATTATTGTTCAAATATATAGAATGGTTATGGATGGTACCATCATAGATGAGGGGGCTTCTGTGAGTATCCTTTCCTCAACTGCTTGGAAAGCGCTTGGTTTGCCATCACTTTTGCCTGAGATGAGAAATCTGACAAGATTTGATAAAGGAACCAGTCGACCTTTAGGGATCCTTCCCAATGTGCCCATAACATTGAGAGGGAAAACTGTTCACATGAACGTAATGGTAGTTCAAGGACCCCTGGATTACAATCTACCCCTTGGACGAGACTATATTTATTGCATGGGAGCAATTGTCTCCTCACTCTTTAGAGTAATGTGTTTTCCGCACGAAGGAAGAGTGGTCAAGCTCATGGACCAGCTTTCATTTCCCGGATCATACAAAGCAAATAGTCATATACCATCCCTGAATGGTATTTTCACGCAAGAAATGTCTCAATCCCCAGTTCGTCCACCCGATGAGTGCGAGTGATTCAGGGGGACATGAGTGAAACCCAGGGGGTATGCACCCTGGTCTGCTTCGGCAGGAAAACTTCGGGTATAGGGTACGTTTCCGTGAGAGAATATGACCTCCGTACTCCTGTCCATGATTGGAAGAGGGAGTTGGAATGGAATAAGATCCTCTTGTCAAAGTTATGTGGGTTGGCAGGCATCGCCGCTCACCTTTGTTTATTTCGGTAGATATCGCCGAAGAAATGTTCTGTTTACATGCTAGATAGAACAATCTTTGGGTAACCTGAAAGAGGTATACATTTCCTGATAAAACAAATGTTTTGTCAGCTCGAATAGAAGGTGACCTTGAAACTCTATTTTATACCTGGGGCCATGCAAGCCTTTTTGAGTGCAAGCAAAGAACGACTATTTATTTTTTAAATTTGTAGGTCCTCTAACCCTTTAAACTCGTAGGAGTAGTTGTTTCCTAACTTGCATAAAGAAAGGATGTGGGGAAAATCTCTAAAAGTTGCCGTTTTATATGAGACATTCTTATCACACGACTGGATTAATCGAGCAGTTTTAGCACATAGTTCAAGCTCGTTAAAAAATAAACATAAGACATGAGCAAATGTTTCCACCCGCGTTTAAGCTCGTTAAAAAATGAACTATTCCCTGGTAAATAACCATCGTGAATGTAGTACTTTAGCCATTAAAGCCTTGGTTGTGTTTGCACCGTCGCCTCCACTTTTTCATTGGCCAATCATTCACCTCCATTTGATTGTTTACCCATTTCGAGGAACAGCTCCGAAGAGTGATTTCACTAGCCATCCTTGTGACACTGCCGTGATTGGAAAATTCCAAACCTTACCTGGAATCAGCTGCTACCCGTTTTATCACTCGTTCCTCAAAAGACGAGTCTCCTTTAAGCTCTTTTCAACTGACTCGTAAAATATGAAAAGATTGCCAAGCCATTGGCCTCTCTAGCTCGTTAAAGGGATAGGAAGTGCTATCCCTCCTCTAGATTTTAATCTTTTTGGACCTGAGGGATTATTACACAAAAAGATCGAGCGCTTGTTTTGTTCGGCTTGTTAAAAGTATCGAAAATTCATCCCTTCTGTATTGCTTTACACTTTTTCGGACTTAAGGGATTAGATGATGAAAAAGGAATTTTGGAGTTACCTTTATGTTCCTTTTCAGACTCACTAAAATTGAAAAGGACCGAGTTATCTTTGTCGTTAAACTCGTTAAAAAGATTAATAGCGACAAACTTGTCTATAGACGAGAACGAGTTTCACTATCGCTAGGCTCGTTAAAACATAGTGATGGGTTTGCTCGAAGGGAAACTTATAGAACAAGCATATATTAAACTATTACATAGGAGAGACAAAGCTATGTTTCCCTGTAACAAGCATATGTTTGGGCCATGCTCAGCTTTATAAATTCATTTTCATGTACATAGGATAGACAATCGTCTGAGTGTAGACTGATGATTCTGGTAGAGCCATCATCCTTTTGAGTGGATGATTATCTCTGCAGCAATGATGTACATTTAATGTCTTTATTTTCCCTGAATATATATTGCAACCTGGATGGATGAAACTACGTCTGGGGTCTTCAATCTCATTCGATCTTCACTCGAAGTACAAGTCGATCCATGTGAGAAATGTTCTGAAGTCGAACATGGAAAGACTATTGGAAATAATACTGAGAGGGGGGTGAATCAGTATTATCAAATCATTAAAACTTTTTCAATGCTCAAAAACATATACGCTACTTCAGTTAAGTGAACCCGCGTGTACACGCGACTGTGTCTAAAGAAACTCGCGTATATCCAGAAATCTTATGATTCAGTTAGCTTATCTTCAGTAAATGCATCAGAACATTATTAACCATATTAACAGTAAACAGGTGCAGTATAGCAGAACAGATCATCACACAAAAGCCACACACATGAACACAAAGATATAAGGTGGAAACCCAATGTGGGTGAAAACCACCTGCTGCAAGTCATCTCAATCTTCTTCTTAATAAGAAAATACTTTTACAATATTTGTACTGGTGCAGTCTTATACCAGTACGGGAGCTACAACCCCCTTTGCTTTTGTACTAGCCGATCCATTTACTAGTACACAGGCTGCTACCTGCTACAATGCTCCAAAGATCTCTCTGAGCTTTTGTACTAGCTTAGATACTAGTACGTAGGTTCTTGCCTACAATCTTCTCTCCTCCAGGTACCACGTTTCATCAATTTTCAGACTGGATACACTGAAGCACAACACATAATCTGAAAGGCCACTTTTCATCCAATTTTCATACTGGACCCAACAACAACATTGAAGCTCATAATCAAACAAAACTCTGAATCACTGAAACCCTGTTAACAACACCGTCACCAGAACACAGAGCAGACACAGAACTCTGTAATAACCATCAGACCCATCTGCAACTTCAAATATCAAGCTTTACAATGTATATGCTACTTCGATAAATCAAACCCGCGTGTATACGGGCTTTCGCCAAAGACAACCCGCGTACAGATCTAAAAATAATTTCTCATATCTTGCAGCTGTACCAGACATCAATCATACTCATAATACTTATAGAACAATACATGCGTCAGTATGTAGATCTAGAATAAGCATCATAAAGATAGTTCATTTCAAACCATTTGATCCCGATCTCTCCTTAGATCTTGTTCTCCATCAACCGATGAGATCTCTCCTTAGCTCAGATCAAGCAATGCATCATCAACCCATAACCTGCATACTGGATCTAATGCTTCATCAGATATTCAAGACATTTCAGATGCACTTGCCTAATGATTTCCTTCTCCTTATAGAGCCTTAGGCCTTGTTCAATACGAAGAGCCAAAACCATAGAAATCCAATACCATCAACTTCAAAACTAGGGATCGACACGCCCGTCGAGACACAATGGTCCGAAACCATAGGCACAACTTCCAAGGACTAACCACCATGGACCAAAGGTACTTTTCCACATACACGCTCTTTTGCTGAAGCCAACCTGCGTGTACACGCGACTTGGGATTAACGAACCTGCGTGTATGAACTTTCTCTTCTTCTTATAGTCTGATCTTCAATTCCTTGCTGCTGACCTTCTGCACTATGATTTGTCATCAGTGTGGTTTGCCATCAAGGACAACACTTATCTCATAATGCCAACAATCTCCCCCTTTGGACTTGATGGCAAAGCTAACTTGTCACACTTAGAACTATCATCTGATTCCTTTGAGCTGTCCTCCATCAGTCACATCTGATATCTCTTCTGAAGATTCACCCAGTTGTACATAAGTGAGATATTCTTCTATGAGAGGGTTGCCATCAAGTACAACACATGCATCATAATGCCAACAAAGACATCGCTTGATTACCAGTCAATGATGTAAACTGTTAACAAGCGCGAGAGAAATCACCGATAATGATAATGACCCTCAAGGTATTGCAGTACAATTCACGTGGTGTGAATAAAGGACTTGGCAGCGAACACCACGCAAAATCTTTCGGTCAAAGGCCATTGATGTAAACATGTCGCCGGAAGTGAGAAACTTGCCATTGAGGCATGCAAGCTTCAAAGTACTGAATGGGGTGTTCCTAGATCAACTTCTTGGATAATGAGCTGATGTCGACAAGAAGTGATCCGTCACAGGAAGTTTATGAATTATAGATAGAGAGGAACAGAAAACCAACCTCTGTCTTGTGCTTATCCTTCGATTCGATCCCTCTCTTCTTTGATAGTCCTCAGCTACCTGTTCCCTTGCACGCCCAGCTTGACAAAGTACCTGTAAGATCACAGAAGCATAGCATTATAAAAAGACATGGATCTATAATCATAAACAATCTAGGATCAGATGTAAATTGACCATACAAATGTAACAAGCATCAATGATACAAAAGCATAGAGGAAAACTCAAATAGTTTTTATTGATAAACAAGAAAAGATCCAGGAGGAGTTACAACCAGTTGTTCCGACCCAGCATCAACCTCCCAGCAAAGAAGCCCCTCTTCACCTCAAACAAAGCTTAGATCACCCAACAATCTGATGTTTGTCTCTAGAAACCAACAGCAATTCCTTACAATATGCAAAATTCCAGCCTCCAGATCTCTGGGATGAGGGATCCATATATAGATATCTGTAAGGGGGATGAGTCAGCTTGTTATTTGATTAGTGTCTTCTCTCTGATAGTTCTTGCTTCCACTTGGAGACTGAAGGCCTCTTACTCATCCTTGGTCGAATTTAGTGAGGCAAGTCTCACAGGAGAAGATTCTGGAAGCTTCCATTGCCTCTCCACCTCGCGAAATGACACTACCATTTGTCATTTCTCGCCCATCACACCCCACAAAAGGGAATTTTGAAATGCAACGCACCCTCATAGTATATTTAGGTGAGATGCAATGCACTTAGCCAATGGAGCAGCTGCAATGATCCTGTTTTGACCAATGCTGAGCAGTTTCTCATGGAGAACTTCTGGGAGAAGTTGTAGTCTGTTGAACTTGTTCCTTTAGGGGTTAGAACAACACTTTTAGGGACTTAGGAGCCCTTGATTTATGGACATTTCAAGCTTGGGGTTGCAGGGCCCAAAAATGTCTATAACAGTTGCCCCCTAAAGCATGAGGCCGTTAACCTTTTGTTGTCGGGTGAAATGATTTATTATGAGGATTCAAAGTTCTTTCAATGCTGGGAGGAGACCTGTAATACGATACAATACAATACATTATCTTCATACTATTTGCATGATCTAGCTGAGGCGAGCATTCCCATGCTCAGCTTTATAAATTCATTTTGATGTACATAGGACAGACAATCGTCTGAGTGTAGACTGATGATTATGGTAGAGCCATCATTCTTTTGAGTGGATGGTTATCTGTGCACCAATGATGTACATTTAATGTCTTTATTTTCCCTGAATATATATCGCAGCCCAAATGGATGAAACTAGGTCCGGGGTCTTCAATCTCGTTTGATCTTCACTCGAAGTACAAGTCGATCCATGTGAGAAATGTTCTGAAGTCGAACATGAAAAGACATCGCTTGATTACCAGTCAATGATGTAAACTATTAACAAGCACGAGAGGAATCACCGATAATGATAATGACCCTCAAGGTACTGTAGTACAATTCACGTGGTGTGAATAAAGGACTTGGCGTCGAACACCATGCAAAATCTTTCGGTCGAAGGCCATTGATGTAAACCTGTCGCCGAAAGTGAGAAACTTGCCATTGAGGCATGCAAGCTTCAAAGTACTGAATGGGATGTTCCTAGATCAACTTCTTAGATAATGAGCTGATGTCGACAAGAAGTGATCCGTCACAGGAGGGCCTTAATGAATCCCACATCAATGACACAGAACGGAGCAAATGATTTTAATGGAGGTGAAAACGATCTGGTGATATAAGGTTCAGGGTGGCGGTCATGAAAGAATGGAGTATAATGTATGGTAGTGGGTGAGACACAGGTGAATTCACTGAATGACTTCTCTTGAACATATCGGCGACACTAATGTGATGGATCGGTAGCATTAACCCCAAATGTGGATGGTATGGCATGACCATGGTGATGTGACCGGTGAATGAAACAACCCAACCCGACTCGGACACAGAGTGGAAGTGTCATGTTCAAGAGCGACTTGCTACCAACAAAGTTTCTTTGAGTTTTCTTCCCAATTTTCCCCAGTCATTGTTGACCAGTACCTCTTTATTTTTGTCAAGCTTGAGGAGGATAACATATGCTTGTTCTATAATTTTCCCTTCGGGCAAACCCATCGCTATGTTTTAACGAGCCTAGCGATAGTGAAACTCGTTCTCGTCTATAGACAAGTTTGTCGCTATTAATATTTTTAACGAGTTTAACGACAAAGATAACTCGATCCTTTTCAATTTTAGAGAGTCTGAAAAGAAACGTAAAGGTAACTCCAAAATTCCTTTTTCGTCATCTAATCCCTTAAGTCCGAAAAAGTATAAAACAATACAGAAGGGATGAATTTTCGATACTTTTAACAAGCCGAACAAAACAAGCGCTCGATCGTTTTGTGTAATAATCCCTCAGGTCCAAAAAGATTAAAATCTAGAGGAGGGATAGCACTTCCTGTCCCTTTAACGAGCTGGAGAGGCCAATGGCTAGGCAATATTTTCATATTTTATGAGTCAGTTGAAAAGAGCTTAAAGGAGACTCGTCTTTTGAGGAACGAGTGATAAAACGGGTAGCAGCTGATTCCAGGTAAGGTTTGGAATTTTCCAATCATGGCAGTGTCACAAGGATGGCTAGTGAAATCACTCTTCGCAGCTGTTCCTCAAAATGGGTAAACAATGAAATGGAGGTGAATGATCGACCAATGAAAAAGTGGAGGTGACAGTGCAAACATGACCAAGGATTTAATGGCTGAAGTACTACACTCACGATGGTTATTTACCAGGGAATATTTCATTTTTTAACGAGATTAAACGCGGGTGGAAACATTTGCTCATGTCTTATGTTTATTTTTTAACAAGCTTGAACTATGTGCTAAAACTGCTCGATTGAATGGTCCCTTTTTTATTTTACCATAAACAGCTCTGTCCTTTCAAAGATTGTACTGTATTTTCAATTGCTTCATCAAACTAATAAAAAATGAACAATATATGCTTGAAAACGAGTTAGAACACCTATATTCTACTTTGAACTACGTAAAAAGTAATGAAAAAGTGTTTTTAGCTCTCATTTTACCATTTCTTTTGAACTTTGGTTTGTTGGAGCTTTGGAGGTGCTTTCCCCCTTTGATTTTTATCAGCTGATTTCGGGAGATTCTGTGCACAATTCTCGGCTCCGTCTGGACCAGGTAGGAGCTAAACCTGAGCTCTTTCATTTCATGGTTTCCATTTTGCATTTTGAGCTTGATTCCTAGCTTTCCTGAGCCCCTGGGGTTTGAAAAGCTCGTTCTACCTTCAGCGCACCCTCTGTGTATCGAAAGGTTTGTTGAATGTTGGCAATTCTAAAGGCCATCTGACATGCAACACACCCAGAGTACTACTGTAGGTGCGATGGGCACAGAGAAGGAATTCTGTGCACAATTGTTTATGGAAATTTTGCCTGTTTCTTGCCAAAATCAGGATGTAACTCTTCTCTTGTTTGTTTTTCAGAGATCTTTGGAGCAAGATGACCATTACATGGCAAGAACCTAAGCATGACGAAGAGGACATGCTTGCCCTACATGATCCAGTTACAGCAAACGCACTACAGAACTGTGGCTTGCTGAAGTTTTTCCGCATTTCTAGCATGAGACAATAGATCAACTTACTGTAGTATTTGCTCGATCCTTGGGATCCTACCAACGAGGTTTTCCAGATCAGGGGCAAATCTATCCCCTTGACTGTAGTAGACATCTATTTCTTGACTGGCTTGTCGAGGCGGGGTGCCCCCATCTCTTTATCAGGTTCGGCCCGAGGAGGTGACTCGGTGAGAGATTATGTTCGCCGATACTACAGAGAAAGATCTCAGCCGAGTAAAGACGGCAAGATCATCATCCGTGATGTCACTGATAGGTCCCTTAGGACTATTCTGTTTACTTTTGGTAGGATGGCCGGTGGTACGGCTCTTCATGTAGCCAACCGATCTTATATGCAGTATGCCTTGGAATGCCTCCAACCGAAGGTGTTCAACTGGTGCGACGCAGTACTTCTTGTGATGAAAGAACAGTTGACCAAGATAAAGAGTGAGAGGTTGAAGAACTTTGGGTATGGTTCTATTTTGACCGCCTTTGCCTTGGAGAAGATACCACTGATGCAGCGGGAGTACATTGCACTCGATTTACCTTCTCCTACTGAACCACGTATGCAGAGATGGGTTGACCACATGTCTAGGCATGTTGTCCAGTCTCAGATTTCATTTTCTGATACCTTCTTCAGGTGGTTTGATCGTCAGGAGATGGTTTATTCCAAGTATCCATACGCTGGCATGGACTTCCGGGGTGATCCAGATTTGGTACTGCCGGATGGTGAACAGTGGGGCGCCATTGGTAGAAATTTTTGACCATATTCCTGTTTATCATTTTTTATTTATAATGTCCTTGTGCTTTATTCTATCAAGACTTTAATCAAACTCATGTGTACATGCAGATGTTGGTCCTATCCATCCAGCAGTTCGCTTGAAGTACTAGCTGCTGCCCCAACAGGAGAGGCCGTCGGAAGGGCTATCCTTCGTGACCTCGACGTGGCCAAGACTCTCACAGCATTACAGGAGCAGGTTGAGGGCCTCACTCTTGGTATTCCAGATGTGAGGACCGATGAGCTACCTTTGAGGTTACAACGGCATACTACCGGTGTGCCCAGACGATGGACTCGTCTCTTACGCATGATCGCACAGGCTGTGACTTGCTATCACGACAATCATTAGACTAGGGTGCCCCCTAGCATTTTGAGTTTTTTGGTCATTTGATATATTTTATCTTGGTTACAGAACATTATGTGTAAACCATAAACAGTTATATATATTTTTGATTTTCGGAGTTTTATTTGGTTAAGTTACATGATCCAAATGCAAACATTTATGGTATGTTTCTTTTTATAAATGTTGCAAATGTCTATCCAACACATAATTTGCCAATGAGTCAGTTAATGTGTTTAAGTTTCTGGAAATATGTTGATATTGAATAAAATCAAATTGTCTTTCCAAAACCTTAACCCTTAGGAACATGCGATAAATAGCTGGATTTCGGACAAAATAGATACCAGTGAGTTCTAGTATTATGAGTTGTGAGTCTAGCCTGAAAATTAGTCGGCGCATACCATGTGTGATGGCATCAGAGAGAAGTTCTATCCACATGCTATATTCAGCGATGTTATTTGTTGATCGACCAATACATACCCCTCTGAAACTTACTAACTCGTCGCTCGGATCAAAAATAGCCCAGGCTGCGGAAGATAGGTTCCGCGAACTATGACTCGCTCCGTCGGCATATCCAACACATGACTCCAATAGGTTTGACATCTGCAACAAATGTAAAAAGTGGATTACTTGACCAAAATAAACACTTTAGCGAAAACAAAAACATAACAAAAGCATACAGGTTACCATTACGCATAGTAACGCTTGAGGTACAACCCATTACGAGGTTGCGCCAATGGAATTCCGTTATAATCCATTAACTTGTAGGCTCCTTTTTCTAACACTCATTTAACAATATAGGGGCCCATCCATAAAGACTTAAATTTACTTGCTCCCAATTTATCGGATTCTTGGTCGTAAAGTAAGACCAAGTCACCTTCTGAGAAGACACGAGGTTTGACATTTTTGTCGAACTGCACCTTGACTCGTTTCTTATGGGCTTCGTTAGCCAAAGCGGAATCACGACGGGTTTCATCCAATTGGATTAATTCCAAGAAACGGGCTTCTTCTTTTGAAGTTCTGGGGAGGAGATCAATTGCGAGTTTGAGAGACGAGATTTCGCACTGGATTGGTAAGACTGCTTCCAGGCCATATACCAGTTGGAAAGGTGTAAACCCAGTTGCATTCCTTACCGATGTTCGGTAAGCCCACAAAGCTGAGTATAGGATTAGGTGCCATCTTCTCTTGTGAACTCCAATCATCCTTTGCAGCATGCGTTTCAGGACCTTGTTGATTTCTTCAACTTGTCCGTTGGCTTGTGGATAATATGGAGTAGAGCTGTCGCGAGACAACCCTAGTTTGGCAGTTAATTCGACCATCATGTGATTGTGAAAATGCGATCCATGATCTATGAATATAGCCTGTGGTACACCGAATCTGGCGACTACATGATTGAAAAAGAAGAGGGCAATTGTTTCACCAGTATTATCTAATGTAGGCATCACCTCGGCCCATTTGGTAAAATAGTCAACTGCGACTATGATATACCCATGACCCCCGGTCGAGGTGGGGTTACATGTCATGAAATCGATGTCCCATTTGGCGAATGGCCCAATAGCAACTATTGGCTGCAGAGGTGCGGGTGGTCTTCTGGTTTTGCTATCGCAAATTTGACAAGCATGGCAACTTCTAATTGCGGTTATGCAATATTTGAACATTGTTGGCCAGAAGTATCCTGCTCGTAAGATTTTTTGCGCTGTAGCATATCCAGTTTGATGCTCCCCACACGCGCCTGAATGACAATCATTCAGGACTTTTTTGGCCTCCTCATGGGTGAGGCACCTTCTCAGAACTGTATCGATACCATGACGGTAAAGTGTATCACCGACGGTCATGTAGTCTTTTGCTTGGTATCGAATACGTTTTTGTTCAGAGTGGGAGGTGTTTGGCCTATATTTTTGGGTTTGGAGATAAATTATTATATCCCCATACCACTCATTGCTTGTAGATATCAGAAACAAATTTTCGTCCATGATTGTTTCTTCGGATGTTTCATCATTGGACGACGATGAGAGATAATCAAAGAAAAACTAGAGCTTTCTTCGACTTGGATTTTACAAATTCCAGATCAAACTCTTGTAGGATTGCTATCCATTTTGAATATTTGCCCCCCAGCAACTATCGTGACAATATATAAGTCATGGGGTTGCAATCTGACAGAATGGTAGTTTTCCGAAAGAGGACATAGTGTCGAAATCTCTGTATCGCTTGAACAGCTACGAGTGCTAGCTTTTCAACGTAAGAATATTTGCTTTCTGTATCATTTAAGTTTTTACTTAAATAATATATAGGAGGTTCAATTCCATCGACTTCTTGAACTAAAACCATTGCGATGATCGTATCCGCAGTAGCCAGATACAAGTTAAAATCTTTTTGATAATCAGGAGCGTACATTAATGATGCTTTCATTAGGGATTCCTTTAAAGCATCAAAGGAAGCTTGCGCAACCGGATCCCAGACAAAGGGTAATTCCTTTTTCAAAATACGTGTATAACCTTTAGCAAGTTCGACGTAATTTGGAATGAACCTTCTCAGAAAGTTTGCTTTCCCTTGGAGTTTCTGAATTTGAAGAAAATTCGAAGGTGGAGGCAAATTTATGATTGCCTAGACCTTACATGGGTTGCGACGAATCCCGTCCTTGGAGACTATAAAGCCAAGCAAACAACCAGAACTGACACAAAATACACATTTGTGTGGATTGAGTCGTATCTTGTAGTGTCGGCAATGTAGAAATATCGCTCTTAAATGCTGCGGATGATCAGTCTGCTTTCGCGAATGAGCCGGAATGTCGTCGAGGTATGGTTGAATGATGTTTTTGATGTCATGGAAGGCATAATTCATTGCCCTCTGAAACATCGCCCCTACGTTCTTTAAACCAGAGGGTAATTTTCGATATGCGAATGTGCCCCACGGACAAATAAATGCAGTCTTTGACTAGTCCTGTGGACGGATATTTATTTGATTATACCCAGAGAATCCAACCATGAATGAAAAGATTTCGCATCCGGCGCATTCATCAATTATCTGGTCAATGAAGGGTGTAGGGTAGTTTTCTTTTGGACAAGCTTGATTTACATCCCTATAATCGATGCACACTCTAATTGTTCCTTGTTTTTTCATAACAGGGACAATATTCGATACCCAATCGGTTAGAGGAACCGGGTAGATGAAACCAGCATGGAGAAGTTTTTCAACTTCTGCCTTAATGGTAGCGGCTTTCTTGGGGTGCACCTGCCTTAGCCGTTGTCGTACTGGTTTGACATCTGGATACATCTTAATTTCGTGTTCAACGATACTCGAGTCAATGCCCAACATTTCACTATATGACCAAGCAAAGACATCTCTAAATTCGCGAAAAAAGAGCGTTATATATTTCCAGTTCTGAAGGAGAACAACATTTTCCAACATAAATATTCTCTACAACATCTGTTTTGGTTGAGATATTTATGGTGATAGTCTCTTCAATATTGGACAAGTTTCGCTCGGAATCCACCGTGTTTACAGTATTTGATAGGAAATCAAAGACTAAAGGATGATAAATGTCATCTTGAGTATCTTCTCCACAATCCGGGAGAAGGGAACGATGGTGGGAATCATTCCATGGTGCCCCGTCAATTACCATTGATTGGACAACTCCTTCGTCGATGACATGCACTTGCGACCAAGGATCTGAAGGGGTACCATATTCTTTAGACCTATCTATCCAAACGCTTGATGAGTGTTGATTTGGGTTTGCTTCCCATGCTAGGAACATTGATTGTTACAATATTTCCGTTGGGCTTGGGGGCAAAACCATTGCATGATCCATGTTGATATTGTTTTCTGAGATCTTTTTAGAAGATATCATGTTGCAGGTTCCTATCGATGCTACTTTCGCCAGGTTGATTGGAGGTGGAAGGGTGAAAGTTCCCATTAGTATAGGATCTTTTAATAGGCCTACTCCGATATTTTGAAGCGAATGGGGGCTTCCATGGATCATGGGAATGCTTCCTGTAACTTGAGAACCATTGGGGAGGAAATTTTGTTGATCGAAGATTGTAATCCCTCCTTGAAAGGGAAATGCAATCTTCCTAAAATAGGTCGACACAACAGCTGCCATGGCATATATCCATGGTCTTCCTAGTAGGATGTTGTAATCAAGATTGCCATCGATTACTTCAACATCTACTTCTACCGTTTTCCCTCCTAGTTCAACTTTCAAGTTACTTAGAATACCATATGGGGTATATGTTCTTCCGTCGAATGCTTTTAATGTCGTCGAAGATCGGGACAAGGTTGGAGATCCTAAAGTTTTCCAGCAACTCATCGACATAATGCATGTAGATGCCCCCTCATCAATAATTGTTGGATGAACAGTTTTGTTGAGGGCTTTCACTTGAACAAGGAAAGCTATTTGAGCTAGTAATTGAGGATCGTATCCTTTATGATCGAAGGATACAATATTGGAATCCTTTGGGTCTATCCCACCAATGGCTGATAATAAAGCCTACCTTTGGTATGGGCAATTCTGTAGTACTTCAAGAGTCGACATAGCGGATGGCAATTGTGCCAAATCTTCCACTATATTATAATGCTGTGCCGCTCTAGCGCGGGGATTAAACATCGACTTGTGTACTACTCCCTTCGGCGGTTTTATTGTCAGTTCAGGAATGGTAGGCGGCGCAACTTCTGTCGAAGTTGTTGTCGGACTACTAGGTTGATCTTTATCCTTGTTGTTCGACAGCTGAGGATTCCCATAATATTTGTTCCTTGTCGATATCAAAGCATCATTTTGTTGTTTTGAAACCGACAACATTAGCACTTGAGACAGGGAAGCATTTTCACTTTCAACCAGATTTGCTCCTGGATTTGGAAACGGATATGCTTGTTTCTCTGGGAGCATATGTTATGAATTTTCTACTTAGCCAAGGTACCAAACTGCCCAGTTCAGAGGTCACAAGGATTGGCCAATTATTCATGCTCCCAGATTACCAGCCCCGACAACCTCCTCCTTATCTACATGTATGGTTCAATGAAACAGGGAGACTGCTAGTAGACATGATATCCTCAATCTTAGGATTCAATACCAGTGAGTTTTTTGATGAGGTAATCTTGGTAATTCTATCCATGTTTACTCCAGGGCAGCCCCCTGCTATCCAGTATGATTATGCTAACTTCATAGCTAACAAAATTCATGAGAAATTCATGAAACTGGAGAGAGAAAGAGTGTTTAAATATACCTCCTACATATATCACTTGTTGCTGTACTATCAACCTGATAGTTTCCCGGTCTTCCTCAGAAAATTGGATGTTAAGGGCAAGCGAAGGTCTGTAATATTTTGGTCATCAATCTGCCACCATATTCATTACTCTCCATACAACTACTGTGAGTTCATTGACGTATTTATATACCCAGCTTCCTCCTTACTGGTGAGCACTCCGCTCCCTAGACTCACTGATGAAATGCAAAAGATCCTGCAACTTTCCAAGACCTACAGCATTGGAGACTGGTATTTTTATCAACACCACACAGTAATCAAGATTTATGGGTGTGAGTTGGCCCCTTACAGACTGTCCAAATATGTCCCCATGAGACTCTTTGCCGTGGAATACTTCCGGAAATTTGGTAATGCAGACATGCTTCACTTCTATGGCAAGAGCAAAATGGTACAACTGAAAATCAGACATCAATTGGGCCCATTTATTTTTAATAAAAGAGAAGAAGCCTGGAAGGAGGCAAACAAGATGTTGAAAGACTTTCTGTTATTGAAAACAAGTTTTTACTCGGCACCATATGACCCAAATCACTTTATAAGCCTTAGAAGAGTCAAGTACAAGCTTGCAGCATATGAACACTGTGATATCCCCCAAATTGAACAATTTGAAAACTAACAAGAATGGGTAGAGGGCACACTGGTTGAAGAACTATCTGAGGAAGAGATAACAGAAAAAGCAATCAAAAACCTTAAAAAAGCGGCTGACTTGGAATCTTTTGGACAGGTCTTTTTTACAGCTCCTCAGCACCTTGGAGTTGGCACTTCATCTGTCACGGCCCCCCAACAACGAGCCCAACAGACTATCCCACCAACAGCAACAGACAAAGGTAAAGAAGTGTAGCATTCAGAAGAGCATTTAGAAGAACAGGTACATAATTTGGGACAGCAAGAAAAAATGGCGGATCAACCAGTTTCTACTGATGGACAAAGCCAAGGGCAAGACTTGTCTACACAAACAAAGGTAACAGAAATTCTGGTGTTGCAGACACCTCTCAATGAAGAAAGATCAAAGAAAAGGGACAGACAGCAAAAAATAGCTCCAGGCACATCCACAGAGTAGCAAGGAGAGAAGAGACAAAGGTTAAATCCTTTTTCAGAAGAAGAAATGCCAGAGGCGTCCACAGGGCAGCAGGTTCCTCCTAGCATGGAGACCTCGGCCAGCTCATTTCAGCAGGAACATGAGAGACATCGTGGCGTGGAGGTAACATCCACAATACAACATGGCCGACAGCCCTCTGACATCAAAAAATCATTTACTGATATCAAGGCTAGGAATGAGCCAGTGAGAATCCAACTGTATAATTAGTTAATAATGATGGCTCCCCCTAATCAGCAAAGACTAATGGCGGCCTATGACATCCAAGAAGGCAAGATGACCCTTGGTCACTTCAGGCCTATAACTCAACAACCCCAATCAGCTGCTGATTACATTAGAACCAATCTGGAGGTGTTTTCCAAAGATATACATCCAATGGACCAGATTGAATTGCACAAGCAGACAGGGGAAATGCTATATTCTACTCTAGCAGATAAGACATTGTTAGCTCACAAATTGCAAAATTCTTTGCACAACACTGCTGCCCAACTTGAGTTGGAAAAGGCTTCTTCACAGGCCAAGGACAACATAATCAAGTCCTTGGAGGAGATTATAATAGAAATGGGACATGATCCCTCTAATGCCAAGGGCGTGCAAGCTCTATTAAAAAAGAGGGATGAAGACATAGCTGCCCTTAGGAAACACATCAAGCTATTATCTATGCTGCATCCTCAGATGACAGAGGTAGCTCAACAGAAAGAAGAAAAGGATGTAGTGGCTTTACTCATGACCTTGCATAAAATATTGGTAAAAACAGAGAGTGCCTTGGAGGCACCATTACAAGGAAGACAGGGAGAGTTGGCCTCTCAGCCTATTCAAACAGCTCAGATTATCACAGCTGCTCCTCCCACAGCCAGCACAACAGTCCCCCCTATTACCCCAGCAGCAGAAATAGGTACCTCAAGTTCAGCACCAACTACAACAACTACCTCAACACCTACAGAGAAAGACACCAGCTTGAAAATGGACAATATGATGAAGGAAATAGAAGCTCTGGAATTGCAAATGACAGAGTTGAGACAAATCAAGGAAAAGTTGGCTACAATTGAGACAAAATATGACAAATCAAAGCAGGAGGTAGCTGAGAAGACAAGAGAGGTCAAAGCCTTAGAAAAAAGAATAAAGGAGCTAGAGAAAGAGCTCACTTTTGATAGAACTCTAGCTGATATAAAGAAAATTCTATCAGCCAAAATCGGCCAATCCATTACAGATCAATGGCAATCCATTGAAACCATTCACGAGCAAATGGAGTTGATAAATTTGGCTCAGTTCGAAAACCAAAAGGCTAGAGCATCTTTGAGAAATATGCCCGAGGAAGCAAATAGAATGATCCAATTCTTGAATACTCGCACCAAGGGGCAGCTGGCAGCTTTAGGAATCAGTAGCAGGACTGAAACTATCTTGCTAATAAAAAGGGTGTTAACCCTTAGGAACTTTGTGCAGGCATTGGACAAAAAATGCCAAGAGATGCAAGCTGAGGTGGATGAGTTCAAGGCAAAGATCATGGCATTACATAGCAGAGGGCTGCCAAGTTTGTTAACCAGTGCCGGAAGACTGTTGTCACATGACCTTTATGCTAACAGAGTCAATAATTTTTCTGCCAACCAAATCACAGCCTCCTCCAGCACTTCAGAAGGAACAGGGCCTCCATCAGGACAGAGTGTTTTTGATAAATTAGAAAATCTATTTTACATTGCACATGAGATAAATCACATGCTCGAATTCCAGCCCACCTTCCATAAGTACACAGAAGCTAAGGAAACATTGATAAAGATACAGAGGCATCAGTTACCAATTGAGGACTGGTGGAGAGGAATAAAAGAGATATTTATCAGGTGATTTGGTTTATTAATTATTTTTTATCAGGCTCCACGTCAGCATATACAGATGGCAAGATACACCTGTCAAAGGTATATCGGCATAGAGCAAAATTGAAATGATAATTACAGCTCATCAGATGCTAGAAAGCCGAGCACGCAGGATGAAGACCCAGATAGCAGCAGGCAACGTACCAACATCAAGGCAACACGCGCTAAATAAATGCACAGCAGGTAGCCAACTCACTCAGCCCACAAAGTCAAAGGTTTTCTGACAAAAATAGACAGCTAGCAAGCCAATATGAACTGTAGCTTTAATGTTTCATTTACTCCGTGGTAGGAGTTGGTGATGTAATTTATTGCCTGAAGAGTCATCACCTAGATATTTTGTGACTTGTTTTTTATATATACGACCTCCTGCATTGTTAAAAAGGTTGGTATGCTAATGCATCCAGGAGAGACTCGCACCGTATTTCTGATATTTTTCTATAATCAAAGACTGCTTACAAGCTTGGAGAACGGATTGCTTAATGTGTTGTTGATGTTTCTGAAGAATTAAATGGGGAATTATTGTGCTGCAATATCAAGCAATAAGTGTTCCTTACCTCTGTTATTTCATTTTCATATATGCTCAAGTCACATAACAAAGGATTGGTTTAGAATTTGCTTTGCTGCACTCTGTTCCCAGGTTCTGTGGCTTCTTAATGTTTTCCTCTTGATCTAGACATAAATATGATTTCTGTAATGGCCCATGTTTGATCAATTTCACATATGAATGACTGTCATCTAGGAATTCTTAGCTGCTCCTAGATAAAGTTTATTCATCTTCTTTCTGCTAACCTGTTTGAGAGATTCTTTGCTGCCTCTTATTCCTTAGCCCTTTTCATCCTTTTAAGCCCAAAAGTTGTTTCATGAGTAGCTACCTTGCTCCTCATTTTTCTTGTGACCAAGAAAACACACCAGTAGTCTTACTCCATGACTCCATGCCCAATGGTTTGAAACGTACCACAATATGCATTGCCTCTCTACTCGAAGCATCATCTTTCCAACCAAAACACAAACAAAACCCCTAAACTCAATAGCTAGCCTAAAATCATCATCAACAAAGCTAAATCAAAAAGAGAGAGCCCTCTCTGACTGCAGGTGGGCTAGAACCTGCAGTCCAAAGTTGGTTTGTGGTTAACTCGGCCGTATCCTTTCTGGAGCTTAAGGACAACCTGAGTGATAACATAATGGCAACTCCGCTAGGGACAATCCTCAGATAAGTTCATAAGTCAAGTTGGAAAGCTCCACTGGGGGAGAACCAAACCGAAAGTTTCTTTCTAGTTTCTAGAGAAGGTCATCTTTTCCTTCAGAAACACTTTTTCAAAGTTTAGTTCTCATCTGTGATGGTGGACAGAGATCAGACACTCCAAAGTTGAAACGTCCATCTAGCGACTCCACATCACCTTCATAATCAAGACTCCGCTGGAGGAGCGAACCTGAAAGAAAATTTTTTAAAGTTTTGAGTAGTTTTACAGCCAAGTAATCCCATTTCACGGTGGTAATATCCAAATAGGATGACCGGGTATGTGGAAGATGAAGTTAAACAAGCTGTAAATGAATTCAGAAAGTTGTTATCAAAATATGAACTTGATGAAATTTTTTTTGGACTGTTGTTGATTAAGATCAATGCAATACAACAGCCTCAAATCAAAATGTGTCTTCTTGATTTACTTGCTGAATAACATGAAAATGAGATTGAACTTTTGCATTCCCAAATCCAGTCATATGATTTTCAAGATCCTAAATTTTTTTCCAAGAACTTCCTTCTCCAACTCATGGGGAAATTGTACTGCCTTCTGACTTACAAATTAAGGATGACTATGCTTTCAAGACAAAGGCTGAAGGATTGGTTGCAAAAATTGTTGCAGAGAATACAGTTGTTCCATCAAACCAAGAAAGCTCAGATAGAACCATCCCACATGATGCTTTTGTTGATCTTGTAGCAGATTACATGGAGGCCTTTCTAAACTCAAAATTTGTAACATGTTTTCTCTATGAGGACCAAGTATTCCAGCAGTGGCCTTTATATGTCACAATTTTGACCATGGGGGCACATGATCCTACAATGTTTCACATTTCATCAACTGTCAGTCAAACAGTTAGTTTCTTTTTACAAGTGCTTAATGGTTGCACTGGTTGTTTCATTTTAGCTAACCAACAAAGAAGTGTTCATTAGGGTAGGTAGGTAGGATTTCAGTTTCCGTTTGGATAGCATCTCGTTGTAGTTGAAGCCCGAAGTGAAGGCCCTAAGCTCCTCAAGTATGCTTTCATGTTCATAAATAAAGCAACCATTAAAGGGAAAGGGTTTAGGGTACTGCAACCACAGAAGATCAAGGCAGTCTGACCTGTTGTTCTTGGCTTTTCACAAGGAAAAGCCATCCCCAAGTGGAGCCACTGTTAGCCTCCTGTTGCAACAGGTTTCATATTTCATGATTGACAGTGGAAGCGCCAAAAATGTTCACCTTTCTGATGCTGCTAAAGTTCCATTTTTGAAGGTTTCTCAGTTGAAGGAAAGCCAAACAGTCTAAGCTTGGTTTCCCTAGGTTTAAATTTCTTGCTTTAGAATATAGAGAGTTTATCTGTCCAAAAAGTTTAAGCTTGGCAGATTAGTAGCTAGGCAAAGGATGAAGGAGCCCAACAGCTTAATCTAGGCCCTTGGAAGAAATAAGGCTAGTTTTAGACAGGAAAGCAGTTTAAAAGAAAAAAGGAAATCAGGGTTTGCAAGTCTAAGTGCACCCTTCCGGAAGAAACAAAAAATGCTAGGTGTTGTAAATTAGGTAGGTAGCCTGGGGTTGCAGAAACAAGATCATCTTTAGTTTTTTGGGCATTGTCAAAGAAGGATCATCTCATCAGTGGCAGAGGTATCATAGCAGTGTTTTCTGGCATAATGTTGAAAATCATGTCTAACTTCCCCTCCCCTCCCTCTCAAAGTCCCTTACTAACATCCCCCTAAAGGACCTTGGGATCTGCCCAACAAGTTCTAGTCTTACTTCATTTTTATAAAACATTAAGTCAGGGTTTTGGCTTTCTTCATGAAAAGAAGCCACATTTCTTGTGTAAAAATCATGTTTTCATCTTTTATATAATCTCTATTTCTATCTTCGCTTCATAGACTTACCATTGTCCTCTTTCCTTTTCCACTCCACCACTATCATAACTAACTCCTAATTCTACTATCTAGCTCCCTAATTTCTCCCCTATCCCTATTCACTACTAAAACTATATGAAATTCCCAAAAAAGATACTAAATAGCCCCTCCCCTTGGCACTATAGCCATATTTCCTAAGTCCAGGGAATGCTAAGCTCATTTGGGGCCTGGCATTAACCCTTCCGCGTCCTAACCTGGGGTTAATATGACATTTGATTAAATTAACAACCATCGTTCCCTCCCACACACATAGACTTTATACTAAGTTCTTCCACGCATACGTTCCCTTTGGAATTAATTTGATATTCGATCAAATTAATAGCCACCCGTGCCCATTTGCAAACCCACTAAACCCATATAACCCAAAGTTTAAACCCCCGTAGCGCTAAATAAAGATTTAACATTCGGGCGGGCCTAGCACATTAACATCCTGTCAAATCGTTGTCTCGTCCACAGTCAGATCGGGCCCTCCCCATCCGACGGCTCTCGGCAATTTCGGAAGCGCCTTGCTGCTCGACCATTAGCTTCCGATGGCGAGGCGGTTCCTCCACCGTACAAAAGACACCTGTCAGCTTTCTATTGCATCGGAAGGGCTCTGATGAATACCGCTCGCGTACAGAAAGCGGTCCGATGAAACCGCTTTCAGCCTTCTGTACGCGTGACCCATGTCGCCTATCCTATTCTATGTGTCTGCCTCCTCACCACGCCATGTCATCGACCCAGTCAACTGCCATGTCACCTTCCGTACCAAGCCCGCCAATAACGTCATGCTGACGTCATAGTAAAAAAGCACCAAAAATGCCAAATTTTCATAAAAATGCGCAAATCGACCGTTTTATGTCATTTTCACTACTCAGTTGTGGGAGCTCTTTGCATGCTATTTTTACGTGTTTTTTCCACCCAAGTGTAAAATTCGGTCAAACGAGCCGTTGCCGCTTGCAAATTTGTCGCCATTGCACCTGCTCATCCATTGTCGGCGCCTTAAATCCAGGTATTTACCCAAAGAAATGCCCGTAACCCTGTTTTTTATGCTTTCTCTGCAAAAATTTGCCAATACACCAAAATTCACCTGGAACACATTGACACCTGCTACCTTTTCCTCCCTGCCTCACCATATAACTCAGTTGTGGCTAAAGCTCGACGTCTCTGTTTTCTCTGATAAAGCTGCCATTTATAGATTCAAAATCCAGCTTCAATTTGCCCCCAGAACTGCTGAAGACAGTCTGCTAAAGCCCTCTGTTTGCCTCCCCTTCATTATACTTATTGCAGAACCTTGCACGGGTTTCATTTCCCTAAGCTATGCTCATCAAAACATCTCTACACAAAGCTTAAAACTCTGAGTTCCTGGCCCAGAAAACCATTATCAGAATTCTGGTTTTTGCTGAAGTACTGGCCTAATCTAGTTGTAATTATTGTTGAAACATGGAGACCCCAGTTGCCCTCAATATTGCACCACTGAATGCTCGACATAGGGACTTGGAATGGCTGCCCCTAGCTGACAGGGATTATCAAATGAAGGAAACCGTTGAAATAAGCAACAAATATCACATAGAAACCTTTTGTGAGCTAAAGAGGAAACACAAAAGTGATACTGATGACATGGGTATCTGGGAGTCCAACTTGCCCATCTATTATCTTCCACAAGTGAATGTATTCCCTGACTTCATCCATCAGTGTTGTGAACATTATGAACCCACTCAAAGAGCAGTTTTGGCTCCATCTGGAATTGTTTTGTTTCACATCACTCCTCAATCCATAAATGAGATGCTAAGATTTGAGCCAACTAAGCCTCTGGTGCCCCTTTCTATGAATTTTCTACTTAACCAAGGTACCAAACTGCCCAGCTCAGAGGTCACAAGGATTGGCCAATTATTCATGCTCCCAGATTACCAGCCCTAGCAACCTCCTCCTTATCTAAACGTATGGTTCAATGAAACAGGGAGACTGCTAGTAGACATGATATCCTGCAACTTAGGATTCAATACCAGTGAGTTTGTTGATGAGGTAATCTTGGTAATTCTATCCATGTTTACTCTAGGGCAGCCCCCTGCTGTCCAGTATGATTATGCTACCTTCATAGCTGACAAAATTCATGAGAAATTCATGAACCTGAAGAGAGAAAGAAAGTTTAAATATACCTCCTACATATATCATGTGTTGTTGTACTATCAGCCTGATAGTTTCCCGGTCTTCCTCAGAAAATTGGATGCTAAGGGCAAGCGAAGGTTTGTAATATTTTGTTCATCAGACTGCCACCATGTTCATTACTCTCCATACACCTACTTTGAGTTCATTGACCTATTTATATACCCAGCTTCCTCCTTATTGGTGAGCACTCCGCTCCCTAGACTCACTGATGAAATGCAAAAGATCCTGCAACTTTCCAAGACCTACAGCATTGGAGATTGGTATTTTTATTAACACCACACAGTAATCAGGATTTATGGGTGTGAGTTGGCCCCTTATAGACTGCCCAAATATGTCCCCATGAGACTCTATGCCTTGGAATACTTCTGGCAATTTGGTAATGCAGACATGCTTCACTTCTATGGCAAGAGCAAAATGGCACAGCGGAAAATCAGACATCAATTGGGCCCATTTATTTTTAATAAAAGGGAAGAAGCGTGGAAGGAGGTAGACAAGATGTTGAAAGACTTTCTATTATTGAAAACAAGTTTTCACTAGGCACCATATGACCCAAATCACTTTATAAGCCTTAGAATAGTCAAGTACAAGCTTGTAGCATATGAACATTGTGATATCCCCCAAATTGCACAATTTGCCAACCAACAAGAATGGGTTGAGGGCACACTAGTTGAAGAACTGTCTGAGGAAGAGATAACATAAAAAGCAATCAAAAACCTTGAAAAAGCGGTTGACTCGGAATCTTTTGGACAGGTCTTTTTTACAGCTCCTTAGCACCTTGGAGTTGGCACTTCATCTGCCACGGCCCCCCAGCAGCCAGCCCAACAGACTGTCCCACCAACAGCAACAGACAAAGGTAAAGAAGTGAAGCATTTAGAAGAGCATTCAGAAGAACAGGTACACAATTTGGGATAGCAAGAAAAAATGGCGGATCAACTGGTTTCTATTGATGGACAAAGCCAAGGGCAAGACTTGTCTACACAAACAAAGGTAACAGAAATTCCGGTGTTGCAGACACCTCTCAATGAAGAAAGATCAAAGAAAATGGACAGACAGCAAGAAACACCTCCAGGCACATCCACAGAGCAGCAAGGAGAGAAGAGACAAAGGTTAAATCCTTTTTCAGAAGAAGAAATGCGAGAGGCGCCCACAGGACAACAGGTTCCTCCCAGCATGGAGACCTCGGCCAGCTCATTTCAGCAGGAGCATGAGAGACAGCGTGGTGTGGAGGTGACATCCACAATACAACATGGTCGATAGCCCTCTGACATCATGAAAGCATTTACTGATATCAAGGCTAGGAATGAGCTAGTGAGAATCCAATTGTATAATCAGTTAATAAGGATGGCTCACCATAATCAGCAAAGACTAATGGCAGCCTATGATATCCAAGAAGGCAAGATGACCCTTGGTCACTTCAGGCCTACAACTCAACAACCCCAATCAACTGCTGATTACATTAGAACCAATCTGGAGGTGTTTGCCAAGGATATACATCCAATGGACCAGATTGAATTGCACAAGCAGACAGGGGAAATGCTATATTCTACTCTAGCAAATAAGACATTGTTAGCTCACAAATTGCGAAATTCTTTGCACAACACTGCTGCCCAACTTGAGTTGGAAAAGGCTTCTTCACAGGCCAAGGACAACAGAATCAAGTCCTTGGAGGAGATTATCATAGAAATGGGACATGATCCCTCTAATCCCAAGGGCGTGCAAGCTCTATTAAAAAAGAGGGATGAAGACATAGCTACCCTTAGGAAACACATCAAGCTATCATCTATGCTGCATCCTCAGGCTATAGAGGTAGCTCAACAGAAAGAAGAAAAGGATGTAGTGGCTTTACTTATGACCTGCATAAAAGATTGGTAGAAAAAGAGAGTGCCTTGGAGGCAGCATTACAGGGAAGACAAGGAGAGTTGGCCTCTCAGCCTATTCAAACAGCTCAGATTCTCACATCCGCTCCTCCCACGGCCAGCACAACAGTCCCCCCTATTACCCCAGCAGCAAAAATAGGTACCTCAAGTTCAGCACCAACTACAGCAACTACCTCAACACCTACAGAGAAAGACACCAGCTTGAAAATGGACAATATGATGAAGGAAATAGAAGCTCTGGAGTTGCAAATGATAGAGTTGAGACAAATCAAGGAAACGTTGGCTACAATTGAGACAAAATATGACAAAGAAAAGCAGGAGGTAGCTAAGAAGACAAGAGAGGTCAAAGCCTTAGAAAAAATAATAAAGGAGCTAGAGAAAGAGCTCACTTTTGATAGAACTCTAGTTGATATAAAGAAAATTCTATGGGCCAAAATCGGCCAATCCATTACATATCAATGGCAATCCATTGAAACCATTCATGAGCAAATGGAGTTGATAAATTTGGCTCATTTCGAAAACCAAAAGGCCAGAGCATCTTTGAGAAATATGCCCAAGGAAGCAAATAGAATGATCCAATTCTTGAATACTCGCACTAAGGGGCAGTTGGCAGCTTTAGGAATCAGTAGCAGGACTGAAACTATCTTGCTAATAAAAAGGGTGTTAACCCTTAGGAACTTTGTGCAGGCATTGGACAGAAAATGCCAAGAGATGCAAGTTGAGGTGGATGAGTTCAAGGCAAAGATCATGGCATTACATAGCAGAGGACTGCCAAGTTTTTTAACCAGTGCCGGAAGACTGCTGTCACATGACCTTTATGCTAATAGAGTCAATAATTTTGCTGCCAGCCAAATCACAGCCTCCTCCAGCACTTCAGAAGGAATAGGGCCACCATCAGGACAGAGTGTTTTTGATAAATTAGAAAATTTATTTTACATTTCACATGAGATAAATCACCTGTTCGAATTCCAACTCACCTTCCATAGGTACACAGAAGCTGAGGAAACATTGATAAAGATACAAAGGCATCAGTTACCAACTGAGGACTGGTGGAGAGGAATAAAAGAGATATTGCTCAGGTGATTTGGTTTATTAATTATTTTTGATCAGGCTCCAGGTCAGCATATACAGATGGCAAGATACACCTGTCAAAGGTAAATCGGCATAGAGCAAAATTGAAATGATAATTACATCTCATCAGATGCTAGAAAGCCGAGCACGCAGGATGAAGACCCAGATAGCAGCAGGAAACGTACCAACATTAGGGCAACACGTGCTAAATAAATGCACAGTAGGCAGCCCACTCACTCAGCCCACAAAGTCAAAGGTTTTCTGACAAAAATAGACAGCTAGAAAGCCAATATTAACTGCAGCTTTAATGTTTCATTTACTCCCTGGTAGGAGTTGGTGATGTAATTTATTGCCTGAAGAGTCATCACCTAGATATTTTGTGACTTCTTTTTTATATATACGACCTCCTGCATTGTTAAAGGGGTTGGTCTGCTAATGCATCCAGGAGAGACTCGCACTGTATTTCTGATATTTTTCTATAATCAAAGACTGCTTACAAGCTTGGAGAATGGATTGCTTAATGTGTTGTTGATGTTTCTGAAGAATTAAATTGGGAATTCTTGTGCTGCAATATGAAACAATAAGTGTTCTCTACCTCTGTTATTTCATTTTCATATATGCTCAAGTCACATAACAAAGGATTGGTTTAGAATTTGCTTTGCTGCACTCTGTGCCCAGGTTCTGTGGCTTCTTAATGTTTTCCTCTTGATCTAGACATAAATATGAATTCTGTAATGGCTCATGTTTGATCTATTTCACATATGAATGACTGTCATCTAGAAATTTTTAGCTGCTCCCAGATAGAGTTTATTCATCTTCTTTCCGCTAACATGTTTGACAGATTCTTTGCTGCCTCTTATTCCTTAGCCCTTTTCATCCTTTTAAGCCCAAAAGTTGTTTCATGAGCAGCTACCTTGCTCCTCATTTTCCTTGTGACCAAGAAAACACACCAGCAGTCTTACTCCATGACTCCATGCCCAATGGTTTGAAACGTACCACAATATGCATTGCCTCTCTACTTGAAGCATCATCTTTCCAACCAAAACACAAACAAAACCCCTGAACTCAATAGCTAGCCTAAAATCATCATCAAAAAAGCTAAATCAGAAAGAGAGAGCCCCTCTGACTGCAAGTGGGCTAGAACCTGCAGTCCAAAGTTGGTTTGTGGTTACCTCGGTCGTATCCTTTCTGGAGCTTAAGGACAACCTGAGTGATAACAAGCCACACTAGATTTTCCTTCCGATGTGATACCTAAATTCAGATGCAAGATTATGGTAAAAGTCCACCAAAAAAAAGGGTTGCTTGCAAGATTATGGTAAAGGTTCAGTGGGTCCCATGATAAAAGTAGAAGGTTTTGAAAAGTAACAAATACAAAAGAAATCACATTTATGATTAAACACTTCAATCTCAAAAAGAATAACTCGTCTGCCTAACAGGTCATCCACAATCTGTCATCCTCGTGACACTGGTCTTTGCATGATTTATGATGTCATTCATGTAAATTGAATACATGAAAACTTCAAAACTTGACCCTGGTTGGGAGTGTAGATGGTTTTCAAATCCAAGTTTGGACTTCACCTACTTCTATATAAGGCAGGCTATGCAATTGTATTTCTCATCTCTTGCTTACGGAATTTTCCCTACTCCAGTTCTAGGTATGGTTGTATATTTCTAATCTATGAGATATCATTTCTTTGTTCATATTCTATGTCCACATTAAACATTGATTAACAGTAACTTATCAATGTCCACGTTACGTATTGTTGAACTGAAGCCATTTTTTATGGAAGTGGGAATCTTGTTGCCTTCGAAGGCATTCTAGTTTCAATATCCATAAGCCAACAAAATGAAAAATTTGCTACAAGAAGGGAATAACGTCAGTGGCTATAACAACAAGGTCATTGGCCCCAACTCCCAGATTCATGGGGATCCCATCCTCGGCGACAACAACGGCAACAACAACAAGATCGAAGACAATCCGATCGTCGGCAACATTAAAAACACCAAGATCAACAACACCATGAACAATCCCATCATCGGCAACAATAACAATACCAAGAGCAACAACACCATGAACAGCAACAACAAAGGCAGTGGCAACAACAGCACGATAAATTTGTAGAGCAACTTATGAAACCTAGTAATCGCAACTTAACTAGACCAACTTATACTAAGTGGCTTTTATTTTCCTCTCTGAAATTTATTCTTCGCTTTTACTTCACTACTGCACTATATGCACAAATATTTCATCGTTAATAATTTTGGCATTAAATATCTCATGAATTTATTTTCATTAGGGTTTATTACATTGTCACTGCATGGCAGGTATGGGAAAGAATAAATGCAGTAAAAAATTATCTGTTTATCTAAGACTGACTATGTGTTGATATATAGTTAGTTTAGTGCCAAATAGTCTACTTATAAGGCATTCCCGTATGAATTCATGGTTTTGGTTAAGTACATTATTATTGCATGCTAGGTATGGGAAAGAATAAATGCAGTCAAATATTCTCTGTTTATCTAACACTGACTATGCATTAATATATAGTTAGTTCAGAGCCAAATACATTATTTACTTATAAATAGAAGAAAATGGATGTTGGTATATTGTAATTTTGATTTATGTATGAGCGAAACCTACCTGCCTGGTTACTTTATTTTAATGATTTTATCATTGGGTCATGATATCTCCTAATAAGTAGTTAATTGAATAATTATTTAAATAAAAAATTATCAATCAAAATTAAATTTAATGTATATATTCATTTAAATGTATCTAATTAAATTTAAGTGTACCTATTGTTACATATTTATAGATATTTATGTGATATCTTGCTTCATATTTCTTTAGTGCATTACATGCAGTTAAATATTTCTTCAGTGTAGTATATGCACAAATATGTCATGGTTCATGATTTCGCTTTCTTTTTGGTCTACACAAAGGCATCATTGATTTATTTTCTTTTGGTTTTGGTTAAGTACATTATTATTGCACGACATGTATGGGAAAGAATAAATGCAGTGCAAGATTATCGGTTTATCTAGGACTAACTATGTGTTGATATACAGTTAGTTTACACTACTACATAAAGGAGGGTTTTAAGACAATATTTGAGACAATTTTTGGGTAAATTGTCTTAACTTAAGACAAAATAAATTTTGTATTGTCTTAAATATTGTCTTTAAGCAGGTGTCTCAAAAATTATTGTCTTAAAGATTATTGTCTTAAAAAATAGTGTCTTAAATATTATTGCCTTAAAAAATATTGTCTTAAAGTATATTGTTTTAAAGATTATTGTCTTAAAAAATATTGTCTCTATAAAGAGAGGATATAACACAACCATTATTGTCTCGTAGGAGACAATTTCATTTTTTTCTCACTGGAGACAAATTCATTTTTGTCTCTCTAAAGACAACACTTGGATTAGAGACAATATGTCTTTAATACTAGCTATTGTCTCTCTAGAGAGGATAAAAAAATTATTTAAAGATCACTTTTGTCTCTTTAGAGACAATACAAAATAAGGAATCCGAAGATATATGACCATTGAAATAAATCGATATAAAAAACGTTTAATTAAAAATGAACTACAAAATCATTGATTAATTCATGTTACCTCGTAAAGAAAATGCTCTTCCATCAAGCTAGCACACTTTTAAAAATTACGTTAAGAGTTATGCCAATCCTTAAAACTACATTTATAATCATTGATTTTAAATTAAAGAAAAAAGTTAAAAGATAAAAGCTAAAAAATACGAACAAATCCAAACACCAAACCAAGAGAAGAGTTATGGAAATCCTTAAAATTACATTTATCGTCATTGATTCTAAATTAAAGAAAAAGGATAAAAATTAAAAACTATGAACAAACCCAAACACCAAACCCAAACGGCTTGTGGAAGCTCTTAAATTTGTTACCAAGGCACTGGTGTCTTTACACACCCTTTTGTTTATGCACAGAGATGTCAGGTGGGATAGCGTGATGAAGAACATTGAATCAGATGAGTGGTTTATAATAGATTTTGAGGATACCATTGATGCACCTCATATTTACCCTCATAATCTTAGTGGCTTGAACCATGCTCTTAAGATGTCTAGGGGTGTTCATGGGGTTAAAGTTGATGTGTGGAGTACTAGACACCTTATCAGGACAAGCGGGCTGAATGTGTCTGAGCTGTTGATGAATATACAGAATAGATGCTTGGAAAAATACCTAGATCAGAGGCATCTTGTTGCAGATTGTTATCATCACCTTCTTCAGTTGCAGTCTTCCCTGCATAATTACTGAGATTAGACATTGCCAACAATGGTCAATTCTCAGTGCTATGTACCCCACTATTACTATTCATAGGATCCAAAATCACATGATTATTGAATGTTGTATTATCAGAAAATTTGATATATCTAATGAAGAACTTGTTTCAGATTGTACACAAGGAAGACAACCCTTCCTAGAATATCATTAGTTCACAATGGCAATCTCATGTAAACAGGCTGCAATGTTCATAACATTAAGCTAAGTATCATAGCATTGACACTCGATTCTAATGGAAATAAGCATATTTCCATGTTGTTCCCTGATAGGGGGATTTTTAAAAATGGGTGTTTTGATTTGTAGCTTTGATATAATTCGATTTTTAATTCTATGAACTACATGCTTATTATGTTAAAATAGAAACGATGTGTTTCACAGTTTGGTGTATGCCATGCCAGAGAAATTGAAACAATAGCTCTCTCCCTTTTTTTCATTCAAATAAATTATATATAAAGAAAGCTTTATTTTTTATGGTTTATGGTGAAGGGTAGATGATATCTAATGCTCAACATATCAAACAGTATTGAATGTTAAAGACCTTATAGTGAAAGGAAAAGCACAAAGAAGGGTAGATGATATTTAATGCTCATCATACCAAACAGTAATGAATGTTAAAGACCCTCTAGTGAAAGGCAAAGCACAAAAAATAATTGAGGACCCAATTTCCCATAATACCTAAGTGCAATTTACACTTGTAGAAGGCCCCACACAGTTGGACATCATATAATAACTAAAAAAAATAATAACCTGAATGACTTGAATATAAACATCCCATGTAAGACTAGTGATAGAACAACCGAGAGTGCACTAGCACATTTTCAATTCATTTGGAGACCAATTTCTGTAGTCTCATGAAAGAAAAAAAGTTTTGCAGTTGGTCCCCATTTCTAACATTCAACATAACTAGAGATGAATAGCCAAAAGAGAGTAGCTCAATGCACCCTTTAAAAATTTCACTTTGTTTTCCATTTTTCTCCATTATATCATATCGACATGTTATGCTCAATTGAAAAAATGATTCATCACCACCGCCACAACAAAATCTCACTGTTTGAATCCACTCCTAACTTATTTCATCAACTACATAGGTTTAGATTCAATCTCAGAGAGAAAAAGTAGAAGGAAAAAATAAAATCTAAAGTTGCAACATCGCTATATAAGTGGGGAAAGGGAAAACAAAAGTGATACAATGAATCTAGCTCTTCCTCAATTGAATGAAACTATGAAATTACAAATATGTAATGTAGGAATACTCTGATTATCATCTAGAATCCAACTTAAAATCTATCCACTAATTCCTCCAAGAAAGCTTTCCAGCAACTAATAAAAAAATGAATGTAAGAATAAGCCAACTGTCAACAACCATATAGGTAAGGTAGGTCTACCCTTCCCTAAGGGCAGGTGTCGAATAGAATTGCGAGCTTTTGCCATTAAGTCCAACAACCTTGTTAGATCCTTTGGGGGCAGTGACTAGGCCGAGAGTACCCCAGGTGACCAGGCCACTATGACCTTATCATAAATGTGCAGACTGTAATTGAGACCAAAAGGGATTTAGGAGTGCGGCATACTACATTGAGAGAGCCTCAGGTCACCAGGTCATTATGAACCTAATCGTAAACAGGCAGATTGTAACTGATCAAGAATTTTCACATAAAATATTACATTTTTTGAACCCCGAGCTTTACCAACTCACGCCCAAACAATAAATGGATATGGAAAAAAAACTGAAATAACTAATTTGAGGATGTTCTAGTTTCAATTTTTCCTTGAAATAATTTGCCTGACACTATTGGAAAAACAATATATGTAAACCAATCAAAATGTCCATATCCAAAAGACTGAAATAATATGAAGATGAAGTGTTGTTTTACTAAAAAAATCATTCTTTTCCTCAAACCTGCTCTTAAGGGCTGTAACAAATCATTCTCAAGCAGCCCACAGACAAGCAAAAATTCAATCAATCCACAGATGCACCAATAAATCAAAAAAATAATACATAGAGAAAGGAATGGGCAAAATGTTTTAAAAAAAGATAAGAAAAAAATAAAATTAAAAATAAAAAAAAATAAAATAAAATAACCCCAAAAAGCAGTTTTTAGAGTGCATGAGAACTTACCCTATCAAGCTCATCCTGGACCTGCAGCGTTTCAGTGTTCAGAACAAACTCACCGTCTATGTGCTCTTCCTCTTCCCCTTTTGATCTCTTGGACTTGTCCATCCTGCCCAGTCCTTCTGACCCAAAAGTCCTAAAAATCCAACAGAGTCGAAGGTGTAGGCAGAGTGGCAGAGAGGGAATGGTCCTAGCATTCATTATTACCTCCAGAAACGTTGCACGCTCCATCTTGCCATCCTCAATGAAGAAAACTTCCAAAGCTTAAAATTTAGATCCTATCATTCATTATTACATCCAGAAATGTTGCACGCTCCATCTTGCCATCCTCAGTGAAGAAAAATTCAAATGAAATATTATCATTAAAATACCAAACAAGTTGTTGATTATTTTTTACTTCCACCTACAAAAGAGCATTTGCCAGTCCAAGAGATATGTTTTGAAATAGTACCATTGGTAGCAGTGTGTGTGCTGAGCTACCAGGCTACAATGGTGGCACCTAATTTACCAGGAACGAAACTTAGGAAAAGGACTCAAAATAGATGTGCATCTACATCCTATTAAACTAGCAATATTTATAGTAAATAGAACTAATATCTCAACTATTTTCACATTTTATGCATTGTATCTGCAGAGGTCCAGCAGCTGCAAGACCAGAAGAGTTATTCTAAAGCTTCAAGCTATAAAAAAATTGACCATCACGGCATATAAGTTTCCCATTGATCTGAAGGCCTTGACATACTGATGTTGCAAGTAAAACAGGCAATGGAGGCCTGCACAAAGCATTAACCAAATATCACAAGTTGCTTTAATCAGGTTGATTCTTATCATAGTAAATACAATTCACATCTAACAACAATAAACCCAATTTTTTCCATTTCTTATTTACAGAAAGAAATGGAATTGACTATTTTATACCCACCCAGAGCCTATTCCGCACTAATCTCTAGGGACAACTGCATTGCCTAAACTTATCAAATAACCAAGAAGATCTAGGATAGGAGGTGGAGTTGCTACCATGGGTACTACTTTTGATTGAACATTAGGACCTTTTGCAGGTGAAACATTGATTTCTGTCTCAGTGGCTGATAATTCTTCATATGGAAGGTAACAGTTTACTTGCAAGTTTGGAGGTAACAAGGTACATTGGGAGGTAACAAGGTACAAGGTACATATGGAAAGACATATGGGAGGTAACCTGTACAAGCATAAAAAGTGCTTAGAAGAATATATGTGTGCTCTGACTTCTCAGCAACATCAAGGAAAGACTTAATTTAAAAAATAAATTCTTTAATGATCTCTGTACCTATTACTTACCAATTCAAATAAAAGTGTTGAGCATGACAACTGCCAAAAAAACATTGCCTAAACCTATCAAATAACCAAGCATATCTAGGATAGGAGGTGGAGTTGCTGCTATGGGTACTGCTTTTGATTGAACATTGGGACCTTTGGCAAGTGAAACATTGATTTCTGTCTCAGTGGCTGTTACAGGGAAAAGTGTCTATACAGAACTGCTCATCCCACTAAGGTGTGGTAGCTACCTTAGAAACAAACAAAGTAAAGTCTACTTTCATTTTCCTTTATGAAAGATGAGAGAAGAATAAAGGAGACCAACCTCTGTCTTGCGCTTGACTCCTTATTCAGTTCCTCTCTCTTCTGATAGTCCTTTGCTACTTGCCTTCTCGTATAGCCAGCTTCACAGAGTACCTGTAGGATCAAAGCAGCATAAAACTATACAAGAACATGGATCTATTATCATAAACAATCTAGGGTCAGATGTAAATTGACCATACAAATGAAAAAAATAGAGATTACACAAAAGTATGGAGGAAAACTTAAATAAATTTATTGATAATCAAGAAAGAGCCAAGAGAGTTACAACCAATTGTTCCGACCCAGCATCATCCTCTCAGCAAGTAAGCCCTTCTTCACCTCATACAAAGCTTAGATCACCCAACACTATGATGTTGCCTCAAGAAACTAGCAGCAATTCCTTACAAGATGAAAGCCTCTGGATCTCCGGGATGAGGGATCCATATATATATATCTGTAAGGGGGATGAGTCAGCTTGTTTTTTGATTAGTGTCTTCCCTCTGATAGTTCTTGCTTCCACTTGGAGATTTATGATCTCTTACTCATCCTTGGTCGAATTCAGAGAGGCAAGTGTCACAAGAGAAGTTTCTAGAATATTCTATGTTTCTCCACCTTGCGCATTGACACTGCCATTTGTCTCTTCTCACCCATCGCACCCCATAGAAGGGATTTTTGAAATGCAACGCAACCACTGAGTGTACTTAGGTGAGATGCATCGCACCCTGGCCATGGAGCAAGTGAAATGATCCTGTTTTGACCAGTTCTGAGTAGTTTTTAATGGAGAACTTCTGGGAGAAGTTGTAATCAGTTGACCTTGTTCCTTTAGGTGTTGGAACAACACTTTTAGGGACTTAGGAGCCCTTAGTTTATGGAAATTTTATGCATGGGGTTGCAGCGCCCAAAAATATCTATAAAAGTTGCCCCCTAAAGCATGAAGTCGTTAACCTTTTTTGATGTCGAGTGAAATGCTTTATCATGAGGATCCGAAGTTCTTTCAAGCTGGGAGGAGACCTATAATAAGATACAATACAATACATTATATTCATAATATTTTCATGATCTAGCTGAGGCGGGCATTCCCATGCTCAGCTTTATAAATTCATTTTCATGTACATAGGACAGACAATCGTTTGAGTGTAGACTGATGATTCTGGTAGAGCCATCATCCCTTTGATTGGATGATTATCTGTGCAGCAATGAGGTACATTCGATGTCTTTATTTTCCTGAATATATATCGCAACCCGGATGGATGAAACTAGATCTGGGGTCTTCAATCTCGTTCGATCTTCACTCAAAGTACAAGTCGATCCATGTGAGAGATGTTCTGGAGTCGAACATGGAAAGACATCGCCTGATTACCAGCCAATGATGTAAGCTGTTAACAGGCGCAAAAGGAATCACCGAGAATGATAATGACCCTCAAGGTACTGCAGTACAATTCACATGGCATGAATAAAGGACTTGGCATCGAACACCACGCAAAATCTTTCGGTCGAAGGCCATTGATGTACACCTTTCGCCGGAAGTGACAAACTTGCCATTGAGGCATGCAAGCTTCAAAGTACTGAAAGGGGTGTTCCTAGATCGACTTCTTGGATAATGAGCTGATGTCGACAAGAAGCGATCCGTCATAGGAGGGCCTTAATGAATCCCACATCGATGACACGGAATGGAGCAAATGATTTTAATGGAGGTGAAAACGGTCTGGTGATATAAGGTTCAGGGTGGCAGTCATGAAAGAATGGAGCGTAAGTGTATTGCAGCGGGTGAGACATAGGTGAATTCTCTGAGTGACTTCTCTTGAACATATCGGCGACACTGACATGATGGATTGGTAACATTAACCCCAAATGTGGATGGTGTGACGTGACCATGGTGATGTGACGGTGAATTAAACAACCCAAGCCGACTTGGATGCAGAGTGAAAGTGACATGTTCAAGAGCAACTGGCTACCAACAAAGTTTCTTCAAGTTTTCTTCCCAATTTTTCCCCAGTCATTGCTGACCACTACCTCTTTTTTTTTGTCAAGCTTGAGGAGGATAACATATGCTTGTTCTATAATTTTCCCTTCGGGCAAACCCATCGCTATGTTTTAACGAGCCTAGCGATAGTGAAACTCATTCTTGTCTACTATGGACAAGTTTGTCGCTATTAGGGTTTTTAACGAGTTTAACGAAAAAGATAACTTGGTCCTTTTCAATTTTAGAGAGTCTGAAAAGGGACGTAAAGGAAACTCCAAAACTCCTTTTTTGTCATCTAATCCCTTAAGTCTGAAAAAGTATAAAACAATACAAAAGGGATGAATTTTCGATACTTTTAATGAGCCGAACAAAACAAGCGCTCGATATTTTTGTGTAGTAATCCCTCAGGTCCAAAAAGATTAAAATCTAAAGGAGGGATAGCACTTCCGGTCACTTTAACGAGTTGGAGAGGCCAATGGCTCGGCAATCTTTTCATATTTTACAAGTCAATTGAAAATAGCTTAAAGGAGACTCATCTTTGAGGAACGAGTGATAAAATTGGGTAGCAACGGATTCCAGGTAAGGTTTTGGAATTTTCCAATCACGGCAGTGTTATAAGGATGGCTAATAGGATCACTCTTCGCAGCTGTTCCTCAAAAGGGGTAAATAATCAAATGGAGGTGAATGATCGGCTAATACAAAGTGGAGGTGAATGATTAGAACACGACCAAGGCTTTAAAGGCTGAAGTACTACATTCACGATGGTTATTTACCTATTCATTTTTTAATGAGCTTAAACGCAGGAAGAAACATTTGCTCATGTCTTATGTTTATTTTTTAACGAGCTTGAACTATGTCCTAAAACTACTCGAGGCGGGTTTATTTTTTAACGAGCTTAAACCCTACGGTAACACTGCTCGTGATAAGTTTGCATGCCCTCAGCATAATAACGCAAATCGAGGAGCATGCCCCCCAAGCTTCATTGCTTTCAACACGGTTGCTGGAATGAAGGTTTACCTTCGAGATCTTTGAAAGACTCGATTTGGAAAGGGATTTGTTTCATTTTTTAATGAGGTTGACACAGGAAAAGAACTATCCTCAGGTTTCCTTGTTTCATTTTTTAATGAGGTTGACACGAGATAAGAACCATCCTCGAAATCCACCATATTTACAGTATTTGATAGAAAATCAAAAACTGATGGATGATTAAGGTCATTGGAATAATATTCGTTGTAATACGGGAGATGGGAACGATGGTGGTAATCTTCCCATGGTGCCTCTCCTAACATCATTGACTGAATTATTCCTTTGTTTGTAGAGTGTACATCCGACCAAGGATTTGAAGAGGTGGCATATTCCTCAGACCTATTTATCCAAACACTCGATGAGCGTTGATTTGGGTTTCCTCCCCAAGCCAAGAAAATTGATTGCTATAATATTTCTAAAATGGTGATGATCCATGCTGACAAAATGTTTAGGAATCTTCTAAATCCATTAGATATAGAAGATTTCATATTGCAGGTTTCCACTGTGGCCTCTTCCGCCAGATTACTCGGAGACGGTAGGGAAAAAGTACCCATTAAGGCAGGGTCTTTTAGGAGGCCTACTCCAATATTTCGAAGCGAAAGATTGCTTCCATGGATCATTGGAATGCCTCCCATAACTTGTGAATTGTTGGGGAGAAATGTTTGTTGGTCGACGATTGTTATCCCTCCTTGAAAAGGAAATGCAATCTTCCTGAAGTAGGTTGAAACAACAGCAGCCATGGCATATATCCAGGGCCTTCCTAGTAGGATGTTGTAATCAAGTTTTCCGTTGATTACTTCAACATCAATCTCTACTATTTTGCCCCCTAGTTCAACTTGCAAGTTACTTAAAATCCTGTATGGAGTGTATGATCGTCCATCAAATGCTTTTAACATTGTTGATGATCGCAACAAGGGTGGTGAGCCTAAATTTTTCCAACAACTCATCGACATAATACATGTAGATGCCCCCTCATCAATAATTGTTCTATGAACAGTTTTCTTTAGGGCTTTAACTTGAATAAGGAAAGCTAGTTGAGCTGGTAACTGAGGGTCATATCTTTTGTGATTGAAGGATACAAGATTGGAATCCGTTGGGTCAATCCCACCTTCGGTCAAAGTTGTTGTCGAACTACTAGGTTGATCTTTATCCTTGTTGTTCGACAGTTGTGGATTCCTGTAATCTTTATCCCTTGTCGATATCAAAGCATCATTTTGCTGCTTTGAAATGGTCAACATTAGCACTTGGGACGGGGAAGGATTGTTGCTAGCAACCAGATTTGTTCTTGGGTTAGGAAACGGATCAGTCAATACTGCCGAGGTTTTTGAACTCTTGAACAATTTCTTAAGCTCGACTTTTTGTGGAAAATCACTCGTCCAATGATCCTCATCACATATATGACACCCCACAAGGTGTTTCCTTTGCCTAGAAGGGTTTGCTGAAGGTTTTCCAGGAGATGACTCACCCTGCTTCTTCTTTCTCCCTTTCTTTTTCTTCTTGCCCCCAGTTGCTTCAGTTGTTTGCCCTTGTCGGTCGACACGACATTTACCTCTGAGGCAGGAAGTTCTTCATTTGCATTTTGATCAGAAATCTTATGGGCTTTCTTAGATGTAGCCTTTTTTTATTTTGTGCTTGTCGTAGCTATCATGCCATCACCGGCATGAGAGTCTTTGTTTGATTTAGGAGGGAGAGGAACGGAAAATTCTGGTCTAGGAGCATCAGGTATTTTATCATAGAGCGTGCCAGACTGAGTATAGATCAAGTCTAGATATTGTGCACGGGCAATAACTTGCTCTTCAGTGACAACTGCTCCCTTTGCCACATCTTCTGTGATAGAAGGTAATAATGACTTAATAAACCATTCAGCTAGCAGCTGATCAGGAACATATGTTTTTACCATTCTACGACGACGTCGCCACTCATGAATATGATCAGATATGTGAGTGGTTGTTGTTTGTTTGAAATTGGTAAGAAGTTTTGTTCCCATTTCGTACCTTATCGGTAACTAAAAATGGGTTAAAAAGGTTGTCGCTAGGGTACTGAACTTGTCAAACGAAGCTTTGGGCAATTTGATACACCATTTTTCTGCCGGACCAATTAACTTCCTCTGAAAAAGGCGAAGCCTAATCGAATCATCGTTTAGGGTGTTTGATGAACACCACAGATGAAACGTAATCACATGATTCGACGGATATTCACCCAGATTTCCATTAAATTTAGGAATATCTAACAGAAGTTTATGCGTAATCGCGGGCCACCAAGGGGCGTAAGTGACTGGATCGTTTGTTAACCGATTTAGATCTGGTAACTCTAAATTCGCCACGAAGGGTAACTGTTGATTCAGGTTAGGCGAAGCATACCCAGGATAAGATGGAATCGCCTGAGCAGTTGGTCTTTGCATACCAGCATAATGCATTTGATGCTGGTAAATTTGGTAAGGTTAGTGGGAATAACCATTTTAGAATGGTTGGTTTTGACCATTTTGAATGTACGGCTGCCCACTATTTTCAAAGATTTGTTGCTCAGATCCTTGGTATACTTGTTGGAATTGCAGTTGTTGGTATTGCACCAACCATGGTTGTGACGCCATGTGTTGTTGCCCGATACTAACTGTTTGAGCAAGATGATGGGTAATTGTACCTGTTTGGGCCTGTGTTATCCCACCAGTCGATGATTGTGGTTGAGTCATAGGGTCAAGAGGCTGTTTCATTACAACCTGAGAAACCTGAGGTCGTCATACAACATGCAGCACTTGTACTTGCGACACCGTCACAATAGCTTGTGTAGTTGCTATATTTGACATAGGTAAACATTGTTGCATCGAATATACAATTCTTGGTTGTTGAGGTAGTATCGATAACCAACCGCCAGATGTTATTCCAGCATAAACTGAATTTTGTTGTGAACTCTCGTATGACTGTCCTCCCGGAGGAGATAATGAAAGGGTATACTTCCCCCCATACGGCGGTAATCCGATACTTAAAGGTATAGTTTTCCCTTGAGGACCGGACTGCCCAAATTGACATCCTGAAAGATCAATTTGTTGAGACCCAACATAAGAGTTTCCGGATACTATTCCAGATGAACAAACAGGAATGGACTATACTGTCGAAATAGCCACTGAGTGGGCCCCTTCTAGTGACTGAGAGCTAGTTGGGACAGATGGTATGCTGGCAAACATTGTTGGAGTGACAGCAGGAAGTTCTGCCCTCGCTGTGTCAGACAACACATTCCTAGATGTTGACGGTTGTTCAGACATTTCTAGTCTATCCAAAAGATTACGTAGCGATTCTACAGGAGCTTCCGATGGCAGTAGACTAATTTCTGATGAAGAAGGATACAGAGTGATCTCGACTCCAAATTGCGATGGAGTACTAGATGGAGGATCCTCCACGATATCTTCTATAGCAATCAGACCAGGTGGAAGAGGTAGACCGTCAGGTCCATAAAATATTTCTGGTGCCGAAGAAGGTATGGAATCTGCAGCGACAAATGTTTGGGAAACAACACTCTTCGAACCAGTTGTAGATGAAACTGGTTCAGTAACACAAGTGTTTACCCTCAGACTAGGATCAGTATTATTGTCCTTCAGTGGATGCTAAACTTCTTCTGTAAAGGTAGGGATACCAGAAATGTTTGGAGTAACCGGAGTCTCTGATGTCGTAGGAACACTTGTTCTAACTTTACCAGGAGATTTGGAACCGGTTAAACGAGTTCGATTTGTCCGTAATAATTTTGATTCCGGAGACAAAGATGGTTGACTTGTAAGCCTCCGTGAGCGACGGGGTTTCAATTGACTTTCTTCAACGATTGCGAATTATTCGATCAACTAAAAATCAAAGGGGAAGTATATTTCTGAATTAAATGAATTTTAGACGCTTTGACACAACTTGTTTTTTCAATTTTAAAGAGTTGAGAAAAAACAAAAGATGACTCTAGTCGCCTTCGATTTTTAATGAGCCTAAAGTGACAAGTGCTCAGATGGACCTTTTCCGTTGAGGAGTCTGAAAAGGAACGAAAGGGACTGCTCTGGAAATCTAGGTAGAGGGATTACCAAACCAATCACAAAACTGCAGAATACTTTTTACGGTACGGCAGTCAATCTTCCCAAATGTTATGTTCAGTGCATTGCGATCGATAGGGCAGCATACATAGCTTCCTATGGATAAAGGATAAAGCCTATTGTGGTTTCCCAAAATATACTCGACGGTATGTGGGAGCACAAGTCCATATTAGCACTTGTCGTCTCAAAGTGGAGGAATCACCCAACCAACAATGAAAGCAACAGTTACCATGTTTTACGACGCTGGAACACGTCTCTATCCTAGACTTCTAGATGTTGTGTGTTAGGTTCCAAAGCATTGTTAGATTCATTCAATTTATTTTATAGTTGATCTTTCTTAAGAAATTTGCCTTTCAGGTTCAACGCGTGATGTATATATGCAATTCCTAAAATGCAATCTAAGATGATAAACAATCATTTTATCTTCTTTATGCCATGAAAATCATAGCTACTAAGGAAAGATAAACAGTATTCTTTCAACAAAGAGCAAAGAGCACACACTATATGCACTGTCCTAAATAAAACCAATCAAACAGCCTAAATGCAAATGCACATGCATGTATTTGTTTTCAACTTTCTTAATATGTAGATGATAAAAAGAAAGCTTATGCACAAATCTGAATTACTTTTAAAGCGACAGTACTTAACAAATTTCTTTCCAAAATGAAGTGAGGATAAGAGAGACACTTAGCGATTTTGAAATGAAATATTGCTTTTCGACACGTCAAAACTCACAAATTCAAATCATATGCAATAGTAACTCATATAATCGACTACCAAACAAGGGGATTGTCTCCTATGGCTGAAAACGATAGCTACGACACTTTCAGATCAAAGAACGACAACTCGATTATGTTACTTTTTTGCAAAAGAGAACTAAAAATGATGATAAAATACACTAAAACATTTACAGTTCTTTGCACAATGGAGGCAGAATAATAGCAAGGAAAAGGGTTTCAAACAGAGGTGTACTGATTACAGGCAGCAAAACTCATGAATAGAATTGAAAAGAGTGAACACAGAAACCAAGATTCAGGAACAAGGCCTAGTCTGATCAGCGCACCTGTAACACAGGGAAACTGAGATGCAGCGCACCTGCTACACTCGGGAAGTGCGTTGAATGTTAGTTTCACAGAACAGAGGGTGCGATGGACCAGGGACGAGACTTTGAATGGGTTCCGGGTCACAGTTTGCAGTTCAGTTCAGGGATTTTGGCCAAGCAAGTGGTAATCAGTAACTCAACAACAGGGGTAGATCTAAAGAGGTTACTAAAGCTACCACAAGGGAAATTAGAGAGCTTTTAGATCAAGTGTTTAATTCATAAACAAACCCGGAGATTGACTGAAGCAACATTGATCTACTTTGCATTCGTAAAACAAATGCAGTTCGAAGGCTAGCTGGCTTGGCTTCAGGCTCCGTCTGTAAGTTTATAAAGTAAACAAATGCAGATAAACAAACAATCTATTCACTCCCCAGCGGAGTCGCCATTTTGTTACAGGGAAAAGTGTCTATAAAAAACTGCTCATCCCACTAAGGTGTGGCAGCTACCTTAGAAACAAACAAAGTAAAGTCTACTTTCGTTTCCCTTTATGAAAGATAGATGAGAGAAGAATAAAGGAGACCAACCTCTGTCTTGCGCTTGACTCCTTGTTTGGTTCCTCTCTCTTCTGATAGTCCTTTGCTACTTGCCTTCTCCTATACTCAACTTCACAGAGTACCTGTAGGATCAAGGCAACATAAAACTATACAAGAACATGGATCTATTATCATAAACAATCTAGGGTCAGATGTAAATTGACCATACAAATGCACAAAATACAGATTACACAAAAGTATGGAGGAAAACTTGAATATCATTATTGATAATCAAGAAAGAGCCAAGAGAGTTACAACCAGCTGTTCTGACCCAACATCATCCTCTCTGCAATTAATCCCTTCTTCACCTCACACAAAGCTTAGATCACCCAACACTATGATGTTGCCTCAAGAAACTAACAGCAATTCCTTACAAGATGTAAAATTCCAGCCTCTGGATCTCTGGGATGAGGGATCCATATATAGATATCTATAAGGGAGATGAGTCAGCTTGTGATCTGATTAGTGTCTTCCCTCTGATAGTTCTTACTTCCACTTGGAGATTGATGATCTCTTACTCATCCTTGGTTGAATTTAGAGAGGCAAGTGTCACAGGAGAAGTTCCTGGAAGATTCCATGTTTCTCCACCTTGCGGATTGACACTGCCATTTGTCTCTTCTCGCCCATTGCACCCCATAGAAGGGCTTTTTGAAATGCAACGCACCCACTGAGTGTACTTAGGTGAGATGCATCGCACCCTAGCCATGGAGCAAGTGAAATGATCCTGTTTTGACCAGTTCTGAGTAGTTTTTCATGGAGAACTTCTGGGAGAAGCTGTAATCAGTTGACCTTGTTCCTTTAGGGGTTGGAACAACACTTTTAGGGACTTAGGAGCCCTTAGTTTATGGAAATTTTATGCCTGGGGTTGCAGGGCGCAAAAATATCTATAACAGTGGCTGATAATTCTTCATATGGAAAGTAACAGTTTACTTGCAAGTTTAGAGGTAACAAGGTACATTGGGAGCTAACAAGGTACAAGGTACATATGGAAAGACATATGGGAGGTAACCTGTACAAGCATAAAAATATCTTAGAAGAATATATGTGCGCTCTGACTTCACAGAAACATTAAGGAAAGACTTGATTTCAAAAATAAATTCTTTAATGATCTTTGTACCTATTACTTACCAATTCAGATAGAAGTGTTGAGCATGACAATTGCCAAAACAACATATTATTATTAGACATATTGGAAGAAAACTCCTTGAACTAAGCATAAAGTATAATACTTATACTAGAAAAACCTATACAAATGTAAGCATCCCAAACAGTGACAGATGAACTTAAGCCTTTTCATTGAAATAACTTACCACTTCTTTGGTATCCATTTTAGAATCCAAACTAAATCCCAAAACTTAGAAGACTAGCCATACTTGAACTTCTTTCCTTCTCATTCTCCAACTCAAAATGGTGAGCCCCTTGCTTGTGATCATAGGGCATAATAGAAATGGCATCCAACAATCAAAATGATGCCATTAGCTACAGATCCTTCTATGCTAAGTATTTATTGAAGTTTTTTTGGAGGATATAGAGCTTGTACCATGCATAAGCATGATACAAATGACTTTCTAATATCCAAAATATCTTTGTTAACTTTGAATAGTAGATTTTCGTCATTTGAGGTTTAGGAATATTCTTGACCATACACAAGGCCATGAATATCTTCTATAGAGTGAAAAGCTTCCTACATATCATATGCCATCTATCATAAGAAATAGTATAAGGCAAAGATATATTAAAAATAAAATAATTTAGCTCATAGATTCTAGAGTAGGTTCATGAAATTTGATTCAACCCAAAGCTTCCTCTGCAATAGGGTATTCTCCAATAATTAATTCCTACAAGATCAAACTATATCAACCTTCCCATCTAGACAAATATAATCCTATATCTAATTCAATAGATAACATTTTAGATTTATGGCCCCCATTCGATAGTGATACCTTCTTAAAGGTGTGCCAAAAATCTACTCAACATGACATTATAACTATTTACATCATGGGCAATATGGGTAAACTCCCAACCAAAGATAAATGGTTTCTAGAATATGATTTTTCTACACATTTCCCTCATCCCATTTCACAATGGCAACCAACAATCCAGATGATGCCATCAACTACAAATCCTTCTATGCTAAGTATTTATTGTAGCTTTTCTAGAGGATATAGAGCTTGTACCATGCATAAGCATGATACAAATGACTTTCTAATATCCAAATAGCAGATTGTCATCATTTGAGGTTTAGGAATCTTCTTGACCATACACAAGGCCATGAATATCTTCTATAGAGTGAAAATCTTCCTACATATCATATGCCATCCATCATAAGAAATAGTATAAGGAAAAAATATATTAAAAATAAAAAATTTAGCTCACATATTCTACAGTAGGTTCATGAAATTTCATTCAACCCAAAGCTTCCTCTGCAATAGGGTATTCTCCAATAATTAATTCCTACAAGCTCAAACTATATCAACCTTCCCATCTAGACAAATATAATCCTATATCTAATTCAATGGATAACATTTTATATTTCTAGCCCCCATTCAATAATGATACCTTCTTAAAGGTGTGCCAAAAATCTACTCAACATGACATTATAACTATTTACATCATGGGAATATGGATAAACTCCCAACCAAAGATAAATGTGTTCTGCGTTTTTCCCATAAGCATTTATTAGCATTCCCTTCTTAGTTAAGAGAAGATCCTTTGGATAGTCAGATACAATCTTTAGTTCTTGTGAGGGCATCCAAAAATCACCCTTGGACAATTGACTACTAGCATTTTTACAAGAGTTTTTGCTCACTGACTTGATACTTGTCTCAGGGGAGTTTTCCTTGAGGGTCTTTTGCCCAACACTTTTCCTTAAGGTAAAAGTGTGTATACATTGTTGTATGTAATCTTGATCTTCCATATTATCAATACAAGAAGATATAGATCCACCAGTTGAATATGCAATAAGTGCGAAATCAGTTCTTGATCAGAATTTGTCCATATTTGTCCATACTATTGTATCTTATTTTTCTACAGTACAAATTTCATCCACACTGCCCCTTGAATGTGATTTCTCCTCATTCATTTCTTCAACCTTATCCTCATTATACATCATACTAGACAATCATCATTCTAGTACAGAACAACCTTTAGATATTATTGGTGAATAATTGTAGTTAATGGGTTCTCATGTAACGATTCCCAATACCAATGGAACAACATATAATTTGAATCACTCAAATAATGAATCTCAATTTAAAAACATTATAATATAATTACATTCTACCATAAATACATAGTAAGAATGATTTTCCTTGTAGATTTCAGCACCCATGTATTCAATGGATTTATGGGAATGAAGGGAAATTGGAAAGCCAATGATATCCTACAGTTATGTATGGCCTTGTCTAGTACGTATGGCCTCTTAGACAACCAAGATTGAGCTCAAACTCCTGTCATCAAATGAAAATAATGCTCAGGGGAGAGGGAAACGACTCTGGTAAGTAGAATCCACCCAAGAATGCTTAAGAACACTCCAGGTAAGGAGAGAGAGATTCTTAATAGTCATACAGAAACCAAATTAGCAACTCCTTAAGGAAATGCAACATCTCCATAACCATGGCAGTTGATCTCTAACTCAACAAGAAAGTGGATTATGAGTAACTCAGAGATGATGCATTTCATAGAGCATCAATCAATCAAGAGTTTCTAAATGATGCTAATAGAAATTCAATGGAGAGTTATTTATTTCAGTCTTAGGAACATATATTAGATGAGATCCTAGCACATTGCCTTCATTGTCAAAAGAGAGATGTCCATGTGCAAATTAACCCTCGCTCCATGTGAGACTATTGCAGCATATCTACTATGGGAAAATGAAGGAATTGGTCATGGTAGTTAAACACTAAATTGAGCTAGTTTGAGTGTTGTCTAATTAGGGCTATTGCATCTTGTCACAGGCAAAGATTGTAGGACATTTCAACATTACAAATGCAACAATCCAGGCATAGTCACTATTTCTTTAGTTACGTCAAAGCTCATAGAGAATGATATCCAAGAGTTTTAGCCTATATTCGACCTCTTTTGGGTAGCAACCAAGAAAGTGAAAAAACTCGAAGTCTGTAATCCAATGTGAGAAGAAAAACTGATGATAAAAATAAGTCTACAAAGCTTGAATAAACTGAAGTCTGTGACTAAGCTGAATCTCAATCTAAAGCTATCTATTTGCATCAGGATCTAAATATCTATGGTAAAGAGTCAAGGGTTTGCTGTAGTAGCTAAAGATCAGTAATAGAAGGCAAAGAGTCTGTAATTGGAAGTCAGTGTATTATAATAAGAGACTAAACCTACAATAAGGACAGAAATTCAAAAGCTGGTTCTAACTTTGACTAGGCAGAGACTCAATTATTCACCTTGACTTAAAGAAGAGGTCTAACTTGGAGGGACTCTTTGGTCTTGTGTTGAATATCTCATTTTGAATAAATTCAATAAGAGGAGGATTGTTTGGTTTTCCTTTATTGAGAGGTTTTTCCCTACCTTGAAAGCCTAAGTCTTTGTGTCTTTTACTTCTATGTGCTCTTGGAAGAACAATGTGTGTAATTACTTGATGAAAGAGAAATATTAACTAACAAAGAAAAGAATACTTATATAGGATTTTACTTCCATCTATGAATGAATACAATGAGGACATAAAATTTGTAAATCTTAAACTTGGCTAGGCCACTGCACCTCCAAAAACCTGACTCATTAAGCCATAAACTAGAAACCTTTTGTGGAACTCCAAAAACAAATGAATTAGAATGAATTATCAACCAGAATCAAGGACCTTTACACTTTACATTTGACAATCTATTATAGTATGATGATTGACATCACAACTATTCATTTATATTGCACTGTTGTAAGAAAGGATGATCATATTTTATATATTTTGTCTAGTAAGGCCTGCACTTCGTCATTTCTAGGTCTAACCAAGGTTTCATGCTCCCATTGTAATGAACAACAATTGCATTGTCAATCTCTGAATGGTCCACGCTTGGATTATATCCTAAACGCAGCACATGCTAAGACTTGTCTAAAGGATGGTTCAAGCCATAAAACGTTCAATCTAAGCGGTAGTGTTCCAAGCTTCCACAACACTCTATCCTCATTCTGACACACAATAAAGAAAAAAACTTAGAAATCGAGCAAAGAAAAACCCATTAAGTCTTCTAGCTAATTACTTCAAATTTACTTCAAATACTTTAAAGTAAGCATCACAGGAATTAACATAAATAAACCACATTACACACTTACCGTGTTCTACCACTTGTGATATATTCCAGTCATATCTTGTTTGTCCCATTCTTTGAGATCAAATACATTCATCCCATATGCCCAACCACAAGCATTAGGATCAAAGTGCTTGGTTGTGTATGGATTGGGAAAATTCAGGTGTTTGTCAAGCCACTAAAAGCTTTCTCCACAAGTTTCCATTGAACCAATAACATTTCTATGAAGATCTACTGATCACAAGGGTGTCAAATCTTTCTGCACCACAATATCATCATCTAAGAAAAGGATCTTGTCCATTTTGGGATAAACTTGTGGAAGATAGAAATGAAAATGATTTACCATGGATAAATATTTTGGATTTATATATTTCAAATTGGAGGAACATGGTGAGAGTGTAGTCGAGTGATCTGCCTTGAAATAATAATCCTTCATAGCTGTGGATTCAAGTTGGCGAAGCACAGGGAAATAGGAGGAATTGAGCCATTTAAAATCATCAACATTTTCTACATGTATCACAACTTTCCCTAGGGGATTAAGTAAAAACCACATTTTCACGCCCCCGAAATTTAACTTGTTTGTGATGAGATGAAATACATGTTTCTTAGATTCCTACAAACACATGTAAATCGCCTACAATGAGATCCAAATATTAAATGTAAAATGCAGCAAAACTATTGGAATTCCAAACTTTAGAGTAATTTAAATTAATAACACTTAACCTTAGAATTCATGATAGTCGAATTCACAACCACATATGCAGCCAATACATTGTTAGAAAATAATGCATAATAATAAATAGTCAGATCCTCCAACTTGTCCTTTTTAGGAACTTATCCCTTTTCAAGAGGAAGAAAGTAATAATCTATGGTTAATCGCATGGACAGAAAATGTAGGCCCTTGGGAATAGACTTCGTTGCCACCTGACTTAAAAATTTACTTTGGTTTTCCAAGGTCCTTACTTTCTCGTCTACAGACTGAAGCATGGCTTGCAACTTCTTTGTTACTGTCGCACAACCATAAAATTGTTCTCTAGCCTTGGATAGGACATGACCCATAGCCTTGATCTTCTCAGGTGCACTGAAACATTCATATCAATTATTGGTCATGAAAAATAGAATGAAAAGCAGAAAGATTGCCACACAGACTGCAACTTTAAAAGAAATAAAGGATATGAAAACCCAATGAAAATGGAAGCACTAACTACTCTCGATTTAGAAGTAGCCAATGTGAAAATCTAGGGGTGTAGTGTTCTGAGCTTCCACAACACTCTATCCTCATTTTGACATACAATAAAATAAAAACTTCGAAATCAAACAGAGAAAAACCCATTAAGTTTTCTAGCTAATTACTTCAGATTTACTTCAAATACTTTAAAGTAAGCATCACAGGAATTAGTATAAAGAAACCACACTACACACTTGCCATGTTCTACCACTTGTGATATATTCCAGTTATATCTGGTTTCTTCCATTCTTTGAGATCAAATACATTAATCCCATATGCCCAACCACAAGCATTAGGATCAAAGTGCTTGGCTAAATATTTTGGATTTATATATTTCAAATTGGAGGAACATGCTGAGAGTGTAGTCAAGTGATTTGCCTTGAAATAATAATCCTTCATAGCTTCGGATTCAAGTTGGAAAAGCACAGGGAAATAGGAGGAGTTGAGCCATTTAAAATCATCAACATTTTCTACATGTATCGCAACTTTCCTTGGGGGATTAAGTAAAAACCACATTTTCATGGCCCCAAAATTTAACTTGTCTGTGACGAGATGAAATACATGTTTCTGAGATTCCTGCAAACACAAGTAAATCACCTACAATGAGATCCAAATATTAAATGTAAAATGCAACAAAACTATTGGACTTCCAAACTTTAGAGTATTTTAAATTAATAACACTTCACCTTAGCATTCATGACAGTTGAATTCACAACCACAGATGCAGCCAATACATTGTCAGAAAATAATGCATAGTGATAAAGAGTTGGATCCTCCAACTTGTCCTTTTTAGGAAATTTCACTTTTCAAGGGCAAGCAAGTAATAATCCATGGTCAATCACATGGATAGATAATGTAGGCCCTTGGGAACAGTCTTTGTTGCCAACTGACTTAAAAATGTACTTTGCTTTTTCAAGGTCCTTACTTGCTCATCTGTAGACTGAAGCATGGCTCGCAACTTCTTTGTTACTATCCCACAGTCATAAAATTGTTCTCTAGCCTTGGATAGGACATGACCCATAGCCTTGATCTTCTCAGGTGCACTGAAACATTCATATCAATTATCGGCCATGAAAAAGAGAATGAAAAGCAGAAAGATTGACACACAGACTGCAACTTTAAAAGAAACAAAGGATATGAACACCAAATGCAAATGGAAGCACTTACTACTCTTGATTTAGAAGCAGCCAATGTGAAAACTATTACCTTTGAGGTAGATCAGAATCTGCATTAGCCTCACCCAATGTACGCTGACATTCTTTAATACGAAGCATCAATTCATGGTATAAATCAAGATTATTCCTAGCCTGGGAAATGCTTGAATACACCCTAGCCATGATCAGTTGGTCTCGCATCAATCTAACAGTGGAGTCAGAATTCTCATTCTCATTCTCCCGCCTCCAAATGCTGTATTTTCCCAGGACAGTAGAATCTACCTCCTTGGAATGTTTAATTGTTGCGTTTTCAAGCTCAACTCGTTTTTCTTCATCCTGTTGAATCAGCTCTATTGACCTTTTCTCCCTCCTCTTTTGTCTCAATTGTTGTAAGCATTAAACTACTATAAATTAAAGCATACTATGCTAAAATCTAAGAAATATAAATTTTTTCTATTGGAGAAGTAACATTCAAAAAGGATTTTGGAAAATAATATAACAATTCCCTTTTCCATGAGAACAAAAAGTAGTGATCTAGTGCAGCAAAGAATTTTACCCTCCGTGAAACTTTTGTTGGACTTTCTTCAAGCTGCAAATGGTCTGCATTACAACAACCATTGTCCTGGGAGTTTGACTAGACATTACCTTACAATAGGCTACCAACATCATAGATCAGTTAACCAGGGAAAATCAAAACTTACCATCAAGAGCATTCTCTTTGACGTCTCAATGTTCACTTCCTGTGTCATCCTCTTGAAACCTCATAAGAAGTTCTTCGTCATTGGAAGTTTTTTTCTGCACCTCGTCATTCATTTTACCCTCAGGATTTTCCTTGCCTTCTTCATTGAATATCACACCATCTTGTTGCGAATGTAACTTTTCTAAGCTATCTCTAGAAGTCGTTTGCCTTTGCTTGATGTACACCATTAGAAATAGAGAAGCACCCCTGCCAATGTTAGTTTTCACTTCCTGCTTAATACAACCCTACTCAACTACATAGATCATCATCACATAGGTTTCCTTACATGTTCAATAGAGAAAATAACCAAAATCTTCACCAATCGTACCTCAGAGTTAGTAATATCCCTTTGGTTTACTTCAGAGGGCTTTTCTAATACCCATGAGGAAGATAAATCATTCCATCCAACAATATTTAAGTTTAGAGTTCCTGAGTCCTCTGTGTTAGCTATTATGACATCAATCACCTACCCAGTAAATAAAATTTATTTTCAATTCTCTGCTCAATAGGGGAGAAATCAAATTTAAGATATCCAAATGTAGCAAGTTTCTTATACTTGCCTCCTTTGGGAAGAGAGAGTCAATTCTCTCTGTTAAATGTTGCTTTCCCCAATCATCTGCCCCTTCCTGTGAACCCCACAGATAAATAGATAAGAGTGATTTTAAACATATGACAGAGCTCTAGTATCCTCAATAATTCCTCTCTATTTCAATCCACTCAGGTCAATTAAATTTCAGTTTAGGGACACTATTTATTTTCTGGGATTAGACTAATGTAAGTGCAAGTGCATTGCCCAGATCCTAAAAAAGAACAAAATGGCCATAGAAAAATAGAATTGGTTTTCAAGATGTGGAAAGAGAATACCATTCTAATAGATCCATCTCTCGAGAAGTTGTGCCCTACTGTTTTAAATGACAAAAAATGCATAAAAGGTCAGGTAAAAAGACTTGATGGAGAAGAATATCTATAAAAATACTAAAACACTAAAAAGGGGGTTACTTTGCTATCATGCATATGCTAAGATCAAGATTTCATTACACATCAATAATAAAATGGTGTATATAATATCTATCATTTGTTTCAGCCAATGTGCTCTGAACACTGTGGGAACAGTGTGAAAATGATATGTATAGCAAAAAGTAGCTGGTGAACAAGATTTTCTTTGTGAATTGGGTCTAGGTTGGGTGGATCATAACTGGTTTTAGCTTGACTGATGAGAAGTGGATTTAGCTTTATGGATGGAAGATGGGTCTGGCTTAGATAATGAGTGGGCAGGAAGAATGATTGTTACCCTTCCCACCTAGATTCAATTTCCACAAGATTCAATTTCCATGAGTAAGATGTTGAACTAAACTCTTAACAAATATATTTTTATAATACCCATCTAGCTTATGTAGAATCCAGCACACACTTAGTACCATCCTACTCAGAATGAGGAGTTCCCAGCGAATTCACTGAGCAGTTTCCCAATGAATTTACCAGTCATATGCATTTTGCTTTGTTAAAAAATGGAAAGAGCATTGTTATTTCTTGCTATCTAGATGAATGGTTTCATTATCTTCGGCAAGGGAAATTACCCTAGGGGCAGCTGGTAAAACCTTTGCTCTTGCATGAGAGAGGTACAAACTTTGAATCTTTCTCCTGGTAGGTATTGTACCCTGTTAATGCAGAGATGGAGTTCACAGCTTCACACAGATCAAATGAAAGGAAACCTATAAAGAAAACTCACAAAATGTATGGAAAAATTCTAGAGGTGCTAAACTTTTGACAATAAGCAAGGAAAGTAAGTTAGATAACATCTACGCCTTCAGATCCTAAAAGGAAAATCAAATTCCAAAGTAGGTCCATGGGGTTTTGGTTCAATGGTTAACCGACGATGGTGAAGGCAAATCAAATTTCGAACTAGGTCCATGGGGTCTTTGTTCAATGGTTAACTAGGGGTGATGATAATTCCTTGCCAAGGCTCAAATCACATAAAGACATTGTTCAATGGGTTCTCAATAAAAGGGATCTTTGTAAAATAGTATAAGATGACTACACTTCATTGTAATGGATATCTTACTTGAATTTTGTAAGAAGTCTACACTTCATTGTAATACTACTAAATTAAGAAAGGGCATGCTTGCCAATAAAGATAAATTAAATGCTGACCCACCACAGAAGAAGAGACAGAAGCAACCTGACAAGGGAGGAGGGTAGGAAGAAGCTTACCAGTGAGGGAGGAGGGTAGGAAGAAGCTTACCAGTTGTAGATGTAGATGCAGAGTGATGAAACCTAACTGCCAGAAAAACCAATGGCATGACCACAAAGATAACAAGGAAGCCCACCACAGCTATTCGATGATGAAAACCCTGACCTCCCCATCCTCCATTTCTACCACGTTGGTAGCCCTGCCACCCTCCATTCCACACAACTCCTCTTTTCATAGGCATCTTTAGCTCTCAACCCTAACACCACTTTTCTTCTTCTAATCCTCCCAAACAGATATCGAGCAATGCAACCCTTACTCAATCATAATCCTCTACATCAAACCCATATCATGGTCAGCAGAAATATATGAAGTCAGCAACAACAAAAAAAGCCATTAGATCTAATATATACTTCAAAGAATTTGATAGAAAATTTTACTAAAGGCATTATGAAATGGACAGATCAATTGATTTCATGTAGTTTTGAGAAAGAAAGGGACACTGACATGGTAAAAACCTAGATGAAAATGGGCATAGGGGCCGGAAGTAGACATATTTGAGGGTCTCTATCTCTGTTAGCCTTTTTGGTTAAAAAACCAAAACATATAATTAAGGGAAACACGTCATTCGGATTCAGATGCCAACATAGATGTTATTATTAATGGGGATCCTCACCAGTCTAGCTGACTGTTCATACACTACGACATAGGAAGAGGAAGAACAGGCAGGCAGCATTGGGTATATATGACACCCCTCAACTTACTAATTTAACTGAGCAGGTACCGACTTGGCATGCCTTGCATTGAGGCATGTAAAGGTAAAGGGAATGCTAGGGGGGTAATTTGATGCAAAGCAAGGGTGAATTATGCCTCCCTGAATGCACATCATGAGACTGTGTTTAAGATTCACGATTCTGAAGCTGCGAGAATACTAGAGTGTAAGCACAAGAGAGAAGCTAAACATATTGTGATCTAACATTTAAAATGGTGACTTGTTGATTGATTTCTCATTCAGAATGAAGAGAAAAAATTTGATGATTAGGGGAGAGAAATGATGAGTGTTCTATTGAGTAAAGGAAATACATCATTTTGAGGCCATGGATAGATCTTAATGGTCTAGGATGCCAGTGTTAGTAAAACCTTACCTAAATGCCTTATGACTACCACATGGATGAGTGTTACACTTACATTATTGATGCACTAACCATAGGGAGTTGGTATAATATTCATGGTTATGGGTGCTTACAAAACTGGGTTTTCATATACCTATGAAGTGAAAGGGAAGCAAGTACCCTTTCTTCAAGATAGGAGTAAGGTTGTAAGCTTTAAACCAGCTGACAAAGAAAATTTTTGTTAAAGAATACATTTTACACATCCTGTGTCCATTAGTACGAACCGGTTTATAAACATAGTGTTGGATTAATGTCATAGCACTTCTAGAAGTTGTTTTGATTCTCAGAAAACATGTTGTATGTTGTCGTCTACTTCAAATTTTGCACAAGAAATAGTTGGTCCTTTAACAAGACTCGAGTGTGCCAACATGGACTGAAGAAGAGGTTATTAGCATTGCAAACCCTCTTCTCAGATCAGTATGTCAATTTTAAATTTAGCAGAAATTGGCAATAAAACATATGATGTTCTAGAAGCTAAAAGACAGATAACACAGGAATCTACAACTTCTTACCTCTATTGTTGTCATGTTTAGCTTGCCCTGCCAGAATGGTATCAAAGTTAAGGTGAGGGCAAGGTATCAGAGCTAAGGTGAGGGCAAGCCCAAGCAAGGAAGAAAGAAATCACAAGAAGTTTTTTGACAACACTGACCTCCTTCCTCTTCAAAGATCAGTCATCATGAAGCACTGAAACTCCTACTGCAAAATTCTAGGTTGCAGATCCTAGAAAGGAAATGAGATCAAGGCCTCATCAATCAAGCATCTCTAGGATAGAGCTCTCTGTCAAATTGTTGGTCAAATGATCTATATCTAAGGCCTTTTGTCATGACTACAGCCAGGAAGCTTTGGTTTCTTTAGGGTCAAATCTTCTATTATGAAATCACCCTTGAATTGAATTTGGTTTGGAGATAGTGTCTCACTCGGAATTCCTTCTCTATTGCAGGTTTATATAAAATCATATCTGAAGCTATAAAGTTCCTAGCATCTAAGCTCATATATATAATATTATTCTTGAGCTCATTGACATGCCTTCAGCCTTGTATTAGGGCTTTGTCTATCTCACAGAGAAGTATAAAAGGCTACAAAAGGTGAAGTATCCTCAGCCCTTGGACATCAATCAAGAGGGTTTGAAAAATAGTGTTCGTGATTTTCCATTGGGTAGATGCTTATTGAAGGTAAAGGATCAACCTTTGTGCATCTCTGAGATTCTGGTATCAAAGGAAAGGGGGTTCATGACAAATAAAGATCATTTCAAGGATCTTGAAATCTGAAACACAATGTTCTAAAATCTCATTTAAATAGGTATGACTGTTATTGGTGTCTAAGCCAAATGCATCTCAACATTTCTTCTCATATCAACTCATTGAGGCAATCAGGACACACACGTGGGTTTAGCCTAGAGCCATCACTTTTTATATGATTTTTACATCTTGGGTTTAAAAAACCTTTATATACTCTAATTAGTAATTTCTAGTACCCATGCTCAGTGCATGCTGCACATTATTTTTCATAGCTGCCAAATTTGCATTCCATTAGTTAAAGCTAGGATAGAATTAGTCTTAGTTAAAGGAGTATATTTTATTTGATGAATTCAAACTTAATTTAATTTACTATGATTTTTCCTTTCCTTTAATTTACTCTGGTTTCAATAACCATCAAATCTTCCAAAGACAGAAATTTGATAATAGAACTGGAGTCAGATAGAGACTTACTACTGCGAGAAATGGATACAGTCGAAAGTTCTTTCCCAAGGCTTGGCGGGTCGATGGGCTCCATGAATTTTTTTCCCTCTTCCCCAAATTTATCAACGACCTTTGCTGCAGTAGCCTCAGAGGGGTTTTGTTTCCTATGCTAGGGAAAATGTATGATTCCGAAGGGGATGTCCAACAACCAAAGCTTTTTCATCAGTTACTTGAGTCCAAAATTTCTAGAATAGGTCTATCAACCTCTTTCACTGCCTTGGAGGAGAAGGTGACAATCTATAGAAAGAGAGGGGAAATTTTTGGGTGACGGTGGAAAGGAAAAGCCCTGTTTGAACATTATGTTGGTGTGGGATTCCATAGCGAAACCAAGGAGCTCCACAAGTTCCAGTTAGGTGTCCCGTTCCTTGCACAAAACCCCAACAATCCCCTGCCTCTATCAAACTGGAAGGGAAAATAGGATACTCGTAGCAAACCGTTGGTCTCCAATGCTGAAACCTCCTACAGAATTCAAAAATGCATGCTTTGAACAAAATTTTGAAACCTTCTCCAGAATTCAAAAATCCAGGGTATGAAGAAAATTGTGCCCATTGTTCTTCTTCCATTCTTGAAAGCTCCTCAAGGGTGCTCCTTGAGGGTTTGAACAAAAATGGCATCGCCCACCTCGAAATTTTATTTGGTGACTGGTACACGGGAGACAAAATGTCTTAAATAAAGTTATTAAATTGCCATGGTATGTTTTAATAAGATCTTATGACAAAAAATATATATATCTTCTAATGCTTCTCAATGTCTTCCATGGGGAATTTTGATTATGATAAATTTAATAAATAAAATGAAATTTTAAGATGAATTCATGTAGTAGTGATTCAATGGAATGGAATCATTTTTAAATGCTTTGGAAACTTTTTTTCACGATGTTTTCAGATATATATTTTTTCTAGACAGTTTCACCTTTTTCAAAGGGGGAAGAGGCGATAGTCTCTTGTAGTAGTGATTCAATAAAATGGAATCATTCTTAAATTTTTGGAAACCTTTTTCCATGATGTTTTTAGACATTTACCCTTTTTCTAAAAAGTTTCACCACTTTCAAAGGGGCAAGAGGCAACAGTCTCTTGTTTCTCTTTCACAAAAGGTGTCATGTCACTCCTTGTCAAAGGGACTAGAGTGACACACTTCAAAATGTCACATTCTACCATGGTTTGAGTCTAGATTTTAAGCCAGTGAGGTGGAAGGGTCTCTAAGCTTGTTTAGGTGTACAGTTAAAAATGAACATTTCACTGTCATTCTCATCTTCAAATAAAAGCTCATGGAAGAGCTCAGTCTTCTCTTTTTATCAATCTGATAAATAGTTTACATATGGAAGAGGGTATATCTTGGCTACAAACATGGGCTATAAAGTTTGGGGTGGCATGGGACAACAATAAAAAGGTCTGTTGACAAATGTAGATCCTCCCAATCTCCCCCCAGGAATAGGCCTCAGTGCAAAATGGCTACATGAATCTTCAAAGGAAATTTAGGATGAATATTGTGCTCGCAAGCTAAAGTTTCATGAACAAGAGATGGGAAAGGATATTGTTGGGATGTTTAAGAAGAATTTAAAGCAAGATACGTAAGCTCAGAAACCCCAAGGAGAAACCCAAGATAAACATATGAGCTCTAACCCTCGTCCTGAGTCATCCAATTCTACTTCTTAACAAAAATTTTATTATTGGTGTTGTTGGATAAAGAAAAAAAGGAGAGGGATGCTAATGATAGGGAAGGGAGAGTGAACATGAGATAGGTGAGATCGACGTTTCCCCTAGACAACGCCATTTCCCCTATCCCCCAAAGTCTATTTCCTTTTCTTCATGAAACGCATATTACATTAAATATATAAATAATTATAAGCCATTCATTTTGATGCCCTTATTCATTCTTTTTGATTAATGAAAAATGTTCAACTTATAAAAAAAATAACACACTATACTCACACACAATGCAATAAGCAAGCCCCCATCGATGTTATGCACTACATTAAATGGGTTTAATAGCCTTGGATGGCTCTAACAATCATAGTTGAATGTATATGATGTTAACTAATTTAACCAACAAAACATGCCTTCGACAATGGTAACTAGACTTACACTCCATATACTACATTAAATAATCAAGTGAGGCTTTAATAATTGTAACCAAACATACAAGTCATTAAACAAGTTAACCAACCTAATACAAATTTAATAGTGATAACCAAAATGTACATGTTACTAATCAATTGACCATTGTGTCATGCCTCTAACATGTGCAGTTGGACATACATGTTGTTGATGTGGTTGACCTATCTAACATATCTCCCACAATTGTAGTCAAACATGCATGTTGATTCAGTTAATCTCCTAGATAATGTTAATTAAAAATACATATTAATATCCAACCTAACATGTCACTAATAGTGACAATGGAATGTGCATGTCAATGGCTAAGCTAATTGACCTTATATGTTGTTCATTGAGATGATTAACACATAGCTCACTAAGCTGACCAAGTTGACAAACCATTGGTTTTGTCATTGAACTAACATGCCTTTAATAGACACAACTAAATGTACATGATGTTACACTAGTAAACCATCATGACATGCCTTTAACAGTAGTAACAAAGTGTGCAAGTTCTGGATTGGGAAAACCAAACTAATATACCTATGATAATCATAATTGACCATACATGTTTGTTGTGATCAACCATTCAAGTTTTCCCTTGCTTCTATACAAAATTAAGCATTCCATACAACTCTCAAAGTAAATTTGATACATATAAAAATTAATTTTGTATTTACATGTTCGATTTGTGTTAAAGTGTTTCCTCTTTAAAGGTCACAGGATTCGATCCAATGGAAATTAAGGTATGTACACATCCATAGATTAAATAGTTAAAGCATTGAATGGAGGGCATCCCTTGTCTCACAAACAAGGGGGTCTCATATGTCAACTTGGAAGCTACCTGCATTATAACTTAATATTAAATAATATTCTTATTTTTTCAATTAATATGAATGCTTCTAATATTTAATATATTGTTAAGGAGATTACCCCTTGACTAATTAGTGAAGTATTTAATATTGGATGAGAGAGTTGTAAGGCTGAAATTTTGGCTACCACAGGTTAAGTTTGGTGTTTGTATTATGTCAATGCAAAATTAGATTTCACACCTCTCCAGGAATCAATCAAAATCATTTACACATACCAATCAAAGGCATTCAATAGATGGTTAAAGAAGTGGTTGGGAGGAGTTCACTATCATATCCATCCAAGGGTTTCCAAACTAGAGAAACAAGGGCATGTGTTTGATTTATGGGCTAACGTTTGAAAGATTGCTATGAGGAGAGGAGTTGGTGGGAGTCCTTATTATGAAAAGGCCCTGCACCTCTTCATTTATTTCTTAAGGTAGGCTTGAAATAAGTGATTATAGATATATGATACATATAATATGAAAACCACTCACAACACAACAATATTGAACATTTGCATGAGACATAACTTAATTTATTTTCAATATATTTTTGCTTTAAAAAAGGCAAGATATGCTACCATGATGTAATACAATGATTCACCAATATTGGGCACCAAACAAATGACTTGGACCACAGATGTTATGTACAATGACAATCATCCACTATAAGCTATGATTATTAGCCACTCTGACACCCCTCATTTATGGTCACTCATTGAACATGCTCATGAAATTTGAGATCATTGGACATGGTTAACATGCTTTGGTTAACACAATCTGGTATGGTGTGAGGGTGTTGCCTACAATGCAAGCTTTTTAACACCCTTTACAACAACATTGCTTCACAAAAGGAATTTTACATTGATTCATAATTTTGCCTTTGTATATGAGAAAGAAACTAAATGTTACTTCTCCCTTATCCAAGATAATGCTCTTGATTACAAATTGAACAATGTATCATGATATTGCCTTTCTCTCTTTGTGTGAACTTGCTCAATTACCATCTAGATACCTTGTGAGACAAATCTCAATGTATGCGTTTTATTTGGTATTGTGTCAATTATTCAATTTTTATGTCCTAATATTGTGTTAGTGGCCTTCCAATGCATGGTCAGTCTTGAGCTAAAATTTTGACATGGAAAATCCCAATTTTACAATTTCGGAAATCAAAGGCACAATGTTGGGACAATGTGTATACATCTTGGTGGACAATGGGGCAAAAAAAAATTTTATTGATGCACATTTGGTGGAGTGTAGAGGCATTCATAGATTGATATATATCCTGAACAATGTGGGTGAGAGAGGATTCCCATGCTTCACCTCTGTTGTCTTCTTGATTGTTGGTTCGATATGTTGAGGATATGTTTGATGGTTTGATATTGAAGTCAAAATCCTTCCTTGACCCTTTATCCAAAGAGGTGTCTCCTAAAGTATCTCCAATAATATCCTATGAAGAGTCATAACATTTAACCTGGAATTATGGCCCACCATGATCATCTAATAATTAATTGAAATAGCACTAAACCCTAATTTCGGGATTGGGTGAATCATACGGTGGGACCACGCTAATGGGATCCCTAAATAAATGACTTGAAAACCCCTTGATTTTCTACCTTGATGTCATTCAACTCCAAAATTTCTTGTTGGATACACTAGTCCTAGAAATCATGACAAGGAAGATGAGAGGGAGTTGACAAGGACATTGGGTTGTCCTAGAGCATCATAAAGTGCATCCACATGGATGAACATGGAACGAGAATTAAGGTCATAAAGTATACTAGTGTCTTAGACAAATAGGGTGCATCAAAATATTTTTGGAGTGTCCCAAAGGACAATATACAATTCTTATCTCCTCTAAAATACAATATACATTTATTGTGGTGATCGTAACCACAACATTCTGAGAACTAGTGGTATAGTGTTTGGTCATGAATGAATATGTGGAAAGGAAATCTAAAGCTTTTGTCTCACTGGCATAAAATAGTTCATGGGGCCGAATCAAAATTTCAAGGGACATGTCAAGGATCTCTGTTAAAATGGGGTTAGTAGCCAAAGAATACCTTTCAAATAATTTAATGAGAGTAGGGAATATTTACAGGAGGCCAACTGAAGAAACCATAAGCAAGAAAAGGGGGAAAGTATCTAACAAATATGGTTAGAGTAGGCATCAAGATCCCCATCCTTGAATGAAATGGTTATTTACACAGGGCTCACGAGACAATATAGGATGGAGGGTAGATTGGCATGGTCAGAAAATGAGAGAAGGGTTTTATCTACAAAAGGAATATGGGATGGAGGTTATGTCTAAGTTTAGGGAGGCCTTTAGCTTTTTTGACAAGGACAGAGGTGGATGTATCACAACAAAGGAGCTTGGGACAATAATGCATTCTTTGGGTCAAATCCCCAATGTATATTGGAAGTGGTCCAAATGTTTTATATTCAATAATCTAGTGCAAAATACAATAAACCACAAAAGAGTAGTTCTAATCTTCCTGTAAATGGAACATATGAAATACAACATTCCAAATTGATTTTACTCTGGAGAATCAAAGAAATAGATGATTATGGTCGTCCATCACCTCCATACAGAGTAAACAACAACTAGGCCCACTCTATCCTCTATGACAAAAATTGTCCCATGCCAAGATGGAGCTGGAAAGATACATTTACTGATATTCTTAGGCAGAGCGAAAATATGAAGCCAATAAACAGAGATGCTCTGAAAGACTGCTCAAATTAGAGTCAACTTGCCTCCTAGGGAGAGCCTCTTATGTGCCCATGATAAAAGTATACAGTGGATTTTCTCTATAATTTAGCTCCAATCCTCAATTCCATAACAATTAGGTTGGAGAATAAATCTAAGATATTTAAAATCTGCATCTAATGCAATGGAGATAACTCCAAAAATATGATAAATCTCCAGTACCAACGCATCATCTGCGTAAGAATAAATCATATGAGATTTAATACTATTCATAAGGAGTCCAAAGACCAATCCAAAGAGGTCAATCTACCAAATAGTACACATCATCGACAAAAATGAAAGGAGTAACTGTGACTTGTCTACCTACACACATGTAGCCAAAATTACATTTAATCCATCTACCTCCACACCAGCAACCAAAATTACCACCCTTGTCAATTTTGTGACTAATTCTTTGAAAATCCAATCTTTTATCCTCAACGTCTTCTTCTTGCAAAAGTTGTCATAGATATTTTGAAGTAGGCATATTGTCTACTAAGGAATATTCTGTAATTTTCCTCCACCATCCTTGTAGAAATTATGGTGTAGAGTTGCAACTACTCATGAAGTTTTAATCAAAATCATAAGACACAAGCCTACTCTACTACTCTCTGGAAGTTAATTCACAATTTAGAACCAAAATTTCATACATGCAATAAGAAATAACACACATGCACACAAAATTTTTCCTAAGGAAAACAATATGCTAAAAACCCCAATGTCTGTTTGCACTAATATGATCAATAGAAATGTATTGCAATTTATTTTCTCAACTGAGCACAACCTACAAGTGAATAACCTATCTCTCTACTCACTGAGAAGCTCTAAGCTAGACTTAGTAAATTTCTACCTCTGCTTGAGCCCATATTTCCTTGCACAATTCCTTGAGAAATTAGGCCCCTATTATTTAGGAATTTTTACAAAATGGATTGCGAAATTCCCAAGGTTGATCATCTGATTGTATGCAACACCTGTACACTCAAGGCTAGTCTATAGTTGATGTTACACTGCCTTGGAATCTCCACCATAGTTGGGGAACTCGAATTCTCCATGCATTAGCTATTTTGGGTTGATTGATTAGTTAACTGGATGATCATTGAGTTTGACTGAAGTCCCACTACACAATTGGCCTTCCACTAGTTCCTCAAGCAGTTGGAACTAGTTTAACTGAAAATAACTTGAGATAACTAACTTTGATTGCTACAAATTAACAATCATACATGCTTAACTGAACTATAACTCCTCCAACTCGAATTTACTGTGTAAACTAGGTGACACAAGCCATGTCACACAAGTTAACTACATCCAAGCTGTCTGTTGATGTGGAAATTCATTTTTTCTCAATTTAATCAAGGAAAAATCAAATTGAGAATTTCTTGCTACATTTTTTAAGACTCCCTCTCTGCAAGAAAGGGATTATCAACCACCCCTATCCTGCACCTAAGGAATTTTAACTTCTCTCTTGACAAAAATTTTGTCAAAATGTTAACATGTTACTCCTCTATCAGAATGGAGTGTAGCAACATCATCTGCCTCTAGACACAATCTCGTAAATGGTGATATTGGATATCTATATGCTTGGATTGATCATGAAATATAATATTCTCAGAGAGATTGATGCAACTCTGATTATCACAATTGGATCCATCATCTGACCAAATAGTCCAACAAGTATCTTTCTCATCCATATCACCTCACATGTTTCTTGACTTGCAGCCATGTATTATGCTTTTGTCTAGCTGAGCACCATAGATCTTTGCTTCCTGTCGTACCAAGAAACAACTACAAACCCAACACTAAAAATTACACTTGATGTACTCTTTCGTTCTAATGGACTTTGTGCCCAACCTGCATCTGTGAAGCCACACAACTTCACTCCCTCTGCTCGTCTATACCATAGCCCAAACTGGGTAGTGCCTGTGAGGTACTGTAAAACATGCTTAGTTGCCTTCCAAAATAGTTTGGTTGACCTAACCATAGCATGTCTTAGCTCATTGACTGCACATCACATATCTGGTCATGTGTTCACAAGATACATGAGTGGACCCACTAGCTGTCGATAAATGGTAGCATCCACTTCACCTGAAGTGGCATCCTCCTTCCTCTAGTTGTTCGTTAGAGGTGTTTCCATGGGTTTACAACTCTCCATGCCAAATCTCTATAGTATCTCATTTTAATACTTGCCTTGAGAGATAAATAATTACCCATCACCTTGTCATACTTCCAACCTAAGAAAATAGTGCATGAGACCCATGTCCTTCATTTAAAATTCCCTTGCAAGGTCCTCCTTGCAAGACATGATCAATGTCTCATCAGTAGTTAAAATAAAATTATCAACATATAAGACAATAATAAGAAATTTACCTTCTACCCATACGTGATGAGGTTTACATCTGGTTCACTTATGGTGAAGCGCAAACTGATGAGATAATTATTGATCTTGGTGTACCAAGGATGAGGTGCTTGCTTGAGATCATACAGTGCTCACTTAAGTTTGCACACATGAGACTCTTGATCAAATGTCTCAAAACCTTTTTGTTACTCTATGTACACCTCCTCCTTAATAACCCCATTTAGAAATGTTGTTTTTACACCCATCTAGTGGATATTCCAACCCATTTGTGTAGCGATACGAAGAAATGATCTAATGGATGAGTATCTTACTACAAGAGAAAATGTCTCCTTATAGTCAATTCCCTTAACTTGAGAGTACCCCTTGGCCACAAATCTGGCCTTATACTTCCCTATTCTTTCATTTGTTGCCTGCTTCACCTTGAAGATCCATCTCAAACTCACTATTGATTTATATGTTGTTCATGGGATCTTTTCCCAAACACGATTCTTTGTAATGGATTCATATTCCTCCACCATTGCATCAACCCATATAGGTTTCTCTATTTCTTACTCGAAATAGGATGGATCAATCTCTATTAGCTCAGTCATAAGAGCCATGTCGCCAGTGTACCTCTTGGGTGACCTTCTTTGCTTATGCAAATTTGAGGGATATCCCACATTCTCCCTCGCATCCTGCACAAGTCTATCAACTTCCTTAGTTCCTTTTTGTCCTTCTTTGTAGCTTTTTCTTTAGTGAATGTCTCCACTCTTTGCTCCACAATTTGTGGTTGCTCTACAACTTCTTGAGGTTCCTCTTTTTGAGCTAAAATATCATATTTTCGTGGCATCTAAAGCTCCCTCTCAAGAGAGCACAACATAGATTTCTCCTCATCAAAATTTACATCGCTTCACATAACTATCGTTATGAGTGACAACAAGTACACATGTTAGTTGTGGGGAGTTTTTGTGTAACCCACAAATACCCCAAATTTTGTTGTTGACTAAAGCTTCTTCCTTGATTCTTTGGAGACATGGCAGTAAATAGAGGCTCCAAAAATCTTGAAGTGTGACACATTTGACTTTCTTCCTGAGAAAGCCTCCTCCGGTGTAATATCATGCCAAGAATCCAATGAGAACTTCAGTTCTGCAAACAAACTGTTGTATTGCATGCCTCAACCCACAAATGTAGAGGTAGGCCTTGGTCATGCAACATCACCCTTGTTTCTCCCAAAATGGTATGGATATTTCTCTCAACCACCCCAGTCTAATGTGGGTTGTGTGGTGTTGTCAACTATCGTCGAACACCTTCTTTTGCGCATAAATTTTTAAATTCATTCAACACGTACTCACCTCCATTATTGCTCTAGAGAGCCTTCACCTTCTTGTTGGTTTCTTTCTCAAAGAGTGCCTTGAATTCTATGAACTTGGAGAATGTCCCATCTTTCTTCCGCATGAAGAGATCCAACACTTATGTCAGGCAGCATAGGCTATAAAGAAAGGTCCACAGACATCAAATTGGATCCTTTCTTGGACTGCATGTGCTTTGTTTTCCCGATCATGAAATTCGGATTTTATGCACTTCGCCAAGGTACATCCTTTGCATACATCATGCTGCTCAGGTGGGCCTTTAGGGAGGCTACTGGATATTTGTTGTATACTATTCGAGGTGCCATGATACAAATGGCCAAGGCTTATGTGCTAAACTTCACCTACATCATGGCCCTACACTTTCTCTTCTTGAGTTTTTAATGCAACACAATCTTGCACATCTAACTTATATAGATTCTTGACACAAACCTTGATCTTCTTCACCTGTCTTGTGGCTATGTGTCTCAGGAATGTTTTTCCTTTGTTTAAGATCACATCATAACCACGATCTTCCAAAACTACAACAGAGATGAGATTTTTCTTTAGGCCTACAACAAACATGACATCCTTGAGCTTGAGAGGGGAGCCTGACTCCCTCTGAAAGTTGACTGTACCAATATTGGTCATGTCATACCTTCCATCGTCCCCTAGCTTGATGTACATATGGAGATGCTTCTCCTCCAAGTCACTAAAAGGTCTCTACACCCTATCATGTGGAACAATGCACTCGAGCCATAGTACCACACGCTCCCCATCACTATGTTGGACATGCATGTGATAAGGGTAAAGTCAAGGTCAAACTATGAATCCAAGGCTTCACCCACTACTCCTCCTAAGGTCTTCTCACTTGCCTCTTTCTGTGGGCACTTCGTGGCATAGTGCTCGTATTCGTGACAATGGAAGGATTTAATTTTTGACAAATCTTTCTTCTTTCTCCCTTGGTTGGATTCTGGTTTGGTTTGAGATTTCTTCCCCTTTTCCCTTCTTTCCCTTTCCAACCAATGCAAATTTTTCTTCATCCTTGCCCTTGGATGAGGTCCCATCTCTAGTATTCTGCCTTATTTCCTCTTGTACCAAATCATACCATAAGTGTTCCCAATTCGGTAGTTTCTCCCTCCCGTTCACTTAATCTTGATAGGTATGCCAACTCTTGGGAAGGCCCAGAAGGGATATTCTTACCAAGTCATCCTTTGAAAGAGTAACACCAACTCCTGCAAGCTCATCATGAACTTGTGTGAACCTCCTTAGATATTGCAGGGTAAAGTCATTCTTCTACATCTTGATATTTCAAAGTTTATCCTTGAGCACCAACTTTTTGTGGTCACTACTATTCTAGAACAGATTTGTGAGTGCCTACCACATTCCATAATGATTTTCTTTCCCGTGGAAATTTCTGACAATATGGTATCGTACTCCCTCCAATATTATTATCCGCACCTTGGCTACAAATTTCTTTGACTGAACAAGGTTTTGGGCATCGTATTCTGCTGGTTTTGTAACATCTCTCTTGATGTATTCTAGCAATCCATTGTCATCGAATACCTCCTCCATGCGATCCTTGCAGTCAATGAAATTAGAGTTTCCTTCCAAGGAATACTCTAGCCTTAGCCTATTGAAGGTCATATTTTTAGTTCCTAAGAGATCTTACTACACTGAACTGCAAATTCAAACCTCCTGAGAAACAAATTCAAAATTCATGCCCTAATGTGAATCCTGCTATGATACGATGTAGAAATTATGGTGTAGATTTGCAACTCATCATGAAGTTTTTTCAAAATCATAAGACACAGACCTACTCTACTACTCTACGAAAGTTAATTCACAATTTAGAACAAAAAATTTAGACATGCAATAAGAAATAAAATACATGCACACAATATTTTTCATGGGGAAAGCAATCTTCTAATAACTCCAATGCCTTCTTGCATCAATCTTATGAATATAGATGTATTACAATTGATTTACTCAATTGTGCACAACCCGTAAGTGAATAACCTATCCCTCTGCTCACTAAGAAGCTCAAACCCAAACTTTGTCAATTTCTACCTCTGCTTGAGCCCCTATTTCCTTGTGCAATTCCTTGAGAAATTAGGCCCCTATTATTTAGGTTTTTTCCAAAATGGATTGCACAATTCCTAAGGTTGATCATGTGACTGCATGCAACACCTATATGCTCAAGACTAGTCTACAACTAATATTAAACTGCCTTGGAATCTCCACCATAGCTGGGGAACTCAAATTGTTTGCATGCACTAGCAATTTTGGGATGATTGATCACTTAACTAGATGATCATTGCATTTGACTGAAGTCTCACTACACAACTAGCCTTCCACTAGTTCCTCCAATAGTTAGACCTAGTTTAACTGAAAACAACTTGAGATAACTAACTTTGACTACTACAAATTAGAAATCACACATGCTTAACTAAACTCTAACTCCTCCAACTCAAATTGATTGAGTAAAATGGGTGACACAAACCATGTCATACAAGCTAATTGCATCCAAGTTGTCTGCTGATGTGGAAATTCAAATTTTCTCAATTTAATCAAGGCAAAATCAAATTGAGAATTTCTTGCCACATTTTTCAACAATCCTTCAAGTGAATCTAATCCATGTTGCCAATCTAGGACAATAATTTGCTAATAACAAAAACCAATGTATATAAGTAGTGTTAAATGTAAATAAAATAGTAAAAAAACACATATTAAAACACAATTGATGGAAATCCCGAAAAGTACTCCAACTATGTTACCACCCATTAACATTCTTCTAAAGTTCCTCCATCGCTCCTTTCACGAAGCACACCTCTGTTTTCGGCCTCCATCGCCCAAAATCCAATTAGTTGTTTTCAAAATCCATCACTCTACTTCCCGAAGAAACCATCAATAGCATAAAGACGAACCCCTAATCCTTTACCTTTTTTACTAGCGCATCATATTGAAAATTTTAAGACAAAAGATTTATTTTGTCTTAAAATTCCCCTCCATGTAGTAGTCTAGAATGCAATGACATACTTTAGGAAATTGGTTCACTAAATTATTGCCTAAGGTAAAAGAAGGTTTTAATATGTAAAAACCTATCCTACATGGTGCATTTTGATCAACCTAGTAATACATGACTAGGTGATCATTTTTTGGGTGATAACAGATTGTTTCCCAACATAAGAGTTTGAGGAGCACATCGTATGACAGAAATATGTTGTAGCTTCACTTTTGCAAAACACTGAAGGGAAGTCATAGGGAGAGAGAGAGATCACTCAAGTAATAGGAAGGAGTGAAGTTGGAGGGGGTGAAACCTACCTGTGAGATAAAAGTTTCCTTTATTGATGAGTACAAGATCTCAATAAGGTGGGGGAGATATACCCATACCTATGAGATAACCGAGTACAAATGATAATGGTGTGCCTAACAATCTAGGTCTGAGGTACATAGTACATGATACATGATATGCTGGCATCAATGGGGAAAAAAATGATACAATGAGATAATGATCCCCATATACATAATTTCCTCGAATACAGTGGCCAGGATTGATACAATTAAGTATGTTGATTTGAGGACATGAGGCATAATTCCCGCACGTTGCTGTGGTGAAGGGGGCAGGGAGAGAACACAACCCAAGAAGCTGTGATGAATAGGAGAGGTATTTAAATATCTCAATGGACCATTTTAAATAGAGGTTCATGTTGTGAGTTATGCAATCGGCAGAAACAAAGCCATTCAAATAAAAATAAATTCTTCTAAGGCTAGATCATAACTTTCTGACATCTAGGTATGTGAGGGGCCACCTATAGGGACATCCCCTCATGTGGTCTAGAACATCTCACACACACCTCAGAAAATCTAGGAAAATATGCTAGATCACTAAACCACCAAGAGTATGTTTCTTGATGGTGCGATAATGAGTTGAATTTGAGCATGCGAGAAACAACCAAGTAAAAGGGAAATAATGATTCACTTGGCTTGATTAGAGGCACCATGAAAGGACTAAATATGAAACCAAGGTACACCATCCCCTAGACTACTCTCCTAGAATAAATGTGTTGATGTTAACAAAAGTGGGCCCACAAGAGTTTAGGAAATTATGAATCCTCAACAAAGGCACCAAGATCATAGTATTATGGCTAATAACGACTAACACCGGGATGATAATTGGAAGATATGGGGACTTGTGGAGTTATGATTTACCTTGTCAGAGCATAACATGCAAGGTTGACCTCGTAGTGACTGACACAATTCCATAAGGGATGGTCAATTACTCAGATGGGATGAATGCAAAACATAGATGGATAATATATTGTAACATGACTCAATGGGACTTTGAACAGACTCCATAGATGTAGGGGTGACTCATCTCTAATGCTTTGAAGAAAGGTGACTATATGATGCTTCCACATGGGAAAGGCCCGCAATGCACCATAATAGAATGAGTAAATAGTGATTACTCGTGATAGAACTCGACTCATAATTCTAAAAGTTCAAAGGAAAAGTGGTACAAGAGTACATGTGACTCATACTAAGAGATTTGATTTAATGCACCAAAGCGAGACCTCATGGGAAAAATGGCTTTGTGGTGAAGTTTCAAATTACGAGAAACATGGAGGCCCATTGTAGAGATCGGTGAGAGAATTCCAACAGTGCTAACGGTTTGTCAAACCGAGCTATCATTTACTCCTAATGGCAAAAAAAATCTAGATTTTTTCCTAAAAAAGGGCTTCTTGCCACCAATTCCAATTCATTTGTACATTGATTTGTTGGAGAATTTAGAGAAGAGTAAGAGGTACTAAATCTTGGTGAGCTCGTAGCAGAGTCATTGGATTTCAAATCTATGACTTAGTAGGTGGCCTTACTTGTCTAGAAATGGCCTTAATGCCTCTTGGAAGGATGGTTTCTCATGAAGAATTAAGGAAAGAAGGTTGTCCATTTAATTTATGAAAAAGAGACATTATGTATGGAAAAGATACAAGTGAAAAGATGTTTATTTTTAGAATAGACAATATCTCCTATCTCTCTCTCATCCCAATCCCAAAATCAATAAGGAATATCATTTAAATTTAATGCCCCGAGCTACATTTTTAAGACATAGTTAGGATTCTTAAGAAAATTACCCAAAAGGTAACACAATTCTTGTTATTGTTAGACCTATGCATTAGGGATTTCTCTAACATCCACTTTAACAAGAATCTTTCCATGTGCTCAATATTCTCAATAAAAATAACATACTTTGTGGTGTTGATGAGTAATTTCTATTAAGTTTCTGCTTTTATGGATCTTGGGGAATTCCTAAACATAAACTTCTTAGACTAAATAAGAAGCGATCGATTTGTAATATTCTTTTTTTTGTGGATATGGTTAAAGTGGACGGAATCTACCCATGGTATTTACCGTGGTAGTTGCCCATGGCATTGACCCATGGTATTTGCCTTCGTTTTTCGAGTGAAAACAATAAAATAAAGTCTCTAGAGATTCAATGAAGCATATAAAAGGGGATAGGAGCCTAACAATGTAATCATCGAGAGTTATTTATCTATTTTTCTTTTGTTGAGAGCTTGTCAAGGCAAGTTCTAGTTGATCCCAAGGACGAAAACCCCATGGGAGTAATTTCTCTGGTGGATCCATCGAGGATCTAAGATTGTGCTTCAACATCTTTAATTTCTCTGTTGATGGGAAGCCATACATGCCAAGGCACGAGCTTTAGTAGTGCTTCTGTGGGCATGTAATTTTGTTTATATTTATTTACATAAATAAGATGTTGCATTCTCAGATCTTTATTGTGTTCGGTGTTTTTACTGCAAGAATTTTATTAGAACACCTACAATGTACCAGAACTGATTAAAATTTTGATGATTGGGAAATTACAGTGGTATCAAAGCTGTGCATCCCACCAGCCTGAGGGTTTTATTGGAAAATTCTAAATTATTTGCAGGGTTATTTGGAGGTTTCATGCAGGGAACTTTGGTGGAATTTATGCTCACCCTAGCCAACATTTCCATCTTCAATGGTATTTCGTATCATCCTAGTTGGTTCTATTTTTCGGTTGATTGGAAGGAGAATTTTCTGCATTATTTTGAGAGTTATTATTTTATTGCAAACAAAAGAGAAAACATTACTTTGCCAAATTTTTAGATTAGACCTGGGTCTGCTTTACCATATTTATCCATTCAAGTTTACGGGGTCGAGATCGAACCCCTATCAGATTTGAGGGTCTCTTTTCAATTGTATTGCAAGGCTGTGAGATTTGTTGTAGGAAGTACTACCATCTTGACTATAATTTGATTACAAGTCTATAGAAATCCAACAGAAGAGTTCATCTCCTTCTAGTGGGTCAAACACCAAGGGTTCAAAGGCTAAATTCTGAGCACAAGTATCATATCAGATTATATCCGTTTCATTTCAAGATCAATGGTATGAATATATTTTTGTAATCTATATTGGAAAGAGGCTGGATCATTTAAATCTAAGGAGGAGACCCTGCCTTTCAATGCCATTTTTAACTTGCTCATAGATCTAAAGTGTCTCCTTGAAATAATTGTGGATTGATTTCATTGGAGGTAAAAGAGGTCAAATTGCAAAGGTTGGAAGGTCGAGTTTCTAAACTTGATCCCAAGGAAGAATATAAATTGTTTAATCAAGCTCATCCTAGGATTGAGGTTGAACCCATAGCCAAATTTGGAGATTGATCACTTGGAGGCCACATTTCTTTTCCAAAGACTGAGGGTTTCAAGGGTCCTTGCTCCACACATTTTCCAAAATTCTTTCTCTTGTACTCTTTTCTTATCAAAGATGTACAAAAAGAACCCACTTAAGACTGTGGATGACAAACAGTATCAATAATATTATAAATGGCTGCTAAAAATTGTAGATCTACAACAAATGATAGAAACAAAACCTGTGAAAGTACTAATCTATTCCACAATCATAGTTAAACAACAAAAAGAAACATTAATAACTCAAATAATCCAATGGAAACTATATATACAAAGAATAGATTTTATTATAACACTGCTAAGGGAACAAATAAATTTTACATGTCCCACTCTATGGGATGGGTTCTTGGCTATCCTCAATGGGAACTCAAATGGCAGAGAAATGGAGTGCATCAATGAAAATAATCATAGTTACAGTAGTGAGTGCAACAATGAAAATAGTCAAAAGTGAATAATGAATGGAAAACCCTTCTATTTATAACAAAATATTGAGTTATCCTCAAATAATGAGCAATAATAAAATATTATTAACCCCATTCTTGGAATAACCACTTGGAATATTTTATTGTATTTGGTTAGGAGGGAAAAAATATTTAAACTTTTATTTAGAAATAATAAATAAATAAATGATTTATTTATCATCTCAACAAATTGGTTAAGGAATAATAAAGAAATAATGATTTATTTAATTATTCCCAAGGGATTTTTCAAATTTGACAAGGAATAATAATTAATTATTCTTAGAGAAAAATAAGATAATTAATAATTTATCTGTTGATTTTTCATAATTGGGGCAAATATGAAAAGGAATAATAACTGAACAATGGTTTATTAAGTATTCCTAGAAGAAAATCAAATAAATAGTGATTTATTTGATTATTCTGCATGAGTTTAATAATAAATTAGTTAACAAAGATGGTTTATTAAGTAATTTTTCACAGTGAAAGAAATTTTACTATTGTAAAATTTGCTTTACATGGTGTAGTTCGATCCATCTAGTAAATTAGGCTAGATGATCAATATTTTGGTGATAACACATTTCCCCCCAATGTACGAGTGTTAGGAGGAAAACATATGACCTAAATGTGTTGTAAAGACACAATCACTACACAACAAAGTGGAGAGAGAGAGAGAGAGAGAGAGAGAGAGAGAGAGAGACCAATACAACTGAAGCAGGAGGATAGGGATAGAGGGGGCAAGACCAATGCAAGTCACCTTTTATGTTGTGGTACTGGACCTCAATGAGGTGGGGGAAGCATACATATACCCGCCAAGATAACTTAGTACAAAAATAATGGTGTGCTGAGAAACATCAAACTATGCAATGAAGTACATGCTGAATGGTACATGACATGTTGGCATAACTGAGTCAGAAAATAATACAATGTGTCCCATATATATAATGCACCTAGAAAAATATGAGCCAGGATTGAATATAATATGAACTGATTACATGAGATATAATGGCCCTTCCCTCAAAAAATGGGTTGGAGGGAGGGTAGAACAACCGAAGAAGCCCTATTGAACAAGGAAGGGATCTGCAAAACTAAATGGATCATCTGAAGGAGATGTGCATGCTATGAACACTATGATTGGTAGGAACCGAACCCATTATATTTGCAGAACTGCATCTAAGGTTGTAGCATAATAGGAATGCATTCGAGCATGTGGGGGGCTACTTGAAGGGCCACCCCCTCATGAGGTCTCAAACATCTCATGCACACCTAGGAACCACTGGTACAATCTGCTGCATCACTGGACCATCGAGTGTATGGATCACGAACATGAAACAACCAAGTCAAAGGGCAATAATGAGTCCCTCTACTCGATCCAAAGTACCGAACAAGAATGGAAGCTGGAACCAAGATACACTGCCCTCTAGGTCATTCTTATGGAATAAATGAGCTGATGTCGATAGAATAGGGCCCACGATAGGTGAGGCAATGAGGATCCTCAACTAAGGTATGAGGGAAAATAGTAATGTGACTGATGGACTGACACCAGGTATAATGGAAAATGAGGGATTGAGGGACAAATAGACGACTTCCCTTGTCAGAGCATAAAGTGCATGGTTGACCTGGCAGCAACTGACTCAACTCCGGATGGGATGCGGATAGTATGACTGGAGGCCAAAATGGGCAAGACGGGATGAACGGTATCAAAATATGGATGGAATATTGTGATATGATATAATGGGATACGAAATAGACTCCATGGATGCAAGGGTGACTCATCGTGGATGCTCTGAACAAGGGTGACTCGATGACGCTGCCACACAGAATAGGCCCGGTGGGGACCATGAAAAAATGAGTAAATGATGGTTACATATGACAAAAGTTGACACGTGAGATGACAAGTTCCAAGGGAAGGCCGTCCCCAAATTACAAGCGTTGCATATGAAGAAATCCGATTTTTAGAGGCGACAAAGTGACCCTCCTGGAAAAATGGCTTCCCAGTGAAGTTTCAAATCATCCAAAACTGAGAAAGACTCATTATAGTACTTGATGAGAGATTTCCAATGATGTTGATGGTTCGTCAAGCTGAGCTACTATTTGGTCAAAGCAGGCGATAGAAAAATTGTGGATTTTTCTATGAAAGGACATTTTCCCTCCAATTGAAATTCATTTTTTAAGTGAGTTGTGGTAAATTTGGAGACAAGGAAAAAACCCTTAATCTTGTGGAGATCATAGTGGACAAACCAGCCATCAAAGTCAGGATCTGCGACTTTCAAGTAAGTGGCCTTACTCATCTCTTCAATTTCAGTTATTTATTTCATGATTTTTGGCTCCTGGCAACTCCCTGCGAGACCCTTGCTCCTCTTCAAATTCTAATCACACTTTTTGTGCCTAGAAGTGCAATTTGGATCACAGGAAATAGGTGAAAACCTGCGAGCTCACACTTTTTGGGCATAAAACTGTGATTTGGGGCTAAAAAGAGGGGTGGTTTGCTTGCTTGGTGGGGGTTGTAGGTTGATTAGTGTAGACCAGTGTTTTCTTCTCTCAATTGACAAGACATGTGGTGTTTTGCAGGCATGGTAGAGCTAAAAATCAACTAGTGTGAGTGAGACTTGGATACCCTCTGATCTTAGACTCATTGATGAGGGGCATTGGTTCGAGGCACATTGGCTTGCTCTAGGGTTCTCAAGTTAGTAGAGAACCCATTGATGAGGGCAGCAAAGCCCTCGCTATTGGGAATTGTGAGCTATTGGGATCCAGACCATGAGGTATTTGTCGTGTGGTGGCACAATATTGAGCTCACATTACAAGATATTTATTTCTTCACGCACTCCCTCCCCTCAGAGTGGTGGGGGATATCCATATGGTGTTTCCTTGTGGGAGGAACATTACAAAGTTTGTGGAGCACCATTGTCCACATGATGTGCATGTGAAGGGCATGACTATCCTGATTGGTGATTTAGACCAGCTAGAGACATAGGTTGTTTCCACAGCTGTGCTATGGGTCTTGGGTAGCCATGTGTTCCACCACATCACTAGTGGGTAGATGATGTTGGTTGAGAGTGTTTTGGCTATGAACTACTATGGGTTGGCCGAGAGGATGCTATTGTCAGTGAAACGATAGTTAAGTCTATGCAGGTGAGCCATGACTATGTTTTTGCTACAGTACTGTGCACATTCATCTTTGAGAAGATACCCACCATCCTTCCTCATGTATAGATCCGATATGGGGGCCCACATGAGCCTAAGATCTACCATTGCGAGCAGCTACTGCGAAGAGGAGGACGGGGAGTCAGATGGGTGTTCCATTTTTTCACATTGGGATTAGATACCCCTCTAGATTGATGATTATCCTTATAGCTGTCATTGGTCATGCGGACACAGCTGACCTTCCTACTAAGACATTCTAATGAGCTTTCTAAGATACTTACAACCTGGTTGGTGTTGTGCCAATCAAGGGTTTTCCTCTACTTTGACAAAGCTCAGTAGAATCAAGTGAAGACAATCTCTCCTCACAAAGGCTCTAATGGAAGACGTAGCATTTACCCCTCCAGGCTCAATGCCTTTATTTATAGTGCTGTATTATTCAGGTCCACCATCAATGGGATCATCGGGTGGGATAGCATTGATGGGATAAGTTCAATCTTTGAGTTTGAGATGGATAACAGAGGCATGAGACTTGCCATGACTGTTGATTTGAGCCATACTAACTGTAAGTAGTCAAGGTGACAGTGTAACAATAGCATGATGAACTATCAGGGAGATCCTAACTTGCCACTTTCACTCAAGCAAGCATGGGGACCAAACAGTAATTGTTAAGTTGCTATTTTTATGGTGCATTTCACATTTTTATCACATGTATATTGTACTGAGTCTAAAATATGTGGTATGCAGACATAGCATCGCTTCAACTGACAAGAAATGTAGGATGAGCCACAATTCCTGTGGCTACAAATTGGGGAACATCGTCATCTTGTCAGGGTCCAGAGGATAGTGTGCTACTTGTTTATCTACACCGTAGATGTGGGGTACTCTTGACCAGAGTTTTTGAGTGCAGATGGCATGAGCTAGATGATTGATACATATATGAGTGTAATGGCCTTCCCTTAGAGTGGCAAGGTATCATGCGGCGCATGGCGATGGTTGGTCATGCAGTACGTGATCTACGTGCAGGTGGGGTAGAGCCTTTGGTGCATGATCCTTCAGATAGTGACTAGATATGGGGACATGTGGGTCCCTTTGATTTTGATTTTTGTAACATGTTATGGGCATGTCAGATGTATTTAGAGCTATGGGCTCTGAACACTTATATGATACATAATATGATTATGCATTTTTATATGACGATGATGGTTTGCCATGTGTTTTGTTTATGGTTGTCTTCTGTGGTATACATGTGATAAATGCCAATCTAGAATGTTATTTGCAATGGTATCTACATAGTTATTTTGGGCTCTAGGAACTTGACTAAAAGTAATGGTTTCAAATTCACGTACCAACAACTTAACACGCAGATATTTTCTAAATATGACTTGGTTATGCACATGATACACACCATTCAATTGCATGACAAGTAGCAAGGAATATAAATGAACATGAAGATGAAGGATGCGATAAGAAATGGAATTGAGTAACAAACCTATCACTGCATCATATTCAGCCTGGTTATTGGTGGCAGATCCAATGCACATGTCATTCGAAAGGACTAATGTATGCAAGGGGGTAAAAATGGCCCAGGTTATCGAGGCTATATTCCTGGAGAAGTGACTTGCACCATCAACATGACTGATATATGGTGTGGATGATGGATCCATCTGAAAGGTGAAAAAGACGACAGATGAGATGATGCATCCTACCTAACTTCATGACAAAAATAAAGACATGAAAATCAAAGAAATAAGCTATGAGAAAATTTTCTTTAGGTAGATTGCATTGGGATTATTAGGAAGGAAATGGTCTTTATAATCCTCCAAAAAATATTTCTTAGGGGTAGACATAGCTTGCATGATGTCCTCATCAAAATGGAAGATGGGAGGACGAGAGGAATATTGACTACATCATGCGGCGCAGTACCTAGTGCATCAACCTGAGAAAGAAGGTTCACATACACATCATATGGAATGGTAGATGACAAGATAGTAGATGAAGGATCTATGTATGTTGAGACCTAGGATTTTGTCGAAAGAGGTTGAATAGAAGCGTGCTCAAAAACCTCAGAAAGGATTTCCTATGAGGAACTCAAGGATGACGACAGGTAAAGGATATGGCCTGTGGTGTCTATCATCTCGACATCTGGGGAAGGGATCATGATGGTGGGACCAGATTCCCCCTATTCTGGTTTACTATTGGTACAAAAATCCACAGGAAGAGGAGAAGGTGATCCATTATGAGTGGTCTCGTATTCGCGAAGTGCCTTAAGGAAATCACAAAATTTGTTGAGATGAGGGCAACAATGGGAGTAGTCACCATGATGATCACACAGGGCACAAGGGTGATTTTTGCATAATGTTATGAGTTTCTTGGGTGGACCTGGTAAGTTAACATGGACTTTAGGGATATTTGACTCAGGGAATGTTTCATGAACCAAAGGTTTGAGATGAGGAAGCTCAGGACAATTATTGGTCGTGTGCCCCACAACTTTACACAAAGCGCATGGAGGTGACGACTTTGGGGCCTTGGGGACTGGAGGAGGTTGGGGAGCCTTGTCCTTAGGTTCTTTCCTCTTAGCTTTTCCCCCCTGTCTAGATGCTTTCGCAATAGGAGTGGGTTTCTCTTGAGGTTGTGATGGAACTAAAGTAGTGGTAGGGGCCATAGGGACCAGTTGAACCAGGGTCAGAGCATGATAAGGTCTTAGCTGACCAGGAAGAATGCTTGCAGGGGGATCAATGTACCATATAGGGATCCCTAAAGTCATGTTAGGAAGGACCAATGAAGCCATGACAGGGACATAAAATATTGTGGGAGGGGGAAATAAGAAAGGTATCTGGCCTGCAAGGTAATGTCCTGGTGAAACAACTCCTGGATGGTTGAGACCTAGAGGAACAATTCTTGGGGGAAGATAGGAGAGGCACCCACAAATGGAGGAGGTCCTGGGGGGTGGATCTGGATGGCTCAGCTGGGATGGTAACTGCACGGTGCGGAGGAGCTCATTGTGGATCGAATGTACCAGACTGCTTGAGGACAACCTGTGACGCTGAAAGATTTAGGCTCTAAGATGAGAGGGGGAGGACCAGGGAAAGAACCCAACAATGAGGAATCTTTATAGACTCTCAGTGAAACACTAGTGAGAGGAGTTGAAGACTTCTTATCTAACACTGATGAGATAATGGACTCGAGGGACATCACGGATGCCGGCTCATAGTAAGTCAACTGATCTATGGTAATGATCTTCCCTTCATGGGGGAAGCACATCTTGCGGAAAACCATAGATGTGACAGCTGACATGGCATATGTGTAACTACGACCCAAGAGAATGTTGTAATCTAAAGGGGCATCAATAACCTCAATATCTACATGGACAGTCTTGCCCGCAAGGGTCACTGGATAGTTGCGGTACATGCTAAGAGGCTAGGAGGAGTGTCTATCCCAAGCATGCAAAGTGATGGTGGAGGGGGACAACTCAGGTGACTAAAGTTTTTTCCAAATGGTAGCAGACATCACACAGGTGGATGCACCATCATTAGTAATGCATCGGGAGATGATGACATTACGGACTTGGACTAGTACCTAGAAAGCAATGGAGCAAGGAAATGGGGGATGTTCTGATGTATCAACTGGGAAGACAATCAAACAATCATCAGAAGGATCTACTACACCAAAAGAAATTATTAGAGATTTCTTTTGAGTTTGGCATTGCTGGAGTACATCCACCATTGACATGGCAGCAGTTGATTGCACCAAGTTATCTACTATACTGTATGTATGGCCAACTCAGTTAGAAGTCGTGTTATAGCATAATGGTCCCTTTGGGATCTTGGGAATTGCCTCAACTTTAGGTGGAGGGATCTGTAATGGAACATTTGATGTTGTAAGAGGCTCAGTTGAAGCTTTGGCTTTGGACTCAGTGGTGAAAAAAGTTGATGGCTTATCATACTAACACGATCGAGTTTGCAAGTTGATGTTGGAGGGATTAACCTCATTAGAGCTCATCGTGAGGATCTGGTAGTCACCAGGACTAGAAGATTGGGGAAGGTCGGCTACTTGACTTGGGTGAGGTGAGAAGAAAAAAATCCTTATTGAGGGAAAGGATTTGTAAGCACTATCAGTTGAGATGGTGTAGGATTCTGAGGCAATTGTTGGCCTCTAGAAGCTACTTGAGCTTCCCACATTTGGCACATCTGGGGTAAGATAGGACACTCATGTGTATAATGGCCATGTACACCACAACATGCACAAGGCTTGTTCGTACGAATAGCCTTGTTTTTCTTGGGTTGGCTTCCCTGTTGCTGGTTGTTGGTGTTAGGCTGGTTCCCCTGGGATTCACTAGGTTGATTACCTTGATTACCCTGGTTACCCTTGTTACCATTGTTACCCTTCCCCTTATTATTTTTCTTCAAATTTTGGGGATTGGTTGCACTCTGTTGTGCAAACACCTGACCCTAAGGGGGCAGTAGCTGTGGGGGCTGAGGATGCATGGGAGGCTACGGTGTTAATGCTTGAGGGGCTGGAGTGCTCGACTGTTCATAAGGAGGAGCAATGGTTTGGTAGATAGGTTGGGGATAGGTTGGGGCCCTGAAAACATGTTGCTAGCAGGAGGGGCATAAGTGTTGGAGGAACTGGTGCCCCCTTGTGGATGGCCATAACTTTGTTGAGTATATGGGGAAGGATGTGAAAGGGTTCCAACGATACCATTGGCAACGTGAGATTCCCCTAGTGCATTGGAACCTCCAGGACAGGGAAGGTTTGGAATGACAGTATAGACAGAATCAGATTGCACATAAATCAGGTCATATCTTAGAGTGGTTTGGAGAGCTTCTTCCTTAGTCTGAGGAAAATGGGATGCGGCATCTTTTCCAATGGGTGCTAAAAGGCTCCTGAGAAACCAATCTAGATAGACACGGTCTTCAAAGTGTGGGGCACAACATGTGCTCCTCCTTCTATGCCACTCTTGAACATGGTCGGAAAGGCAAGTGGCAGAGGACTGACGAAATGAGGTCAATATCTTTTTACCTATGTTGTATTGGAGATGTAGTTAGAAATATGAGAGGAACAATTTAGCAAGCATCACGAAAATGGAATGAAATGTGGTAGATAGTCTACACACCATTTTGTAGTGTCTCTATGAGTGTGCATTGGAATAGCTGAAAACGAATAAAGTCATCGGTAATGGAGTTGGATGAACACCACATGTGGAAGGAGCGAACATGACCGGTAGGATCCTCTCCAAAATTACCCTTAAAATTTGGGATATTTGAGGGAAGCTTTGTCGGCATAGCATGCCAACCAACATCGTGGTGTATTGGGTCATTGATCAACTGGCTAAAATCAAGGAGACTTAAGCCAGCCATAAAAAGGAGTATTGGAGTTTTCTAAATGGTTCATGAGATTGCTCCTCTAGATGTGACCAGTAGGGTAGAACTATAGCCAACACCAGGTTGGGTTCCTACACCAGCTGTGGGTCCAGACATGGTGACAATATGTGCTAAAGGAGACTTGAAATCAGATGAACCAGGAGAAGAGTGGTATGGGGACTTAGAGGGCTATGAACTTTGACCCAATGGGGAGGAGTAATATGCCTGAGTGGAAAATGGGGATGAAGCTATAAGAGTCTCTGTGACAAATGCCTTGGTGGCACAATGGTGGTAAGACACATGTGACATGAAAATGGTGAAGGGAGATCAACAATATCACTTTGTCTCGATGAGGGGAGATAAATTTATTATGTTCAATATTGGCTTGGGGGTGTAAACCAAACACCCTTTGCTTAAGGTGTGCTTGTGTGTGCAAGTGTATTTATTGATTAAGCCCAAATCGTGTTTGTAAAAAAGAAAAAAGATTGTTGAAAATAAACTAAAATTAACAATAGTAAATGAACAACAAAACCATTAACTAAACCCCACCCAAACTGAATTTGCAAACACTGTGCTGGTTGGTGGTGAAATCGACTGAAAACACACTAAAAATTTCAAGGGATCTAAGTGTCAGTGTGACTGGGATGAAATGACACTAGGCTACTAGAAAGTGGTGCAGCAACAACAAAAAACTAGAGAGGAAGATCGCTACAAAAAGATAGGGAGATGGGTGTAAATCCTAGGGCAACCGATGGGACCCTAAGGCCAATGACCAAACAAGGTTTAATATGAAACCATGGATGGAAACAACCTATCTTTGGAGATCTGAAAGAAAATGGTACAGATCTAGAAAATATGGCTGAAAGTGCTGGAGAAACTCAAACTTCTTACTCAGCTAAATTCCTCCTATAAAGGTGGAAGTGTACTAGAAGCCCTAAGGGGATAAATTCCACTTTGATGAGTAAATCAGAGTAGATCAAGGCCTAAGCAGGATGAGACAGAGGTCAAACAACCCAACACACAACTCTCGACAAAACCCAAAAATAGATCTGATAAAAACCTAGAAACCCTAAAATCGCAGGTACTAACCTATTTTTAGGGGGGATCATAGTTTTTGGGGTGAAATATGCACTCTAGACTCAAGATCACACTTTTTGGGCTAAAAAGTGTGATTTTTGATCCTTGATTCCCGGTCGGAAAATCTGAGAAAAAACTACCGTCTCTATCGCAGCTCGTTCCTGTGACCTGCGGAAAAGACCAGAAAACTTGCAAAAGTTAGAAATTTGACATATCTAGGGTTAGAAAGCTAGTAAATAACATTAAGAGTCTGAACAAATAAGAAACCCTAACCTGAAAACTGAAGGTCACCCAAGTTTCTGGATCTGAAGTAAAAAACCAATGGAGTTGCCAATTTTGTTGTAGTGTTTTCGTCTCAAAGATGTATGAAAAGAACCCACTTAAGACTGTGGATGACAAACAGTCTGAACAATATAAATGGCTACTAAACATTGTAGATTTGCAGCAAATGATAGAAACAAAACCTAGCAAAGTCCTGACCTATGACACAATCATAGTTAAACAGCAAAAAGAAACAGTAATAACTCCAATCATCCAATGGAAACCAGATATACAAAGAATATATTTTATTATAACACCTGTGAAGGGAACAAATAAATTTTACCAGTCCCCCTCTATGGGATGGGTTCTTGTCTATCCTAAAACGTCTTCAGCTTGTGTAGAGTCTCTCTCCTCTATAATGTGAAAACCCAACAAATAAAATGTTTGAGCTTAATGGGAACTCAAATGGCAGAGAAATGGTGTGCGGCAATGAAAATAATAAGAGTTACAGCAATGAGTGCAACAACGAAAATAATCGAAAGTGAATAATGAATGGAAAACCCCTCTATTTATAACAAAATATTGAGTTATCCTCGAATAATGAGCAATAATAAAATATTATTAACCCCATTCTTGGAATAACCACTTGGAATATTTTATTATATTTGGTTAGGAGGGAAAACGTATTTAAACTTTTATTTAGAAATAATAAATAAATAATGATTTATTTAATTATTCCTAAGGGATTTAGTCAAATTTGACAAGGAATAATAATTAATTAGTGATTAATTAATTATTCCTAGAGAAAAATAAGATAATTAATAATTTATCTTTTGATTTTTCATAATTGGGTCAAATATGACAAGGAATAATAATTGAACAATGGTTTAATTAATTATTCCTAGAAGAAAATAAAATAAATAGTGATTTATTTAATTATTCTTCATGGGTTTGATTATAAATTAACAAAGGTGGTTTATTAAGTAATTTCTCACAATGAAAGCAATTTTACTATGGTAAAATTGACTTTACATGGTGTACTTTGATCCATCTAGTAAATTAGGCTAGATGATCAATTTTTGGTGATAACACTTTCATCAAAGGGGACCGAGTTAAACAGGGAGAGAGGGCGGAATATTTTTTCTTTAGCAAGTGAATCTGAGGGCCATTGAGGATAGAACCAATAGCCATAGGCATAGATTGCATCAAAACACTCTACCGACATTGCTGAGCTGTGGATCAGGTCAACAATGGTCTGATCCACCATTTCACCTTCCGGGAGGCACCTCACCATGAAAGGGAGTATTCAAATCACTAGAGCAAGGAGGTCGGCCAAAAATCATGCAGACCCATCGAATCAATCGCATGGGACTATACCACTGACAGAAGGGAATTTGAGGCACTCATAACCAAACAGTCACATTGCTGATCTGAAGGGTGATGTTTCTCAGTAGCAGTCGAGGTCGCAAGGAGGGTAATTTTGTGTGTTAAAATGAACATCGAGCCATATAATGAGTAGAGGTGTTAGATTGGTTTCAACCTCTGATTCATTTCAATGGAAGGCAAAAGGGAGTATGAGTGTTGCATGCTGATTAGTTGATATAGCCTGAGCATTGGTCGCATTGCCAAAACACTATCACAACAATTGTCTGAGCAGAGAAAGGAGTTGAGCATCCCCATATCTGTTCCAGGCGAAAGGAAGTGGACATAGCCTGGGCATTGCACTGTCACCACAACCCTCTAAGTATAGGAAGGAGCTGAGTAAGTTTCATAGGCTTCAGTTCTAGCATTGACCATCGATTCATTATGGGAGCCAAAGTTTTCATCACTCTTAATAGCAGAGACAAGATTATTTTTACCGTAGTGTTGGTCAAGGAGCCAACCATGGTCCTCTTCAGGTGCACACCAAAGTATTTGTTTTATTACATTAGATAAATTGATCTCGCTACATCAAGATCACTCACACATTAGTCATAGAGGCAAAGATAGCATGATTTTACAGAATCGAGTAAATTATATTTCATCAAAATATTTCGTGGTGGGTCACCATAATTAAATAAAGTAATGCTATGCCTTTTTTTCGTTATATAGTATGTTGCATTATGTGGTTGGATTGGTGTAGAGGTTTATCATTGTCGAATATAGTCTTATGCCTATACATTTGAAACCTCTAACATCAAATTCAATGTCGCACATGATCCATTGATCACTCGCAAGGGCATAATTATTGGGTCCACAGACTCTTGATTAGCGTATGAAGATCTAAGTCTTTACCTAAAAACTGATTCTCTTTCCATCTAGACAGATTTTCTACTCAAAAATCTCAGTGTGGAAGCATGAAATATGGTGGGTTATGGACTAAACCATGTTTATAGTTTTGAAAATTTTGATTGGTTTTAGCATTTGACAAGGGGTTTGTCAAATTTTGGAGTTTGACGATAGAAAGGAGATTTTGTGTTAAAAAAAAAAAAACGGGAATAGGAAAGGAAGGAGGTGGTACAATCATCTTACTATTACCAATCAAGTTTGTATTTACCTTACCTTGGGGTGAAATCCATTGAAGAATTAGCGTACTCATGCTTTGGTAGGAGGGGAGATGGGAGTTTCCTTAGAAAACACTCGTAAAATTTTGGACAAAATTATAGATAAAATAAAAGAAGCATGGGGACTTTTCTAAGCAATACCACTTTATAATAGAGTAGCAAGTCTTTCTCAAAAAATTTCAATGCCATTATGCAACAAAAATTCCCATGGGAAGTGAAGGAAGGACAAGGAAGAGGAGCTAAGTTCTTTGCACTTGGATCTTAATTGCAACGAACAAAGTCAACCATAGACCTTCAAAAATTGCAGGAATTAGACACATGGCTCTTAGAAGGAAAATCAGTTGGAATCTCAAGCCATCTATGCTTGCATTAATACAACCACAACTCTCGGAGCATCCTTGTGAAGAGGTCAAGCTCACAATTGCTTCTTGTCTCAGCAAGATCATAGCTTTAACATCCTGAGTATTGTCTTACAATAATGATCTTATGAGGGAGATATTGTAGTTGATAGTGGAAGGCCTTAAAGGGTTGAATAACATCATGCTTCCTACCTTTTAGAACCAATGTAGAAATTTTAACAGTCATGGCAGAATTCAACTTTGGCACATTCATACTGAATTTGGAATGTGATGAGTTGATCTTTTAGTTGCTCCATAACTTTTACACCAGTGTTACATTAGCTCATTCATACCATGTCAAAACAAGCATCCAAAATATTGTGTCTCTATTATTAGAAGGCCATGCTCACATATGCAAGACACTAATATGTAAATTGTTGACCATTTGGAGGAAGGACCACATGGATCCTATGATCTAGTCAAGAAGTTTGTCAAGAAAAACATAAAATTACTCAAAATGGTGCTCACTATGAAGGAGTTGATAAGGATTGATGGAGGAAGCAAGAACAAAATATGCATCAATAATGAACTAAGCATGAGAGGACTATGCTTTATCTGCAAGGGACCTTAGGCCTTTAACCATTCATGACCAGGTGGGAAGAGGAAACAATGGCAGATCATGAAGATTCATCCATAGTTGGTTTCACCAGTTTTTAGAAGAGAACCTATGAAGGATCCAAGTAGTCAAGTACAAATGGTGAGCAACAACACCATGTTTTTCAGAGAAACTTATAGGACAGGTCGATGATAATCAATCAACTTGACAAAGTAAATCGGGAAAGGAAGGAGGGAATTCCTCTTGATGATGAGGTAGTTGAGTCTATAGATATCCAGGAGAACATCCATAAAGAGTATGGAAAATCAGGTATAGCTAACAATCCACTAATACATCCATTTTTGATAATCAAAGAGGGTGGGAAACTTATCGCCACATGCGAAAAGGGCCAGGAAGAAGACATTCTAGGAGAACCAAATGAGGAGCCAATAATAATAAACCAACATGATGAGCATGATCATGCAGGGTATCATGACAAATATAGTATGTATGATAAGCCATTTATGGAGGGTCAAACAAAGGTTCAAGTTAAAGTTGTGGTCATGGGGCATCCGGTGCAGTCAAATATAGAGACATTCTCTAGGGCACGAGAATTTCTAGTAGAGGACTTTTGGGAAAGGATCATGCATTTCAAGATAGATCTTACGATGTTGAAGTAGAGAGTCGGGGCAGCCTGAGACACTATCTTACAGGAGAATAGAAAATTTGAGAACCTCATAGGGGTATGTGTTGAATCAATGACCCAGTTGTCTAGTGTTGAGGAACGACTCAAGTCCCTCACAAGGCAGGAAGAGGAGTACATTTGGGAGTTGCAGAGTAGCCCTCTACAAGAGTACATAGATAAGGCTTGTAGCTCTACCAACCTACCATTATACATTGGGGATAGCAAGGAAGAGTTATACAAATGGATCATGATGGGTGATCGGGTGGAGAAACATGAATTGAGCATTAGGAAACATCAGCATGGTAGATTTATTCCATGTGCAGGGATTCATGCATTATATGCTTCCCACAAGATGGATTTACAAGAGATTAAGAGTTTGAACTCTATTAATGAGATAATCTTATCCAAGGGCATATTGAAACTTCAGCCCTCAAGCACAAGCAATGATGGAGGGCTGAGGTGGTGTCATAACCAACATGTCTTGGGACTTAGGTGGCATTGGGATCTAGGAGAATCCATTGGGGGTAGGATTGACCAAAGGATTGTTTTGGATTCAGGTATCGAAGGATCCATTCATGATCATTTAGAATGGAGGCATGGAATAACACATTGGGTTGTATGGGATCTTGGTATCAATATACAAATGCTTCTTTTGTGGATAGAAGTGGATTACCTGAGGGAAAACAATCTTTGGGGGAGGATTTGTAATATATATATATATATATATATATATATATATATATATATATATATATATATATATATATATATATATATATATATATTTGGATATGGTCAAAGTGGATGGAATCTTCCCATGGTATTTAATGTGGCAGTTGCCCATGGCATTGGCCCATGGTATTTGCCTTTGTTTTTCGAGGGAAAACAATAAAATAAAGTCTCTAAAGAGTCAATCAAGCCTATAAAAGGGGATAGGAGAGTTATTTATCTATTTGGCTTTTGTTGTGAACTTGGCAAGGCTAGTTCTAGTTGATCCTAGGTATGAAAACCCATGGGAGTAATTTGTGTAGTGGATCCATCTAGGATCTACGATTGTGCTTCAATATATTTAATTTCTTTGTTGATGGGCAGCCATACATGCCAAGGCATGGGCTTTAGTAGGTCTTGTGTGGGCATGTAATTTTGTTTCTATTTATTTACATAAAGAAGAGGCTGCATTCTTAGATCTTTATTGTGTTAGGTGTTTTTAGTGCAAGAATTTCATTAGAACACCTAGAGTGTACCATATCTCATTAAAATTTTGATGTTGGGATATTACAGGATTCAATCATGCAATATTTGCATGTTAGTGGAGCCCTATAAGCCAAGTAGACTTTCTTCATGGTTTTTCTAATATTTTGACAAAATTATCACCATTCAACAATGGGGTTAAGGTCCATTGCAATTTATTCTTTTTAAATGAAATAGTCAATGAACACTACTTCCATAATTAAGGATAATTTGTATAAGTTCAAAATATAGATCCAAATATGCATATACCAAATAAATGGCTAACATGCATGCATATAAGCGTAGTAGTTATATTTCTCATAATGCGTTTTTAATGGGGGATTAGCCAAAAAATATATTCCATCATTCCCAACATAGCTTCATCTACAATATCCTAGTACGAAAGAAATAACCAAAATTGCTTCTCTAGAAGGCTTTGAGAAGACGAAACTTCGAAAGGAAAGACAATTTCAAGAGGAGCGACTGCTTTTAGGAGGTAATGAGACAATAGGTGTTTTACTTGAATTGTTATTAGAGTTTTAAATATTTTGACGAGGGATTTTATTTGTTTTTAATTATTTCTAGAAAGTATTGACATCTTGAAAATAAAAATAGAGATGTAGTTAGAGTAAAAATAATTGGGAAACAATCATGAGATGTCATGGCTTATTGAGGAGGACATCATAGCTTGCTTAGAAATATTTTTGAGTTTAGCACACTGATAAATAAATTCTAAAAAATGGTATTTTGGACAATAGCTTGGCAAGGCCACAATAAGTGGTGTCTAAGAGGAGTTATGGCCACAATGCATGGGTGTCTAAGAAGAATAACTCCTCTGAAATAGTACAGTGAGTAGTTGTCTCTTTAAAATTCTGTGTACATTATTTTTAATGCGAGGACAATAGCTTGGCAAGGCCACAATAAGTGTGCATCTAAGAGGAGTTATGGCCACAATGCATGGGTGTCTAAAAAGAATAACTCCTCTGAAATAGTATAGTGAGTAGTTGTCTCTTTAAAAGTCTAAGCGAGGACAATAGCTTGGGAAGGCCACAATAAGTATGAATCCTATATAAAGGATAAAGACTCCTCATTGAGATATATCGAGTCTTATTTTGTAATCGAGCTCTGGTCTGTTGGAGGTTTCCCCCTTGAACATGCAAGTGAACACTATTTTCATCTCTTAATAATAAAATACTTGTTGTTTTTCTCATTTTGTTCTATATTCTGGGTTGTATTTCTTTGCATATTTAGTATTCTGGAATTTCTCACAGGTCAAGGGTATAATAATTTATGAGTGGTACATGAAGGCTTTTCCAATGGTTTTTAAAACTACCATTCTCCTTCAACATAGCATGTGTGGTTCAACAAGTGCAAGGTTATGTTATGATTGTGACACCTTGTTAATCTTTGAAATATCTTGCAACATTTTCTTTGCAAAGTATACATGAATTTGATCATCCCAATACATTTGTCTTTATATAATCCTTGGATTTACTTCCAACATGTGAATAGATTTTATTGAGACTTGTATATTGAAGATGCCAACTATTGACATGATTTTAATGGTGTCTTGTGCTAATAATTACAAATCATGGATAAGCTTACATAACACAATGCCTTAATTTGTGGATGAGATCATCAAGGCTACCTTTATTCATGAAATTTTAAAAATGACTACAATACTTACAATCTCAAACTCCTTCCTAAAAAACAAAATTGTAGGGGTCAAAGGAAGGGCTTTATGAAACCTCTTTTCAACTTGAAACAAAATATAAGGAGGCAGGCCATAGGTTCTCCACCACCCCAACTTAAGTTCAAATGAATGGTTTATAAAGTAGTATGAGAGATTCATCACAAATGATTTGAGGGGTAAATCCTCCAATTTTGAACTCAATTGTTTTTCCTTAAAAATATCTTCAATAGCCACCAAATATCTATAATAGTAATCTTATTATGAATCGAGCTAATATTATTACATGAAAACACTTGATACTAGATAAAACTATATACATTTTTAATAACATTAACCACCAAAAATACATTTCTAAAAAAATAATAAATAAGGTGATTCTATTAAAATAAATTCTCAAAAAATAAAAAAAAATAAAAACATTTATTAACAAGACTACCAAAACCAAAATATCTTACATAGACAAACATATTATTATCTTACATAAAAAGACCTTATTATTAGTAATAATTAAAAAATATACCACACATACACTAGATTTTCCTTCGGAAGTATAGAGTTACATGTGATACCTAAATTCAATGCAAGATTACCTTATTATTAATAATAATTAAAAAGTATACCACATACACTAGATTTTCATATAACCACACTAGATTTTCCTTCCCATGTGATACCTAAATTCACATGCAAGATTATGGTAAAAGTCCACCAAAAAAAGGAATTCACATGCAAGATTATGGTAAAAGTCCACCAAAAAAAGGAATTCACATGAAAGATTATGATAAAAGTCCACCAAAAAAAGCAATTCACATGCAATATTATGGTAAAAGTCCACAAAAAAAAGGAATCCACATGCAAGATGATGATAAAATACCACCAAAAAAAGGGAATTCACATGCAAAATAACAAAGATTTCAATTTTTTAGTCTACCTAGGCGAAGCAATGGCCTGGTTTCCATCACCTCCTAGAAAATCGTCCGGCTCTGGCTGGTGGCAATCCCTCCACCCTCCGCCACCCTCCCCTAGCTCTGCCACCCTCCCCTGGCAATCCTGACATTCCCTGATAAAAAATCCGATCGGAGCTGGAAATCCTGACATCCCCTGATAGATCGGATTCATGCTGGAATTGTAGATGCAGAGAGTTATTGCCATTTCCAATTCGAAATGAGGAATTGCGATCCCGCGGGATGCTCACTCACCTTCCTCCTCCACTCGGTGCCTCCCACTTTGCAATTCCTCTGCTTTGCAGATCGCCACCCAGGTACAATTCGGTGACACCTCTGACTATGTTAATGACTAATTGAGACATGCACCAGACTATTTGCCTGTTGCTTCAACAAAATGCATCACCTTGGAATGAGAAACATATGCTAGCTCAGTTTGTGATCCAGTGCTTGTGTAAATTCAAATAAATTGTGATTTCCTTTCTGAGAAGAAGATGGTAGCCCAAGATTTTGAAAAATTGCATGACAAGATGTGATTGTTATGCAAACTAGAGTACATCATGTTTTAAAGGAAGTCCTACTTTCCTGTGTTTTAAATTTCGACCTAGAAACAATCATCTTTTAATCAAAACCCTTGCAAACGAGTCAGGGGACCTGTAAACCTTGGTGGATAGTAGTTTTAGGCTTGTAAAGGATGAAAATTTCTTTAGCTCCTTGAATGATTTGTGACAGGTTCCGTCCAAAATCGAGATAAGAAATCCTTTGGTATATGCTTTGTATCATTAAAAGCAAGCTTATTTTGTCGAGCTGAACGTTCTATCAACCACATGCAGAAGGTTCAATTGGAACACACTGTGTAAATGATACGAAGCATAGAGCAAGATTCAACCTAGACCATGCCCTTAATACCATTCTTGAATAGAAAGCTAATGCTCCACTACTATGTTGGGAATCTTCTTCCAATTACCAAGTCGATGCTTATTGAACACTGGCTACTATTTGTGATCTAGCAAACTGTTTTCCTATTGCTTCAACACAATGCATCACCTTGGAATGAGAAGCATATGCTAGCTCAGTTTGTGATCCAATGCTTGCGTATATTTCAATAACTTGTGATTTCCTTTGTGAAAAGAATATGGTAGCCCAAGCTTTTGACAAATTGCATGACAAGATGTGATTGTTATGAAAATAAAAATACATCATGTGTTAAAGGAAGTCCTAGTTTCCTGTGTTTTAAATTCCGACCTAGAAACAATAATCTTTTAATCAAAACCCTTGCAAATGAGTCAAGGGACCTGTAAACCTTGGTGGATAGCAGTTTCAGGTTTGTAAAGGATGAAAATTTCTTCAGCTCCTTGAATACCTTATGTACACACTCTGGTTCTCGCTTAAAAATAGGAATGTTGGGAAATGATGATGTTGTACAGGATGGTATTTATGACATAACATAATACACTATAATTCTCCCCCCTTTAGTGTAATGGTACCTTTGTGAGGGCACTAATATACAGAAATGTTTGAGAATAATGAAGCAATATGTTCACTGTGATCTGAATTAATCTATTCACACATCCCAAAAAAAGGAAATCTGTACTTACTATCAACAGACACACCAAAGAATGATGTGAATTAGACTATGATCTGAATTAGTCCTATTCACACATCCAGAAATAAGGGAATTGCATACAATATTCACTTCCTTGAGTGAGGAAAAACCGACACCGCAAACACAAGTGAAGTTCACTCCAAAATTGCACTGAAATTAATTGTGATTACATACTTATATACATGAAACAACCTCCTTGGATAAAGTTTTGACTAAGCTAACCTGTGATATAAAGGACTTATTTTCATGTTCTCTCTGTAGCTAGAGAGGCAGGGGATGTTCATTAACTATTCCTTTGGATTTGCGACATTACTAATTTGAGTCTGTGGCTGAAAGGTTAATGCATTTCTCTATTTTCTGCCTATGGCCTATTTATGAGATACAATTCTATGTGTATTCAAGTAATAATACCTCAACATGTCGTAGTAATAATTCAGGTCCAAACATGTCATAGTAGTCAAGGTCATACTTAGTACTCCCATTTACAATCATATGTAGGTACTAAGCATCGGCAATCATGGAAGAGGAAGTGATATGTCATCACTTCCTTGGCTTGTGTTGTGTGAGGAAATAGATTTCTATGAGATAAATTTGCTAAAAGAGCTCATGGAGCTCTAGAGTATATCATGCCTTCTGATTGATGTAGAAACTTCACCGGAGAACAATATGAAGAGTAAAAGAGACATACACTGTTTTCTGCAGAGTAGAGCCGAGCTTTATAGTTTTAGCTATAATTAGGTTTTCTGTTCTTGATAATAATGCTAGGAAATAACCTCAAACAATGTCTCAATCTTCTTGTATTTGATACGTCATCAGCATAATATTTTCTTTGTGATAAAGGGTTTTCTCTATATATAGGAGCTTCAGTTCTATAATTTTATATTTAGATACAAAGCACCATTCTCCATAAATGCAATGTTCACGAGACATAAGTTGATTTCCAGAGGAAAGGCAAAACACTAGGGTGTGTTCTGAAGGATATTTTACAAGGATTTACCACATTTGATGGCGTAGTTGTTGCTAGGTACAAATATTAGTTTTGGTGAGGTGCTTTTCATTATATAGTTGAAAATGAATGTGCTAATGGTATTTGAAAATCATCCTAACAATCCTAATTGTCCACAGAGAAGAAAAAGTTCTAGAAATGAAGGCAATTATATTTGAATCTCCCTAATAGATAACAGTATTGCAGTACTATGATTGTGAAGGTAAGGGAAACTGGTGATCCAAAGAGTTAAAGGGGGCATCTACCATTGATAAACATTTAAATACTCCTATATGTAAATACTATATTATTTTGTAAACATTTCCTCTACCTGAGGCCAGAGTGAGATTAGTTCATTATGAGCTTTTAAATAAAGACACTGAGAACTTTGTTGCGTTTAAACTTCAAATTTGAAGAAATACATATATTTTAAGGACAGCGGGAGAAAAAAATCATGAAACAAACTAGGTGATGCAAACACTACACATTCATTGACAACTAGGATCATGGTATTCCCTTTAAACATCATTGTATTTATTTAGATTAACATCTTTTGCAATAGATGGAACACCACAACTTCAATGTAAGCATGAAAAGTTGCGTGTTTACAGTCAAGATACAGTTGGATTTGATATCATCTGTCAGTGAGAAGTGGCACTTAGACACCAAATTTGCAACACAAGGGTATTTCCTAACAAATCCCTGTGCAATTCAGGCAAAGAATAGCTCCCTGTTGCATTGGAAAGTCTCTAAAACCTACTTCATGCACACGTGCTTCTGTCCTTCAACCCACATTCGAATTATCATTATATTCAAGATATGCAAAGGGATAAACAAAAGAAATTTACAACAAAACATCAAATGGTAGAACCAACAAACATAATATTTTACGAAGTCACTACACTGCAGTGACCATTCCAAGTGTATAAAGAATTGCAGTATTGTGGTATAGATTACAGGTAACCTGTGTACATATACCATGCAATTTTTCACTAACTCGGTGACAAAGCCTATACGTTCAACAAGAGGTGCAAGGCCAAGCAAAGTTATGATGAACACCCGAACCTGTAAACAAAAGAATGTGGAAAATGATGCCAGAAAAACTTACAGAAAATGTCAGAAATGATAAACTTTAAAGTAGCATGAACCCTCCGTCCTTTCTATTGATAAACTTACAGAAATGATGTTACTTTCAATAAAGAGCTTGAAAGACAACTTTTTATTGTTAGATTGCTTACAAAGGATGGGATGGAGCTTCCATTTTTGGTTGCTCTGTTTCTTCCACTCAAAGAGGATGAGTTCATTTCCATCACGTATTCCTCCAACATGGCCATCTGGAGCTTTCACATCCATATTCAAATTAACGTTGTTCACTGGTCTCACACATTGATACCCATTTCCAACATCTGCACTTAAGGTCCAGAGAACAGACTACTCTGCCTTGTCATGATTATAATCTGCCAAGTATATCTATTCAACAACATTCAAAAAAACTATGGATTAGGGGACCACCATTGTAAACAGCTCTGTTGCATCCCATAATGCCCAAGACCCTGGCATTCTGAAATCCTGAGTTAAGGTGGTTTATAGCATTGCAGTTAATAAGACTTCTCTACATATCGAGAGGAGAGGCTATATTAAACAATGAAACTAAAAGGAAAATGGAAATAGAAAGTTTGACCTAGTCCCATTCTTTATCCCCGTGTTTCAGAGCATGTCTTGTGGCCTTGTTCACCAAGGCAAATGCTGGGAATCCAGCTTCATCCTTGACTCGAAGGCCCCATGAATGTACTTTGATCCATTGCTGACAAAAGGTTCCATCAAATAGGGGAATAAGGATAGTGATCAATCATCAATTATTAGATGAACAAATGCTTTCAGCGAGCTTCAAATAAAGTAGCTCAAACTGATGAACATACCTGATGAGGATCATGTGGGTTTTCCAACGCAAGCACTACAACATCACCACAAGCAGCCAACAAAAACTCTGGGTTGTCTTCACAATGGATCCTAACCGTATGTCCTTGTGCCTCAACATTATCTTGTGGTGAATAGAATGAACTCTGCTCACCTCGTGGTTGATGGACTCCTTATGAAGCACCCACTGTTCAATTTACCAACAAATATTAAAAATCAGCACTCACAAATTCGAAAGCCATTTTAGAACTGTCATGACTTCAGTTATCAAGAATGCCAAATTGTACATAGCACCACATAACAGGTGTGCATCCATACATACTACTTGCTAGACACCACCCATAATATAACTCCTTCCCAACATTTCTATTTAATCCTTGACAGTTTCCCAAATAAGATAAAATAATATAGTAATAGTTTTGTTAGCATATTACTATGGATCATATAACTTACATATTATTTTGCATATGGCATTCAAAAAATAGAGAAGCCCAATTCAATATCATTTATTTTAAAACTCATAGATGTATTTGGGTTCTATAATGAGCATTTCATCTATATAAACCGGTGATTGCTAAATGTGTTTTTTGTAGAATAGTTGCGAGTATTGAAAGTGTTGCACTGTAAATGAACACAAATTATCTATTTTTTTTAATTATATATGATTGAAAAACATGTTGAGTATTAGGAAATCAATAATTGTCTACTTGTTTAACATGTATTTATTGTTATTTATTTTTCAGGTTTTCGAAGTGTAAAAAATGGTGCAAAAGTGGCGTTCATGCATTGAAGTGTCTTGCTTTCCAAATCTAGGTCGAGCAGTTATTAAATTCATCCTTTACAATATGGCAACAAATAATTTATTTCATGGAAAGAGAGAAGTGCCTGGAATGACGAAAAACAATGAGGCATATTACATTGCCCTTGTTGAAGGGTTAAAAGAGGAAAAACAACATGATGTCAATGATATTGAAGTCTTCACCAACTCAGAGTTGATATGTAATCAGATGAAATGCATCTATCAGGTTCGGAAGGACAATTTAAAACCTCTTCATAAGGAAGAAATAAATTGGTGTTGTGAATTCCAACATTTTACCATCAATCTCTGCAGATATTGAAAAGATGTCCATTGATATAATGTCCAGAGAATTTGTAAGCACATATGTAGATGCCAAATATGACATAGGATCAGCATCCACTGCAACAGAAATCATTGATCACCATCAATACAAATCCCCATTGTGCGAATGGGTTGTTGTTATCATTTTTCTTTGTTCTATCATAGCATGGTTCTTTCACTAAAGAAGAACCTATTAATGTTTTATTTTTCCCCAACATGTAATGATTACGGTTTTTTGTATGGGAGACAAATCTATGGACAAATGTATTTTGAGAAAAGTAACTGTTTCATGGTTTTTTGATTATCATCAATACATTATGGTGTTGTCTGATCCTTCCAAACACCTTCTCAGATCTTTGTTTCTGGAGAGATATTGATATGCTATGTGATTTGTTCGTTGGTTGTTGATTAGTGATGAAAGGTTTCTTTACTATGTTTATAAGAAATTTATTCTTAATAACACATATTTCTCAATCACCCAGTCACTCTTCCCGTCTCCACCTTGGATTTCATCCCAATAGTTTTCCCAGATCACAACTCTATTTTGGCTTGACTTCTCTGCATTTCAGATCTTATGCTTGTGGATTTGTCATGATAGTAAGGACCTAGTCTTTTTAAATCAAAGAAAATCTTTCTCATGCTTAGTGTGTCATAAGTAAGGAAGTTTCAATATTTCTCCAAGAAATCACATCCATCATGATGGTCTACTATGCTAAATATCCCATGTGACCACTCCACTTCCTCCAAATCTTGCACTAGTTTTTCCTCTACAAAGGGATTCTTAGATAAAAACTAGAAAATATGTAGTTGGTGTTCTAGCTATTCTTGTAAGAGAGCTAAGAGGATTACTTGCAGTTAGTGAAACCTCTGCAATCCCTCTAATAGTCGACCATTTAATATTGGGTTAATCTTTAGCTAAATGCAAGGACAAATTATTTCTGTTTTGCTATCATTGTGTTGCAGTGGAAGTGACAAAATTGTAAATAGTTTGTTGAGATTTCCATCATTAATGCCTTCTCTATAAAGAAAAAAAGAAAGCTTGTTCTCTTCTTAGAATCCTTCACAGTTGGGACTCTTCAAGAACTGATCAAACAATTCTCTTGCCCGAGACTGGGAATTTAGTCACTTTAGCACACTAGTGAAGCAGCTGCCAGTTTTCCACCAATTCATGCAGGGCCCTAGCTTTTACTTGTATAGATATTCTTTGGTAGACAAGAATCAAAATAAATGTAACTATATCTGTTATTCAACATGATTTTGTTTTGTATAGTATTTAATCAGTCATAAAGGAGATGGACGACATAGAAATTCGCGGTGTCCAACTCACCTCTGTAATTTACCCTTCTAGGAGATGCCTAATCGCTCCCACATGGTCATTGTAGCTTGATGTACCTTTGGGTCCCATTGACCTGATTTAATCGTTTGTGTAATTGATATAAAATTTCTATCTTATCAAACATATATATTTGAGTTGGACTTGCTTAATTGATATGTGCCCACTTTTGCTAAACAATACATATTTTATGTCTGGAATCTGGATTAGGTATTCTCACACACAACCATCATACCATTATCAACAAGGTCATGACTTTTGTTATTTAGGTTTTACTCCTTATCAGTAAATCTAAGTTTAGGTTTTACCCTCCACTTTTTTTAGTGAATAGGTTGAGGAATGTGATTGCACAATCTTGCTATAATATTTCCTTGAACATGTATGCTAACCCAACTAAAAGGTTACAATTCATAAGAGTTAAAATATTTCATGCATAGTATGGAAATTTATTAATATAAATGTTTTTTCAATTATGTAATTTTGGCCTAATTAAATTATCTCATACAATATTTTGGAATGGGAGATTTCCCACCAATGTTTCTAAATCTTTTTTGTTCAGTCAATGGTTGTGAAGGAGGATTTTTTTTCTAAATCTTTTTTGGTTGAACAATGTGAACATATGTAATATGTAATGCTCTGCTAACCTTAAAAAAATAAATGTAACAATTGGAATAGTTTAGGTGAGTGTTATTGCTTTCATGGTTCACTCTGGTATGTAAAGTTTCTTGACCAACAATTTTCTTTTTTTTAAGAACATTCTCAAATGTGGTTTAGAAGAAATCTTTAGATTTTGGAGACTTATACGATGAAAGTTTTGACAGATTTTTATATGACTACTGAATATGACTTTTGTGAATGGTTGTTGATGTGTTTGGTTCTTGGCCATCTAGTACATACCTTCTTGTTTCAGGTTTGTGGTTGTGTGTGCACTTGCCTTTTCTTTATTTTTTTGTAGAAAGTCTTTTCACTGGTTTTCCATAATCAACCTGTTTCTTTTAGAGTAGTCATGATTTTTGTCAAAATCCGCCAGAAAATTTGGGAAAGCTGGGTTATAGTTGTCAAACTTTGGGATTTTGGGTATCCAGGTGGTTTTTTATGGTTCTGAATCCATTTCCACCATAAAAAAAACCATTCAAACACCTACATGATCAGGTTTTCTGAAAAAAATAATCGCCAAATTCTTACCCAAAAAAAATTCCGACACCATTTCTTTTTGGTTGAGAGATTTCCTTTGTTACCCTTACATAATGCTAATACCATGAAAGGAAAAAAGTGACCACATCCAGGGTGAAATCTTTAAGATAAGGTAATTTCAACTTTTCGTAAATTTAAAAGAATAAAACCTCTCAAAGCTGTTTGATGTAAGGTAATGAATCTATCCATAATGCTAAACCCATAGCTTCAAAAATAATAAATCCATCTATATGCTTCATAAATGCATGGTTAAAATCCATATGCTTTATAAATTCATGGTGAAAATTGATAATTGATAATTAAAAATTAATAATTCCCTCTATATGTTTCATAAATGCATGGCCATCCCATGGGACTTTGTTATTTTTTATTATTATGGCATTCCCTTTTGAGGATACTCCAGGCTTTGAAAATACATATGCTACATAGATCGGTTTTGGATTCAGTCTCACAACAGCAACATCAACTAAGAAGTATGGAAAAACAATTGCAGCTTTTTGTTTCTACTAAAAAGAAATTAACACAAGACTGTAAACAAGAATTTGACTTTTGGTTTTGGCTCCATTTCCTTGTTAATATAAGCAGTCCTCATTTACAATGTAATTTTATAACATACTGCCGAAGGTTACAGAAGGACTAACAGAGAGAGTGGGGAAATTGAACATAACATAAACTTCTAGCATCAAAGATATGCATAATCTAGCCCATACACTTGATGAAATGTCCCTGTCAAGTTTTGAGAAGCTTAACTTAATAGTATCTAAACAGTGTTCAAATCTAGATGATGTAAGATTCTGCTTTGTCACAATTGACAAAGTAGTGAAGTGAAGAGTGGATTTATATGTATTTTACTTGTGTGCAAGTTTTGGCCATTGCTGTTTTAGAGGCTGATGCAATGCTCTAACCAACTCAGACTCTATAATCAATATTACCAGTTATGTGTACTCCAATAGAGTAATCCTTTGCCACAAAATGTTGTTGCTTTGATTTCCTTCATATAAGGTCTCTTTCAAGCTACCCTTCAATATCATTTTAATTTTACTGAAAACATGGAACATGCTTATCATTTAGGTTACTACCAATATCTATTTCATGTATTTTAATTGATACATAGTCACATTGTGGCACTTTAAGATCACATTTTTTACTACTCCATTAAGAACAATTAGAAAATAATTTTTTTATGGGAATTTACACAAAAAAATCATAAACATGAAAACTTTACTATGGCCATATATATATATATATATATATATATATATATATATATATATATATATATATATATATATATATATATATATATATATATAGTTTCTTCTTGATCTGATTTCAAATTTTTACAAATCATAACCTTTTCAGTGAATATAATTAACCACTGTGATAGTAAAAGAGGCACACTAGATTCTAGAGAACATAATAGCTCAAACAAAGGAGTAGCGAATCCAATACAGTGCATAAGTCAATAGCTTTAAAAGTTTCCTTGGATCAAATCTATCCACTTCAATCAACAAATTATGTGTCCCTTCAATTTGTCTCTTCAAAGAGCATTCAAGCACTTTCAAGTCTTTTGCTATTTAGTCATCTCTTAGCTCTCTTGCAGAATGCATGTTTCCATTTGTCTTTTCCCTTTCTGGAAGGAGTTCCTATGCCTGCAAAATTCAGGATCACAAATAAGGAGTAGTCTACAAGACAGTTAACACTTTATCACAAGCATAAAAGGATAGAATATCGTTCAGTGAACATCAACAAATCATGAAGAGGCCATGTTTAAAATAACATAACAATTTACTACGCTATCATATACTATTCCATGAAGTCAAAATCAGCTCGATGAAGTCATGAAAATCCAATGAGATCTTTGACTAGAGGCAAGGAATCAAAAATCCAACAACAAAAATGCAATGATAAGGTTCAAACCTCATTGCCCTTTGACCATCTAACCATAACTTTATAAAGATGTAAAATATAAAGATCTATAAATCTAATAAACATCGAACCATGAACATAGGTATGAGAACATAGTAACTACATGTTTAAGTATAAAAATCAAACATGTTGCATGAACATAAATAAGTAAAGAGATTCTATTTGACAGCGAGCAAATTTTTTAGTGACCATGAACAAATTATGAAAAAGGTATTTTTATAACAACATAACAATGGGAAAACATAAATATACTTATCATATGATAAAGGGCCACCTAACGACGCCATGATAACCTAGCTTATCTATTCTTTGTGCATACCTCATTGATTCCCACTAGAGTTGAAGTCCTTCCATAGATGATCAGTCATGGTAGAAGATGATGCTTCTCCACTTATTCTATAGTTACCTAGAAAAATGTCAAACATTATCACAAAGAAATTTTCTAGATCATCAAGGTATATGTACACGCACAATGAAAGAGTGTCAAATGTACCTGGTATGGTAGGTAGGGTTGGATGGTCTTGCATCTCCCTTTGCTCTTGGGTTATCGCCATGGTTGGGGATTGTTTCATTGCTGTAAAAATAAACATACCACATGTTAAATAATAGTGATGATTAAATACTTAAATCTAAAACCATGACTCTATTCAACACATGAAACTAACCTGGAACCATAGAGATGGCATTATTTGATCGATGACATCCTCGCTTATTGAGATATCAAAATTCAAATGGTTAATGTTCTCATTGATCAACATTTAAATCAATTTCCAAATCATTGTTTTTTCTGCTGCTTCTTCTTTTCTTTGTGGGGCTAAGGAAATTCTTCTTCCTCTTCAAAGATGGATCAAGAGAACCCAATCTAGGTGTGAAGTCAAAATCAGTAACATGCAAATTATTGGCTTCATCAAACATTTTTTTAAGCATGCCAGTCAACTAGACTATCTTCGCCAAAGTAGTAGGAGGGTTATCTAAAACGAGATGTGCATACCTAAACAACTCCTCCCTTGCCAAATGAAGTGCCTCGGCATCTGCATCAACAACATTTGTGGCCATAAGAGTAGCATCGACATCTGCATCATGGTTTTGATGCTATATATTGATCTCAAGTGGGTCATTGCATATGTTATCCTCTGCATGCTGATGAAGCAATGGATTTGAATTATCCAAGTGGAAATACAACCAATTAACCTTTATGGCATGCTTGCAAATGTTTCCACGGATAGACCCTGGACATTCACACGTTATAAAATCCTTACAATAACAGGTGACAAGGTATTTTTTACCTCAATCTTTCTGACTTCTCACCCAATAAGCACGGGTTATTCTCTCATGAGGACAAAAATCAGTATCCATAATTTTTCTTGCTCGTTCCACTGATGATTCTATATGCTTTTCTCTCCTGTAGTTGTTTAGAAATCGTTCTTCTTTTGAGCTTTCCTTGAACTGATAACAAGGTTCAACTCTTGTTAGTAGCATATGCAATAACCAATCCATCCTCCAGGCACATTTTTTCCTTCTATCATATAGAAATGTTGTTTTTAGGTAACAATGGTATGACTCAATAGCATTATTGGTCTCTTGATTTGCATGAGGAAACTTCCGACAACCTTTCACTCACATACCTAATTGCAAATAGAACGATGTCAGTCTCGCTATATCACTTTATAAAAGAAAAAAATGCATATAATACGAAAAAAATGTTTACTTGCGAATCTTATCTCCAGTGGCCCAATTCTTGTTGAAGTAGTCTAAGAACTTCTCTTCATCTGCAAACATGATAAAAAATTGATTGATTGCATCTTCCACTTCATAATTGAGAGCGTGTTTCATGATGAAACCTAACTCACTGAACATCTCTTTGGCTTTTATGTAACTAGTGTCCAACTGATTGACATTTTTCAACCAAGCCCTCTGTACATGCCAAACGCATAAGATCACATCACAACCTATGATCCTCATGCCATATTCAATGCATTTTAGTGTGGTACTTTTAGGGAAAATGCATGTGTTGTTATATCATGACAATGTTAAAGTTACCTCAAGGCATTGATTTCAGCCAGTGCATCATCAACCATGAAAGCATTGACTTTCCAATCACGATGGGTTTGGAAACACTTGTGCATGAGTTGCTCCAGCCATATTGCAATATCATCTAATGTGTTTTGTGATGCCACAACCCATGCAAGAGGCACCCCGATTTGTTGTTCATCAAATGCCATGAGTGTATACAACTGATACTGTCATTTTCAACATTACATAAATTCAAATACAAGTTACTAATCATTTTGAATGTATACAACTTAAATAAGTATATTCAATAAATCACTGGCATCTGACTTACCCCATATTTGTTTGTGTTAAATGTTGAATACATGGCTATTAAGCTATTGTGCGATAACTTGACCATCGTCTCCAACATCCACTTTGTTTGAATCCCTATTATAAAAAGGACCTCCACACCATTGGGCTTTTGGTAAAAGAAAAAATCTTCCCAATGCTTTTGATACCAAAGGTTTACAGTGATTTCATCCTTTTTGTGAAGTTGATAATTTTCCTTCACCAACCTATTATAGATGTTTACAATATCTTTCCTACATAAGAAGATATATCTATCTCGAGCTGCCATATCGATGTCAACATGTCTCTTCATGTGGGTTCTATACACTACATCAAGGCACTCCCAAAAAGAAACAACTCTCTACATATGAAACAATGTCCCTTGAAAGCTTTGGCCTATGCAAGGTCCTGGTCTCACTTGAAGTGTCACATCGACCATGACAAGCCCAACCTTCCCCATCTTCATGTTCATACATATTGAAAGTTAATATTGCTCTATCAGGAATTTCATGCATAACTTTCAAAATAAAGTGGCATTGGCAACCCCTCTTCTGCACAAATGAGGTCCTTCGTTTAGCTGAAAGATTTCCTCTTTTGTCCTTTGGGCCAAATGAACAATGATAACTAAACCAAAAATTTAAATTATTAGTACATACAAAGAAAGATAATAGTGGTTTCAAAAGATCTAAACAATATATATTTTAAATACTCACATATCATATTGCAATGCAGCAGTAGATCTTTCTTTTGGATTTTTGTTTTGTTTCTCGTGTGAATTTACATGGAGCAATAGGATTTTCTTCCTCTCCTTTGATAAAGTCAGCAACTCATCGTAACGGGATTACAGCAACTTGATCAATACCATTGTTTTTCTATTTATTTCCATCCAAACCAAGTCTTTACTAGAGAATGTCATTTTGCCTTGAGGTCTTGCACATCAAGATCTATGATATATTGCCATTTCTATCACTTGCCCATTTTGAACTAATATGGTCAAACAATATGCAAGGACATCAAAACCAAAATTTCAATCTTAGCAAGTTATCCAACATATATATAAATGTAAAACCCCTTTTATTCTTTTCTTGAGGTCTAGAATATCAATCACTCAATAATGACAAAAATAAATACCAGAAAAGGATGCAAAAAATTTGGGATGCAAACATTTCCTCTAAGATGTTGCTTCTTGCCTCATTCACTTTCAACAAGGCATTCCTTAAAGGAAAGATTCCTTTGACAACATGAAAAGATGCAATCCAATGAATGTTGGCCATGTTTTCTTAGGGTGACCATTTGCTAAGCAGGACTAGACTTGAATGAAAGGGCTTTCTACAATGGACGTTTATATGACAACTCTACTAGTAGTCTGTCCTCAAAGATTCTCGGTGCTGCCATAATATATGTGAAATTTATAAGAGGCAATCATTACATTCACATTCCACTACCCGTGGCAAAAGAGATGTGTTAGAACAAAGAAAATACAATGAAATCTTCAATACCAACACAAACACCAAGAGCACTAGCGAAAGTTGCTCCGGTACGACCTCATCCCTCCCATCAACATTCGGACAAAATAACCAAGTGCCTTCTCCCCATACCTAGTGTTTTCATATACTACAACGATTGAATTCCAAGAAACTTATACCTTCTCAGACAAATTCAAGGGGGAGAAGGAAAGTTAACAACTCCTAGAAGCAAGAAATAAAATTGCTTCAATTTGAAACGAAAACCTGTCCTTCCAAATCTGAAAAATCTTCTTGAATTACTTCATAATTCTTCCTAGAATATCCTCCATATAGGTGTTCTTTAGGGAAAGCATGAGTAATGCTACATGCTTCATCTTCTCCACATACCACAATGTGATTTCCTCTTCTTCAATCCTTTCCTTTGTAAAAATTGCATTATCACGACGAAATAAGGACACATCCCCTCCCTCTCTAGCTACAAAGAGAACATGAAAATAAGTACTTTATATCACAGGTTAGCTTAGTCAAAACTTCATCCAAGGAGATTGTTTCATGTATACAATTATGTAATCACAAGTCATTTCAGTGCAATTTTGGAGTGAACTTCACTTGCATTTGTGGTGTTGGTTTATCCTCACTCAGGGAAGTGAATATTGTATGCAGTTCCCTTATTTTTGGATGTGTGAATAGGACTAATTCTGATCATAGACTAATTCACATCATTCTTTGGTGTGTCTGTTGATAGTAAGTACAAATTCCCTTATTTTGGGATGTGTGAATAGATTAATTGAGATCACAGCGAACATATTGCTTCATTATTCTCAAACATTTCTATATATTAGTCCCCTCACAATGGTACCATTACACTAAAGGGGAGAGAATTATAGTGCATTATGGTGTGTCATAAATACCATCCTGTACGACATCATCATTTCCCAACATTCTTATTTTTAGGTGACACCCAAAGTGTGTACATAAGGTATTCAAAGTGCTGAAGAAATTTTCATCCTTTACAAGCCTGAAACTACTATCCACCAAGGTTTACAGGTCTCAAAACTCGTTTGCAAGGGTTTTGATTAAAATATGATTGTTTCTAGGTCGAGATTTAAAGCACAGGAAAGTAGGAGTTCCTTTAACACATGATGCACTCTCATTTTCATAACAATCACATCTTGTCATGCAATTTGTGAAAAGCTTGGGCTACCATCTTCTTTTCACAAAGGAAATCACACGTTATTCCAATTTACGCAACAATTGGATCACAAACTTAGCTAGCATATGTTTCTCATTCCAAGATGATGCATTGTGTTGAATAAATAGGCAAACAGTCTATCGGATCACAAATACCAGCGAGTGTTCAATAAGCATCCACTTGGTAATTGGAAGAAGATTCCCAACATAGTAGTGGAGCATTAGCTTTCTATTCAAGAATGTCATTAAGGGCATGGTCTAGGTTGAATCTTGGTCTATGCTTCGTATCATTTACACAGTGTGTTCCAATTGAACCTTCTGCATGTGATCGATAGAAGGTTCAATTGGACAAAATAACCTTGCTCTAAACACAACTATAGAAGCCTCGAGATTGGTAGTGGCTCGAAAATATTAGTTGCTTCATTAGTGTTGTGACTTGTACAGGAACATTCCCAGCATAATATCTCCAAGAATACTTGGACACTGCTTCTAGAATTCACTCAACATAAACCCATAAATCTCAAAGGCTATGATCCTCAGGGTAGAAGATAAACTCAACTTCATAACAAATATGGAGTGCCTCTGTTAAATAGAGCTCTGTCTACTCAATTAGCATTGCAAGCAAGTAGCCAAGTAGTGGATGAATCTAGAATGGAGGCTTTGATATTGCCATTTCTAGTTTCTACAAACAACGCCAACTTCACATGCCTTCAGAAGAATGGTGAGTATAGAGGTGATCGTAGAGAAGTTGCACTGAGAATTGCATTGAACACAAAAACTAAAACTCAAAGACCTCATTGGCATACTCAACAACAAAGGTACATCTTGTTATTCCATTGCCCACTAACTGTTGTGCAAGCTACAGTGAAGACAAAGATCTTTGTACAAGACATAGAACAAAGGTCAAATGTCAAAGGTCACATATTATTACTTGCATACACATAGAATTGTATCTCATAAATAGGCCATCGGCAGAAAATAGAGAAATGCATTAACCTTACAACCATAGACTCAAATTAGTAATGTCGCAAATCCAAAGGAGTAGTTAATGAACAATAAAGAATTAGTAAGAGTCATGAATATTGATCATCGAAATTGTTTGTTCACTCAGCATCTTGTTTGACAAACTCTAATTAATAAATTAGGCGTTGGGAATACCAAATTAAGGCATGCAAGGGTTTGATTTGCTTGTAAGGGAAGGTGATTTTTACCCTGTGCTATGTCCAAGTATAGGTCAATAAATGGTATTTGACCCATCTGATTTCTTTCTTGATGATTGTCTCTTTCCCCTGTGGGTGTTTCTATAAAAGAACATCAATGAGAATACTTTTGAGGATTGTTAGGATGATTTTCAAATACCATTAGAACATTCATTTTCAACTATATAATGAAAAACACCTCACCAAAAATAAATGAGTAACATATGCAAAACTAAAATCAAGTTGATGTTTCTTTTGTGTTGTAGACCATTGGAAATTCTTGCAGAATTTAGAAAGCATGTCTCATTACTAATTATTGACTTTTGTCTTTAGTCGGAGTCTCTTAGATTTTGTGAATTGTTCAGGGTTATTCAAGTACACATCTAGAGTGAACCTGTGTTAGAAGATTCCTATTGTATATCTTTGTAGAAAAATCCTTTAGTTGCTGATGAAGAATTATTGTTTTTTAAAATAAAGATTATATTATCATAAGAGCTATGTAACACATTTCATGGAGAAATTCAAGTGGAAAGAACCCCAAAGCGTGATCCTTGATAGGTTGATTGGTAATAATGTTGAAACAATAACGTGATAGAATCCTAACCCTGGAAGGAATGATGGATAGAGTTCTATGGTCTCTCCTGACTAATATGTATCAATTAATGTCCACTTGGGATTCATGTTGTAATTGAATGGAAAAATTATTTTATGCTTGCTGCTTAGAATTATTCGGTTTTGAGATACAATCATGCTTTTTTCCAGCCTGTAACAATCTCATCTACTGCGGGAGCAGTCAGACAGGTAAAGGATCTAATTATCAGCATGAATGCAACCAAACCTCTGTGCATGGTTTTTGCATGAATTTAGTCATCACATTTGTTGATTAAAACAGGAGGAAAATGTCTCTTCTATGAGGGAATTGGGATAAATAAATACAAGGTTTTTCTTTATAATCATCTTTCCTTTGGGTGTATAATTTTTTTTAGTCTGTAAATAATTCTAAATCTATTGATATTATCAGGAAAAATAGGTGTTGACTGAGAGCCGTTAAATTTTCAGACCATTGTGGGCTGGTTCTGTAGGCAGAAAACTCTAACAGCTAAAACAGAAAATTTAACGAAATATCAAGACTGAAAATTCTGAATAAACTAATCTACTAAGACATCATACTGAAAATATATGACATAATGTTCAAAACTGAACTTTCAAACCTATAACCTGCACCCTTCAGCAATTGAAGCAAAGACCTCAATAATATCGACTTCCTCTTTCACATCATACTGAAAATATAGGACATAACTTATAAGGTTCAAAACTGAACTTTCAAAGTAGCCTGCACCCTTCAGCAATTGTAGCAAAGACCTCAATAAGAGCAACTTCCTCTGTCAGAGAAAATCCTCCGGCAAATGGAGCTAGTGTCTCATTAAAGTCAGGTCCCGCTTTCTTAGAGAGTCCTTTGACAACAAACATGTCCTGGAACTCTTCAATACTCCCATCAACTGCATGCATGGAATGAGTCACTGATCTCATGGTAGGTTTTGAAACTATCTCTACTAAGCTGGAAGGGCACTGCTCCATCAGGGCATCTTTGCCATACCTGCTCTATGGGATCAAGAAGCAGCATATAAAGAGCAAAATATTGAACTCCTCTGGCCAAAACTCAACCAGGTTCAGGGTTGTGTTTTCTAATGATTGCTTGCTGATCATCAAACTCAGCCATACACTGTCTATCTATCTATCATGCTAGCCACTATATCATGAGTTATGCTTTTAAGTCTTGTGTGCCATTTATGAAGTAGTGGCTAGTTTGCAAGAGATTTGTATTTCTTGGAAGGTATAGAACTCTAAGGTCATGTTACTTTTCTTGCCTTGATTTTTCCTCTCCAAATTTCATTTTGTTAGGATGATTTTCAAATACCATTAGAACATTCATTTTCAACTATATAATGAAGAACACCTCACCAAAAGTAATATTTGTACCTAGTAACAAATACGCCATCAATTGTGGTAACTCCTTGTAAAATATCCTTCAAACCACACCCTAGTGATTTGCCTTCTGGAAATCAACTTATGTTTCGTGAACATTACATCTATGGAGAATGATGCTTTGTGTCTAAATCTAAAATTATAGAACTTATGTTTCGTGAACATTACATCTATGGAGAATGGTGCTTTGTATCTAAATCTAAAATTATAGAACTGAAGCTCCTATATATAGAGGAAAAACTTTATCACAAAGAAAAGATTATGCTGATGACGTATCAAATACAAGAAGATTGAGACATTGTTTGAGGCTATTTCCCAGCACTATTATCAAGAACAGAGAACTTAGTTATAGCCAAAACTATAAAGCTTAGCTCTACTCTGTACAAAACATTGTATGTCACTTTGACTCTTCATATTGTTCTCCAGTGAATTTTCTACATCAATCGGCAGTTATGATATACTCCAAAGCTCCATGAGCTTTTTCAGCAAATTTATCTCATAGAAATCTATTTCCTCACACAACACAAGCCCAGTAAGTGATGACATATCACTTCCTCTTCCATGACTGCGGATGGTCAGTACCTACATATGATTGTAAATGCGAGTACTAAGTATGACCTTGACAACTACGACATGTTTGGACCTGAATTATTACTATGACATGTTGAGGTATTATTACTTGAATACACATAGAATTATATCTAATAAATAGGCCATAGGCAGAAAATAGAGAAATGCATTAACCTTATAGCCACATACTCAAATTAGTAATTTCGCAAATCCAAAGGAGTAGTTAATGAACATCCCATGCCTTTCTAGCTACAGAGAGAACATGAAAATAAGTCCTTTATATCACAGGTTAGCTTAGTCAAAACTTCATCCAAGGAGATTGTTTCATGTATACAATTATGTAATCACAAGTCATTTCACTGCAATTTTGGAGTGAACTTCACTTGTGTTTGCATTGTTGGTTTGTCCTCACTCAAGGAAGTGAATATTGTATGCAGTTCCCTTATTTTTGGATGTGTGAATAGGACTAATTCTGATCATAGAATAATTCACATCATTCTTTGGTGTGTCTGTTGATAGTAAGTACAGATTCCCTTATTTTGGGATGTGTGAATAGATTAATTCAGATGACAGTGAACATATCGCTTCATTATTCTCAAACATTTCTGTATATTAGTCCCCTCACAAAGGTACCATTACACTAAAGGGGGGAGAATTATAGTGTATTATGGTGTGTCATAAATACCATCTTGTACAGCATCATCATTTCCCAACATTCTTATTTTTAAGCGATAACCAGAGTGTGTACATAAGGTATTCAAGGAGCTGAAGAAATTTTCATCCTTTACAATCTTGAAATTGCTATCCACCAAGCTTTACACGTCCCTTGACTCATTTGCAAGGGTTTTGATTAAAAGATGATTGTTTCTAGGTCGAAATTTAAAACACAGGAAAGTAGGACTTCCTTTAACACATGATGTACTCTGATTTGCATAACAATCACATCTTGTCATGCAATTTGTCAAAAGATTGGGCTACCATCTTCTTTTCACAAAGGAAATCACAAGTTATTCCAATTTACACAAGCATTGGATCACAATCTAAGCTAGCATATGTTTCTCATTCCAAGGTGATGCATTGTGTTGAAGCAACACGCAAACAGTCTGCGAGATCACAAATACTTAAATAAGCATCCACATGGTAATTGGAAGAAGATTCCCAACATAGTAGTGGAGCATTAGCTTTCTCTTCAAGAATGGCATTAAGGGCATGCTCTATGTTGCATCTTGGTCTCTGCTTCGTATCATTTACACAGTATGTTCCAATTGAACCTTTTGCATGTGGTTGATAGAAGGTTCAATTGGACAAAATAAACTTGCCCTAAATGATACGAATCATAGACCAAAGGATTTCTTATCTCAATTTAGGACGGAACCTATCGCAAATCATTCAAGGAGCTGAAGAAATTTTCATCCTTTACAAGCCTGAAACTGCTATCCACCAAGGTTTACAAGTTCCCTCACTCATTTGCAAGGGTTTTGATTAAAAGATTATTGTTTCTAGGTCGAAATTTAAAACGCAGGAAAGTAGGACTTCCTTTAACACATGATGTACTCTGATTTGCATAGCAATCACATCTTGTCATGCAATTTGTCAAAAGCTTGGGATACCATCTTCCTTTCACAAAGGAAATCACAAGTTATTCCAATTTACAGAAGCATTGGATCACAAACTGAGCTAGCATATGTTTCTCATTCCAAGGAGATGCATTGTGTTGAAGCAATAGGCAAACAGGCTGGTGCATGTCTCAATCAGTCATTAATAGAGTTAGAGGTATCACCAAATTGTACCTCAGTGGTGAGCTGTAGAGCAGAGGAATTGCAGAGTGGAGGAATTATAGAGTGGGAGGCACCGAGTCGAGGAGGAAGTGAGTGAGCAGCCCGGGGATCGCAATTCCTCATTTCAAATTGGAAATGGCAATAACTCTCCGCGGCTACAATTCTAGCTCGGATTCAATTTGTGAGGGGATGTTAGGGTTTCCAACTCCGATCGGATTTTCTGTCATGAAATGTCAGGATTTCCAGGGGAGGGTGGTGGAGAAGGAGGGTGGAAGAGGTAGGGGTGTTAGGATATTCCGACACATAGGATATAGTTAAGTTCAACTTGGTCTAGTGTAGAGTTAGGTATAGAGTTAGGTAAAGTGTGTTTCTTTACCGTTGTACATTTTGTAACTTACAATCTGACGGTCACGATATGTAGTGATCCGACGGTTCATTCTCTCCTCGGTATTACCGACACTTGATCCGTGGCTTGACACCCGATTGGTCCATGAATTCTATTTAAAGCGCATGGAGGGTCATTTGTAGGGTAATCCCTGCATGAGAGAAGCTTATGTAAATTTTCATTCTTTGATTAATAAATTGACTGAAGTGGCTGCGTTGGCTCAGGCCGTGGACTGTTTCCCTCTTTGAGGCTTTTAACCACGTCAAAAATACTGCTGTATTGATCTGTGATATGGTTGTGAGCGGTGTCCTTTTGGTGTTCTTTCTGAGGAACTTACCCTGTAAATTCCTACATGGTATCGGAGCTATTTGAGGGCTGCGTCCGTTGGTGATCCAAATCTGAAGCCGGTAAAACTGCATCCGACTGTCGTTTCCTAGATCTGTTGTTTCTGACTGCTTTTGGGCCGAGAGGACTGCTCTGTTGTGTTCGAAGCATCTGTTCCAGTGAGGAACCCCTTTCGTTTCACGCGAAAAGGTTTCCGGTAGCCCTAGCTGCGTCATTTTTAAGATCTGGAGGTATACAGTGTTTATTTGCAGTTGACTGTTATTTTCTCTCTGCTTATTTCGGTTTCGGTTTAGTTAGCTTTTTTTTAACCGGATATATACCTTTCATTTCTGTGTATGCTCTTTGCCCTGCGACTCTGTGTGATCTGGGCAAATCAGAAACAAAAAGGAAGGATTTTTCTCATGCGTATGCTATTTTACCTGCACCTTAGTGTGATCTCGGAAAATCAGAAACATTGAGAAAAATATTTAGTTTTTCGGCTAAAGCTAACTTTGAGCCGCAAGGTTCAATTTTTGAAAATATTTAGTTTTTTGGGTAAAGCTAACTTCGAGCCACAAGGTTCGTTTTCTTTGCATGTCCGTGTTGGGTTTTGTGTTTTTTGTTTTGTAGGGAAAAGAGCTTTCTCAAAGCAGCACGCAACCCAAAGCCCCCCGCCCTCTCTCTCTCTCTCTCTCTCTCTCTCCCTCTATCTCTCTCTCTCTCCCAAATTTTTTGTATAGATCAATTGGTTCAAAACTATTTTAAGAGAGTAGAGATCTTGGGTTCAAGTCTCCATTTTGTGGGGGCGGACTTTTTCATTTCCGCACATTCCCGCACTTCGTTGGCAACTTCAACAACTTTTTTTCAAAAAGCCATAACTTCTTCATCCGGAAGCCTTTTTCAGAGCCGTTTTTTTTTAAACCAGCCTAATTTTTCGAGATCTATCCATTGGAACACTTACTTTCAGCATCTTCAGCTTCAGTTTCTGTTGAAATGGAAAGTCAATACCAAGTTACCCTTGACAGCACCAACTACTTCCAATGGTTGTCCTACATGGAGGATTTACTTAGAAGTAAAGGTCTCTACCGAATAGCCACAGGCCAAGAAAAGAAACCGAAAGATGAAGACAAGGTTGCTAAATGGAAAAATAGACAAGATCAAGCACGTGGTTTGATAGGGATGTCTATTTCTCCAGATCTTTGATTCCATATTGCAGAACTTGAAACTCCTCATGAAGCAATGGAACAAATCAATAAAGTTTTTGGGATTAAAAATGAAATTATAGCCCATCAACTTGAAAATGAGTTTCTTACATTGGACCCTAATAATTTTTCTTGCATTGAAGATTTCTTGTCTAAGTTCAAGACCCTTAGATATCTTTTGGAAGGTGTTAAGGTTAAGAAAGAAGATAGTAACCTTATTTATTCCATCCTTACTAAGTTGGGACCAGCCTACTCTGTATTTGTTTCCACCTTCCATTCTACAAGAGAAGCCTTCATTTCTCAAGGAAAAGACTACAAGCCCCCTTCCTTTGACTCTTTTTGTGATTCTTTAATAAGAGAACAAGAAAAGCTCTTACATCTTGGTCTTCTCAATCTTGGAAACTCTTCCAAGAAAGCGTTAGCCGCCCAGCAGCAACCAAATTCAAAGAATCCTAAAAAGTCATATCCTAAAAGAATGGTCCTAAACCAAACAAGGGTCCTAAGCAATTTCAGCCCCAAAATGAAAAATCATTTCAACAAAATGATAAGACAAATAAAAACAAAGGGAAGAAGACTGATAGACATTGCAATTTTTGTAATCGAGATGGGCACTTAGAATCAAAATGCTTTAAGAAGATGGAAGCCTTGGAAGCAGCAATGAAGAAGCATAACATCCATTTGGGGCAATCTTCAACTTCAACTTCATCTTCAGGAATGGCACTTTCTGCATGTGGTTTTCAAGCATCTCGGTCTGGCTATGCATTAAATGTATCTTCTTCTTCTCATTCTCATGAGTGGCTCATTGATTCTGGAGATTCTTATCACATGGCCAAAAACAAAGCCATGTTTTCTTCTTTAAATGATTGTAACACCAAAAATATATATGTTGGTGATGATAGATCTCTTAATGTTGTAGGGACTGGAACTGTTCATCTAGACAATGGTCAGTTTAATGATGTATTATGTGTTCCAACCTTATCCTGCAACCTTCTATCTGTATATCAGATAACTCATTAAGGTGAAGGTAAAATCGTTGAATTTTCACCTCATGATGTTGTAATCAAACTTAAAAGATCCTAAACAGATTTTGGCTACTAGCATTGCTGATGATTCTACAAGGTTGTATAACTTTCACAACTTTGGGTCATCAAATCTTCCCTCAGTATTTGTTGCTCCTAACGATGAAGTGAGCAAACTTTGGCATGAGCGATTTGGTCACTTAAACTATCGCTCCCTTCAGCATCTATGTAAAGAAAATATGGTGACAGGTCTTCCTATGGTATCTTGCAGAGATGGTGTTTGTTCGGATGTGTACTCGGAAAACATCATCGGGACAGTTTTGAAAAACATGCCTCTTGGCACGCCTCAGCCCCTTTACAGCTTGTGCATAGTGATTTATGTGGTCCACTTCCAGTTGTGTCATTCTCTGGTTGCAAGTATTTCTTAACTTTCATTGATGATTTCTCCAGACGCACTTGGGTATACTTCTTCAAACTCAAGAGTGAAGTATTTAACACTTTTTTGGCCTTCAAGACCTTTGTTGAAAAACAATCTGGACATCAAATTCTTAAGTTAAGATCTGATAATGATGGAGAATATGTTAAAAACACATTCATCAACTATTGCACTGAGAATGGAATTCAAATGCAACATACTGTTCCATATACTCCACAACAAAAGGGTGTAGCTGAAAGGAAGAATCGCACCTTAAAGGAAATGGCTAATTGTATGCTACAATCTAAAGGGCTTGGTCTTAGTTTTTGGGCAGAAGTAATTAACTGTGAAAATTACATAATAAATCACACTCCTACTAAGGCTTTAAAGAATATCACTCCAGAAGAAGCATGGAGCGCAATCAAACCAGATGTAAGTCACTTTCGTGTTTTTGGAAGTGAAGCGTGGGCCCATATTCCATATGAAAAGCATAAAGCTTTAGAACCTAAGAGTGAAAAATGTACTTTTGTTGGATATTCTGAAGATGTCAAAGGTTATAGACTTATTCCATTTAAGTCCAAAAATGTTATCATTAGAAGAGATGTAAAATTTGATGAAAATATATCGGCCTGCGAGCCTAGTCCGTCGGATGTGCCACCTCTCCCTGTCTCTTCTACCTTTGAAAAAATTTCTTCTTCAGATGATGAAAGTGAGGATGAAAATCCTCCCCCACCATCTCAGGATCCTCCTTCAGCTCCTCAGCTTCCAAAATGGGTTCGTGCTACTCGAGATGCAGCAGGTGATCTTGCCGGTGATCCTACAGATCAGCGACGCACACGTTCTCAGTTCGAGAGAGCCTCTTCTTTACTGGCTCAAGCTCCAGTAAATTATGATCCGGACACCTTTGCAGAAGCTTCAGGCCATCCAGATTGGGAAGCAGCTATGAATGAAGAATATCATTCATTATTGGCAAATGATACATGGGATCTTGTTCCTTTACCAAAGGGACGAAAGCTTGTAAGATGCAAATGGGTTTACAGAACCAAGTATGGACCAGATGGGAAAGTTGATAAACATAAAGCTCGTCTTGTTGCTAAGGGCTTTTCACAGGTTGAAGGCATTGACTACACTGAAACCTTCTCCCCTGTTGCCAAAATGAACTCTATCCGCCTTGTTCTTTCCCTTGCTGCCTCTTTCAAATGGGAAGTCCATCAGATGGATGTTAAATCTGCCTTCTTGCATGGGGACTTGCATGAAGAAATCTATATGGAACAACCCATTGGCTTCATACAAACAGACTCCAGCCTTGTTTGTCGACTTAAGAAATCCCTTTATGGTCTCAAGCAAGCTCCTCGGGCTTGGTATGCCAAAATGGATAGCTTTCTTTTAGAATCTGGCTTTTCTAGGTGTCATTCTAACAATACTGTCTACACCAAGAAAGTGGGCAACTCTCTTATCATCCTTGTTCTTTATGTTGATGATCTTATCCTTACTGGTAGTGATCCCAACCTTATAAACCATGTGAAGTCTAGCCTAAAAAGGAAATTTGAAATGACAGACTTAGGACACTTACACTATTTTCTCAGTCTTCAAGTCTTGCAATCCAAGGAGGGTATTTCCCTTTCCCAGTCCAAGTATGCTTGTGATATTCTACTTCATTTTCACATGGAAGACTGTAATCCAGCCCCTTCTCCCTTTCAGTCTGGAGTCAAACTCTCAGTCACTTGTACTTCTCCTGAAGTTGATGCTACCTTATACCGTCAACTTGTAGGAAAACTTTTGTATCTAACCCATACTCATCCTGACCTTTCCTTTGCTGTTGGCCTTGTTGCTCGGTTCATGCAAAACCCCCGTGAAAGTCATTGGAAAGCAGCTAAAAGAATACTTTGTTATGTTCGAGGTACAGTTCAGTTTGGGATTCATTACAGTGCCAAAGCATCTCATCTATTGGTTGGTTTCACTGATTCCGATTGGGCTGGTGACCCTGATGATCGGAAGTCTACTGCCGGTTATGTGTTCACTCTTGGTTCAGGACCTATTACATGGGCTTGCAAGAAACAGGGTGCCATTTCTCTTTCATCAGCAGAAGCAGAGTATCGTGGTGCCGTAGAAGCTAGTAAGGAAGCCTTGTGGCTTCGTCATATCCTGTCAGAGTTTGGATTTGAGCAGCAACATCCGACTACACTTTGGTGTGATAATCAAAGTGCCATTCATCTATGCAAAGATCCAGTCCAACATCAGCGCAGCAAACACATTGAACTGCACGTGCACTTCATCAGAAAGCTCATTCACGACCATGTTCTTGAAGTGCAATATTGTTCAACAGATGATCAAATTGCAGACATCTTCACAAAGGCTCTCACAGAGGCGAAGTTCACTAAACTTCGATTTATGGTTGGAGTTCAGGAAGTTGTCACTAAGGGGGGATAGGCTCTAGTGCCTCCTTCCTTCTCCTATTGTGTCATATTTGTAAATCCTTCAATCCTATCCCAAGTTGTTCTTAAGGGGGATGTTAGGATATTCCGACACATAGGATATAGTTAAGTTCAACTTGGTCTAGTGTAGAGTTAGGTATAGAGTTAGGTAAAGTGTGTTTCTTTACCGTTGTACATTTTGTAACTTACAATCCGACGGTCACGATATGTAGTGATCCGACGGTTCATTCTCTCCTCGGTATTACCGACACTTGATCCGTGGCTTGACACCCAATTGGTCCATGAATTCTATTTAAAGCGCATGGAGGGTCATTTGTAGGGTAATCCGTGCATGAGAGAAGCTTATGTAAATTTTCATTCTTTGATTAATAAATTGCCTGAAGTGGCCGCGTTGGCTCAGGCCGTGGACTGTTTCCCTCTTTGAGGGTTTTAACCACGTCAAAAATACTGGTGTATTGATCTGTGATCTGGTTGTGAGCGGTGTCCTTTTGGTGTTCTTTCTGAGGAACTTACCCTGTAAATTCCTACATGGTATCGGAGCTATTTGAGGGCCGCGTCCGTTGGTGATCCAAATCTGAAGCCGGTAAAACTGCATCCGACTGCCGTTTCCTAGATCTGTTGTTTCTGACTGCTTTCGGGCCGAGAGGACTGCTCTGTTGTGTTCGGAGCATCTATTCTAGTGAGGAACCCCTTTCGTTTCACGCGAAAAGGTTTCCGGTAGCCCTAGCTGCGTCATTTTTAAGATCTGGAGGTATACAGTGTTTATTTGCAGTTGACTGTTATTTTCTCTCTGCTTATTTCGGTTTCGGTTTAGTTAGCTTTTTTTTAACCGGATCTATACCTTTCATTTCTGCGTATGCTCTTTGCCCTGCGACTCTGTGCGATCTGGGCAAATCAGAAACAAAAAGGAAGGATTTTTCTCATGCGTATGCTCTTTTCCCTACACCTTAGTGTGATCTCGGAAAATCAGAAACATTGAGAAAAATATTTAGTTTTTCGGCTAAAGCTAACTTTGAGCCGCAAGGTTCAATTTTTGAAAATATTTAGTTTTTTGGGTAAAGCTAACTTCAAGCCGCAAGGTTCGTTTTCTTTGCATTTCCGTGTTGGGTTTTGTGTTTTTTGTTTTGTAGGGAAAAAGAGCTTTCTCAAAGCAAGCACGCAACCCAAAGCCCCCCCCCCCCCCCCCTCTCTCTCTCTCTCTCTCTCTCTCTCTCTCTCTCTCTCTCTCCCAAATTTTTTGTATAGATCAATTGGTTCAAAGCTATTTTAAGAGAGTAGAGATCTTGGGTTCAAGTCTCCATTTTGTGGGGGCGGACTTTTTCATTTCCGCACATTCCCGCACTTCGTCGGCAACTTCAACAACTTTTTTTCAAAAAGCCATAACTTCTTCATCCGGAAGCCTTTTTCAGAGCCGTTTTTTTTTAAACCAGCCTAATTTTTCGAGATCTATCCATTGGAACACTTACTTTCAGCATCTTCAGCTTCAGTTTCTGTTGAAATGGAAAGTCAATACCAAGTTACCCTTGACAACACCAACTACTTCCAATGGTTGTCCTACATGGAGGATTTACTTAGAAGTAAAGGTCTCTACCGAATAGCCACAGGCCAAGAAAAGAAACCGAAAGATGAAGACAAGGCTGCTAAATGGGAAAATAGACAAGATCAAGCACGTGGTTTGATAGGGATGTCTATTTCTCCAGATCTTTGATTCCATATTGCAGAACTTGAAACTCCTCATGAAGCAATGGAACAAATCAATAAAATTTTTGGGATTAAAAATGAAATTAGAGCCCATCAACTTGAAAATGAGTTGCTTACATTGGACCCTAATAATTTTTCTTGCATTGAAGATTTCTTGTCTAAGTTCAAGACCCTTAGATATCTTTTGGAAGGTGTTAAGGTTAAGAAAGAAGATAGTAACCTTATTTATTCCATCCTTACTAAGTTGGGACCAGCCTACTCTGTATTTGTTTCCACCTTCCATTCTACAAGAGAAGCCTTCATTTCTCAAGGAAAAGACTACAAGCCCCCTTCCTTTGACTCTTTTTGTGATTCTTTAATAAGAGAACAAGAAAAGCTCTTACATCTTGGTCTTCTCAATCTTGGAAACTCTTCCAAGAAAGCGTTAGCCGCCCAGCAGCAACCAAATTCAAAGAATCCTAAAAAGTCATATCCTAAAAGGAATGGTCCTAAACCAAACAAGGGTCCTAAGCAATTTCAGCCCCAAAATGAAAAATCATTTCAACAAAATGATAAGACAAATAAAAACAAAGGGAAGAAGACTGATAGACATTGCAATTTTTGTAATCGAGATGGGCACTTAGAATCAAAATGCTTTAAGAAGATGGAAGCCTTGGAAGCAGCAATGAAGAAGCATAACATCCATTTGGGGCAATCTTCAACTTCAACTTCATCTTCAGGAATGGCACTTTCTGCATGTGGTTGTCAAGCATCTCGGTCTGGCTATGCATTAAATGTATCTTCTTCTTCTCATTCTCATGAGTGGCTCATTGATTCTGGAGATTCTTATCACATGGCCAAAAACAAAGCCATGTTTTCTTCTTTAAATGATTGTAACACCAAAAATATATATGTTGGTGATGATAGATCTCTTAATGTTGTAGGGACTGGAACTGTTCATCTAGACAATGGTCAGTTTAATGATGTATTATGTGTTCCAACCTTATCCTGCAACCTTCTATCTGTATATCAGATAACTCATTCAGGTGAAGGTAAAATCGTTGAATTTTCACCTCATGATGTTGTAATCAAGGACTTAAAAGATCCTAAACAGATTTTGGCTACTGGCATTGCTGATGATTCTACAAGGTTGTATAAGTTTCACAACTTTGGGTCATCAAATCTTCCCTCAGTATTTGTTGCTCATAACGATGAAGTGAGCAAACTTTGGCATGAGCGATTTGGTCACTTAAACTATCGCTCCCTTCAGCATCTATGTAAAGAAAATATGGTGACAGGTCTTCCTATGGTATCTTGCAGAGATGGTGTTTGTTCCGGATGTGTACTCGGAAAACATCATCGGGACAGTTTTGAAAAACGTGCCTCTTGGCACGCCTCAGCCCCTTTACAGCTTGTGCATAGTGATTTATGTGGTCCACTTCCAGTTGTGTCATTCTCTGGTTGCAAGTATTTCTTAACTTTCATTGATGATTTCTCCAGACGCACTTGGGTATACTTCTTAAAACTCAAGAGTGAAGTATTTAACACTTTTTTGGCCTTCAAGACCTTTGTTGAAAAACAATCTGGACATCAAATTCTTAAGTTAAGATCTGATAATGATGGAGAATATGTTAAAAACACATTCATCAACTATTGCACTGAGAATGGAATTCAAATGCAACATACTGTTCCATATACTCCACAACAAAATGGTGTAGCTGAAAGGAAGAATCGCACCTTAAAGGAAATGGCTAATTGTATGCTACAATCTAAAGGACTTGGTCTTAGTTTTTGGGCAGAAGTAATTAACTGTGCAAATTACATAATAAATCGCACTCCTACTAAGGCTTTAAAGAATATCACTCCAGAAGAAGCATGGAGCTCAATCAAACCAGATGTAAGTCACTTTCGTGTTTTTGGAAGTGAAGCGTGGGCCCATATTCCAGATGAAAAGCATAAAGCTTTAGAACCTAAGAGTGAAAAATGTACTTTTGTTGGATATTCTGAAGATGTCAAAAGCTATAGACTTATTCCATTTAAGTCCAAAAATGTTATCATTAGAAGAGATGTAAAATTTGATGAAAATATATCGGCCTGCGAGCCTAGTCCGGCGGATGTGCCACCTCTCCCTGTCTCTTCTACCTTTGAAAACATTTCTTCTTCAGATGATGAAAGTGAGGATGACAATCCTCCCCCACCATCTCAGGATCCTCCTTCAGCTCCTGAGCTTCCAAAATGGGTTCGTGCTACTCGAGATGCAGCAGGTGATCTTGCCGGTGATCCTACAGATCAGCGACGCACACGTTCTCAGTTCGAGAGAGCCTCTTCTTTACTGGCTCAAGCTCCAGTAAATTATGATCCGACACCTTTGCAGAAGCTTCAGGCCATCCAGATTGGGAAGCAGCTATGAATGAAGAATATCATTCATTATTGGCAAATGATACATGGGATCTTGTTCCTTTACCAAAGGGATGAAAGCTTGTAAGATGCAAATGGGTTTACAGAACCAAGTATGGACCAGATGGGAAAGTTGATAAACATAAAGCTCGTCTTGTTGCTAAGGGCTTTTCACAGGTTGAAGGCATTGACTACACTGAAACCTTCTCCCCTGTTGCCAAAATGAACTCTATCCGCCTTGTTCTTTCCCTTGCTGCCTCTTTCAAATGGGAAGTCCATCAGATGGATGTTAAATCTGCCTTCTTGCATGGGGACTTGCATGAAGAAATCTATATGGAACAACCCATTGGCTTCATACAAACAGACTCCAGCCTTGTTTGTCGACTTAAGAAATCCCTTTATGGTCTCAAGCAAGCTCCTCGGGCTTGGTATGCCAAAATGGATAGCTTTCTTTTAGAATCTGGCTTTTCTAGGTGTCATTCTGACAATACTGTCTACACCAAGAAAGTGGGCAACTCTCTTATCATCCTTGTTCTTTATGTTGATGATCTTATCCTTACTGGTAGTGATCCCAACCTTATAAACCATGTGAAGTCTAGCCTCAAAAGGAAATTTGAAATGACAGACTTAGGACACTTACACTATTTTCTCGGTCTTCAAGTCTTGCAATCCAAGGAGGGTATTTCCCTTTCCCAGTCCAAGTATGCTTGTGATATTCTACGTCATTTTCACATGGAAGACTGTAAGCCAGCCCCTTCTCCCTTTCAGTCTGGAGTCAAACTCTCAGTCACTTGTACTTCTCCTGAAGTTGATGCTACCTTATACCGTCAACTTGTAGGAAAACTTTTGTATCTAACCCATACTCGTCCTGACCTTTCCTTTGCTGTTGGCCTTGTTGCTCGGTTCATGCAAAACCCCCGTGAAAGTCATTGGAAAGCAGCTAAAAGAATACTTCGTTATGTTCGAGGTACAGTTCAGTTTGGGATTCATTACAGTGCCAAAGCATCTCCTCTATTGGTTGGTTTCACTGATTCCGATTGGGCTGGTGACCCTGATGATCGGAAGTCTACTGCCGGTTATGTGTTCACTCTTGGTTCAGGACCTATTACATGGGCTTGCAAGAAACAGGGTGCCATTTCTCTTTCATCAGCAGAAGCAGAGTATCGTGGTGCCGTAGAAGCTAGTAAGGAAGCCTTGTGGCTTCGTCAGATCCTGTCAGAGTTTGGATTTGAGCAGCAGCATCCGACTACACTTTGGTGTGATAATCAAAGTGCCATTCATCTATGCAAAGATCCAGTCCAACATCAGCAGAGCAAACACATTGAACTGCACATGCACTTCATCGAAAGCTCATTCACGACCATGTTCTTGAAGTGCAATATTGTTCAACAGATGATCAAATTGCAGACATCTTCACAAAGGCTCTCACAGAGGCGAAGTTCACTAAACTTCGATTTATGGTTGGACTTCAGGAAGTTGTCACTAAGGGGGGATAGGCTCTAGTGCCTCCTTCCTTCTCCTATTGTGTCATATTTGTAAATCCTTCAATCCTATCCCAAGTTGTTCTTAAGGGGGGATGTTAGGATATTCCGACACATAGGATATAGTTAAGTTCAACTTGGTCTAGTGTAGAGTTAGGTATAGAGTTAGGTAAAGTGTGTTTCTTTACCGTTGTACATTTTGTAACTTACAATCCGACGGTCACGATATGTAGTGATCCGACGGTTCATTCTCTCCTCGGTATTACCGACACTTGATCCGTGGCTTGACACCCAATTGGTCCATGAATTCTATTTAAAGCGCATGGAGGGTCATTTGTAGGGTAATCCCTGCATGAGAGAAGCTTATGTAAATTTTCATTCTTTGATTAATAAATTGCCTGAAGTGGCCGCGTTGGCTCAGGCCGTGGACTGTTTCCCTCTTTGAGGGTTTTAACCACGTCAAAAATACTGGTGTATTGATCTGTGATCTGGTTGTGAGCGGTGTCCTTTTGGTGTTCTTTCTGAGGAACTTACCCTGTAAATTCCTACATGGTATCGGAGCTATTTGAGGGCCGCGTCCGTTGGTGACCCAAATCTGAAGCCGGTAAAACTGCATCCGACTGCCGTTTCCTAGATCTGTTGTTTTTGACTGCTTTCGGGCCGAGAGGACTGCTCTGTTGTGTTCGGAGCATCTGTTCCAGTGAGGATCCCCTTTTGTTTCACACGAAAAGGTTTCCGGTAGCCCTAGCTGCGTCATTTTTAAGATCTGGAGGTATACAGTGTTTATTTGCAGTTGACTGTTATTTTCTCTCTGCTTATTTCGGTTTCGGTTTAGTTAGCTTTATTTTAACCGGATCTATACCTTTCATTTCTGCGTATGCTCTTTGCCCTGCGACTCTGTGCGATCTGGGCAAATCAGAAACAAAAAGGAAGGATTTTTCTCATGCGTATGCTCTTTTCCCTGCACCTTAGTGTGATCTCGGAAAATCAGAAACATTGAGAAAAATATTTAGTTTTTCGGCTAAAGCTAACTTTGAGCCGCAAGGTTCAATTTTTGAAAATATTTAGTTTTTTGGGTAAAGCTAACTTTGAGCCGCAAGGTTCGTTTTCTTTGCATGTCCGTGTTGGGTTTTGTGTTTTTTGTTTTGTAGGGAAAAAGAGCTTTCTCAAAGCAAGCACGCAACCCAAAGCCCCCCCCCTCTCTCTCTCTCTCTCTCCCTCTCTCTCTCTCTCTCTCAATTTTTTTGTATAGATCAATTGGTTCAAAACTATTTTAAGAGAGAAGAGATCTTGGGTTCAAGTCTCCATTTTGTGGGGGCGGACTTTTTCATTTCCGCACTTCGTCGGCAACTTCAACAACTTTTTTTCAAAAAGCCATAACTTCTTCATCCGGAAGCCTTTTTCAGAGCCGTTTTTTTTTAAACCAGCCTAATTTTTCGAGATCTATCCATTGGAACACTTACTTTCAGCATCTTCAGCTTCAGTTTCTGTTGAAATGGAAAGTCAATACCAAGTTACCCTTGACAGCACCAACTACTTCCAATGGTTGTCCTACATGGAGGATTTACTTAGAAGTAAAGGTCTCTACCGAATAGCCACAGGCCAAGAAAAGAAACCGAAAGATGAAGACAAGGCTGCTAAATGGGAAAATAGACAAGATCAAGCACGTGGTTTGATAGGGATGTCTATTTCTCCAGATCTTTGATTCCATATTGCAGAACCTGAAACTCCTCATGAAGCAATGGAACAAATCAATAAAGTTTTTGGGGTTAAAAATGAAATTAGAGCCCATCAACTTGAAAATGAGTTGCTTACATTGGACCCTAATAATTTTTCTTGCATTGAAGATTTCTTGTCTAAGTTCAAGACCCTTAGATATCTTTTGGAAGGTGTTAAGGTTAAGAAAGAAGATAGTAACCTTATTTATTCCATCCTTACTAAGTTGGGACCAGCCTACTCTGTATTTGTTTCCACCTTCCATTCTACAAGAGAAGCCTTCATTTCTCAAGGAAAATACTACAAGCCCCCTTCCTTTGACTCTTTTTGTGATTCTTTAATAAGAGAACAAGAAAAGCTCTTACATCTTGGTCTTCTCAATCTTGGAAACTCTTCCAAGAAAGCGTTAGCCGCCCAGCAGCAACCAAATTCAAAGAATCCTAAAAAGTCATATCCTAAAAAGAATGGTCCTAAACCAAACAAGGGTCCTAAGCAATTTCAGCCCCAAAATGAAAAATCATTTCAACAAAATGATAAGACAAATAAAAACAAAGGGAAGAAGACTGATAGACATTGCAATTTTTGTAATCGAGATGGGCACTTAGAATCAAAATGCTTTAAGAAGATGGAAGCCTTGGAAGCAGCAATGAAGAAGCATAACATCCATTTGGGGCAATCTTCAACTTCAACTTCATCTTCAGGAATGGCACTTTCTGCATGTGGTTTTCAAGCATCTCGGTCTGGCTATGCATTAAATGTATCTTCTTCTTCTCATTCTCATGAGTGGCTCATTGATTCTGGAGATTCTTATCACATGGCCAAAAACAAAGCCATGTTTTCTTCTTTAAATGATTGTAACACCAAAAATATATATGTTGGTGATGATAGATCTCTTAATGTTGTAGGGACTGGAACTGTTCATCTAGACAATGGTCAGTTTAATGATGTATTATGTGTTCCAACCTTATCCTGCAACCTTCTATCTGTATATCAGATAACTCATTCAGGTGAAGGTAAAATCGTTGAATTTTCACCTCATGATGTTGTAATCAAGGACATAAAAGATCCTAAACAGATTTTGGCTACTGGCATTGCTGATGATTCTACAAGGTTGTATAACTTTCACAACTTTGGGTCATCAAATCTTCCCTCAGTATTTGTTGCTCATAACTATGAAGTGAGCAAACTTTGGCATGAGCGATTTGGTCACTTAAACTATCGCTCCCTTCAGCATCTATGTAAAGAAAATATGGTGACAGGTCTTCCTATGGTATCTTGCAGAGATGGTGTTTGTTCCGGATGTGTACTCGGAAAACATCATCGGGACAGTTTTGAAAAACGTGCCTCTTGGCACGCCTCAGCCCCTTTACAGCTTGTGCATAGTGATTTATGTGGTCCACTTCCAGTTGTGTCATTCTCTGGTTGCAAGTATTTCTTAACTTTCATTGATGATTTCTCCAGACGCACTTGGGTATACTTCTTAAAACTCAAGAGTGAAGTATTTAACACTTTTTTGGCCTTCAAGACCTTTGTTGAAAAACAATCTGGACATCAAATTCTTAAGTTAAGATCTGATAATGATGGAGAATATGTTAAAAACACATTCATCAACTATTGCACTGAGAATGGAATTCAAATGCAACATACTGTTCCATATACTCCACAACAAAATGGTGTAGCTGAAAGGAAGAATCGCACCTTAAAGGAAATGGCTAATTGTATGCTACAATCTAAAGGACTTGGTCTTAGTTTTTGGGCAGAAGTAATTAACTGTGCAAATTACATAATAAATCGCACTCCTACTAAGGCTTTAAAGAATATCACTCCAGAAGAAGCATGGAGCTCAATCAAACCAGATGTAAGTCACTTTCGTGTTTTTGGAAGTGAAGCGTGGGCCCATATTCCAGATGAAAAGCATAAAGCTTTAGAACCTAAGAGTGAAAAATGTACTTTTGTTGGATATTCTGAAGATGTCAAAGGCTATAGACTTATTCCATTTAAGTCCAAAAATGTTATCATTAGAAGAGATGTAAAATTTGATGAAAATATATCGGCCTGCGAGCCTAGTCCGGCGGATGTGCCACCTCTCCCTGTCTCTTCTACCTTTGAAAACATTTCTTCTTCAGATGATGAAAGTGAGGATGACAATCCTCCCCCACCATCTTAGGATCCTCCTTCAGCTCCTGAGCTTCCAAAATGGGTTCGTGCTACTCGAGATACAACAGGTGATCTTGCCGGTGATCCTACAGATCAGCGACGCACACGTTCTCAGTTCGAGAGAGCCTCTTCTTTACTGGCTCAAGCTCCAGTAAATTATGATCCTGACACCTTTACAGAAGCTTCAGGCCATCCAGATTGGGAAGCAGCTATGAATGAAGAATATCATTCATTATTGGCAAATGATACATGGGATCTTGTTCCTTTACCAAAGGGACGAAAGCTTGTAAGATGCAAATGGGTTTACAGACCCAAGTATGGACCAGATGGGAAAGTTGATAAACATAAAGCTCGTCTTGTTTCTAAGGGCTTTTCACAGGTTGAAGGCATTGACTACACTGAAACCTTCTCCCCTGTTGCCAAAATGAACTCTATCCGCCTTGTTCTTTCCCTTGCTGCCTCTTTCAAATGGGAAGTCCATCAGATGGATGTTAAATCTGCCTTCTTGCATGGGGACTTGCATGAAGAAATCTATATGGAACAACCCATTGGCTTCATACAAACAGACTCCAGCCTTGTTTGTCGACTTAAGAAATCCCTTTATGGTCTCAAGCAAGCTCCTCGGGCTTGGTATGCCAAAATGGATAGCTTTCTTTTAGAATCTGGCTTTTCTAGGTGTCATTCTGACAATACTATCTACACCAAGAAAGTGGGCAACTCTCTTATCATCCTTGTTCTTTATGTTGATGATCTTATCCTGACTGGTAGTGATACCAACCTTATAAACCATGTGAAGTCTAGCCTCAAAAGGAAATTTGAAATGACAGACTTAGGACACTTACACTATTTTCTCGGTCTTCAAGTCTTGCAATCCAAGGAGGGTATTTCCCTTTCCCAGTCCAAGTATGCTTATGATATTCTACGTCATTTTCACATGGAAGACTGTAAGACAGCCCCTTCTCCCTTTCAGTCTGGAGTCAAACTCTCAGTCACTTGTACTTCTCCTGAAGTTGATGCTACCTTATACCGTCAACTTGTAGGAAAACTTTTGTATCTAACCCATACTCGTCCTGACCTTTCCTTTGTTGTTGGCCTTGTTGCTCGGTTCATGCAAAACCCCCGTGAAAGTCATTGGAAAGTAGCTAAAAGAATACTTCGTTATGTTCGAGGTACAGTTCAGTTTGGGATTCATTACAGTGCCAAAGCATCTCCTCTATTGGTTGGTTTCACTGATTCCGATTGGGCTGGTGACCTTGATGATCGGAAGTCTACTGCCGGTTATGTGTTCACTCTTGGTTCAGGACCTATTACATGGGCTTGCAAGAAACAGGGTGCCATTTCTCTTTCATCAGCAGAAGCAGAGTATCGTGGTGCCGTAGAAGCTAGTAAGGAAGCCTTGTGGCTTCGTCAGATCCTGTCAGAGTTTGGATTTGAGCAGCAGCATCCGACTACACTTTGGTGTGATAATCAAAGTGCCATTCATCTATGCAAAGATCCAGTCCAACATTAGCGCAGCAAACACATTGAACTGCACATGTACTTCATCAGAAAGCTCATTCACGACCATGTTCTTGAAGTGCAATATTGTTCAACAGATGATCAAATTGCAAACATCTTCACAAAGGCTCTCACAGAGGCGAAGTTCACTAAACTTCGATTTATGGTTGGAGTTCAGGAAGTTGTCACTAAGGGGGGATAGGCTCTAGTGCCTCCTTCCTTCTCCTATTGTGTCATATTTGTAAATCCTTCAATCCTATCCCAAGTTGTTCTTAAGGGGGGATGTTAGGATATTCCGACACATAGGATATAGTTAAGTTCAACTTGGTCTAGTGTAGAGTTAGGTATAGAGTTAGGTAAAGTGTGTTTCTTTACCGTTGTACATTTTGTAACTTACAATCCGATGGTCACGATATGTAGTGATCTGACGGTTCATTCTCTCCTCGGTATTACCGACACTTGATCCGTGGCTTGACACCCGATTGGTCCATGAATTCTATTTAAAGCGCATGGAGGGTCATTTGTAGGGTAATCCGTGCATGAGAGAAGCTTATGTAAATTTTCATTCTTTGATTAATAAATTGCCTGAAGTGGCCGCGTTGGCTCAGGCCGTGGACTGTTTCCCTCTTTGAGGGTTTTAACCACGTCAAAAATATTGGTGTATTGATCTGTGATCTGGTTGTGAGCGGTGTCCTTTTGGTGTTCTTTCTGAGGAACTTACCCTGTAAATTCCTACAAAGGGAGGGTGGCAGAGGGCGGAGGGATTGCTGACGGCCGAAGCCAAACGATTTTCCGGGCGGTGATGGAAACCAGGCCATTCCTTGCCTAGGTAGACTACTCCAAGTAAAATTATCCCACGTAATCCCCGCGTGGTGTACTGAGATACAAGGTTTTGAGTGGTACCGTTTATTAATGCACTAACTTGTTTTGGGGCCGGCCATGTGGGACAGGCGGGTTCGACCCCCATAGTCCCGTATCAAATGTGATGGCGTGTAATGTTATTTTATTAAATTCTATTTTTTTATTTATTTGTTATTATGGACGAATATTATTTGTGGAATGCACATTATGGTTAAAAGGAATGGATGTGATTCTTTCTGTTAAGGGTTACTCAGCGGTGAGAAGTCACACTATAAGTTTAAATTTGCACTTTAGAGGTTTTATTATTTTATTTTTAATTTCATAATTTTTTTTTTTTCTATTTTTAAATTATTTTAGGAATTTAATTGAGTAAAACATAATTTTTTTATTTTAAATTAATTAATATTAATATAGTGTAAAATATTAATATTAAGATAATATAATTTAAGTTTTTAAAGTAATTTTCATAAAATTATTTATTAATTTAATATTATATGATTTTTTTTTTTTTTTAAGTTTGGAAATGGTGAGGCTATATTATTGTCATATACATCCATCACTATTTATCTAAAATCCCATAAACTATTAATAGATATTTTAAAAAATACAAGTTAGTAGTTATAATTTATCAACATATTTTAGAATTTTTAATGGAGTCGTCTAACGAGGTGGAGGAATTGCCCGGGCGGCCAAAAGTGGCCGGAATCCGCCCAAAAAAATTCAAAAAATCTTGTAGAGGTAGTGTTTGAATCATGTTTTTGATGGTGGAAATGGATTCAGCACCATCAAAAACATCTAGGACACCTAAAATTTTGAAGTTTAACAATTATAATTTGGATTTACAAAAATCCTTGCTGGATTTTCTCTAAATATAATCAGAATTTCATTACGCGATTTTTAATATTAGAAATTTATATACTTCAATTTGAAAATTTATATAGAATGATAATTATTGCACTTTTATCTTTAACATTGATATTAAAATAAATTATTAATATATAAATTTTTATCCTTTTATTTTAGTTTTAGAATATATTTTATTAATATAAACACTAATTCGGTACATAAGATAGTTGAGACTATATTTAAATAATTAATATATAATTTAATGTTATTTTTTAAATATTTTTGTTATGAAATTTTGGGGTGGCGGGGGTGGTGGCCCGCCACCTCATTTATGATTTTTTTTTTTATATATATTTATAATGAGGGGGTTGTTTTTAAATTTTTAGAAAATAAGGGTCATTGGGAAAATTAACGAGGCCGCAATTTCGACCGATTTTGGGAGCTAGGTTTATGCCTCGAGTTCGGTCAAATTGTAGGACACTTAAACCTAGCCCACACCCCAACATTGACCAAAACTTTGACTGGCCCGTTCTGCCTCATACAAGTTCAAATTGACAAACCATTCACACCTCTACGATCAAGACGACGAGATCTACGCTTTGGTCCTGGGTCAAAGTCATTCTGAGCACTTTGATTTTCGAGCATTCATAAGCCCTCTTTGTCCTGTGTGTCTCTCTGGAGCCACCTGGATCACTCCTTGATGTTGTTGAGGTCATTTTTTCTATCAACATTTTCCAACATTTTCAGGTTCTTAGGGTGTTGCAAGCCCACATGCAAGTTAGAAAGTTTTTAAAAATTTGGATAATACTGCAATTCAGAAGATAGTTTTAGCAGCTTGGATCAAAATATCCAAGTTACTTATGGCTCCTTTCTTTATCATGGAAATGGACCACGTTGGATTCTTCATTAACATCTTTGTCTTTAAACCCTTGTTTTTTTGTTCGAGTACTTTATTTGTCTTCTTTAGCCTAGAGTTTTTGTGATACCAATAATACATTCACTTTAGTATCTTATGATTGTTTTCTTTGAGATTCTCATTTTCCCCTTTCACATGTTTCTCTAGGATTTCTAATTGAGTTATTTCTTCTTTTAATTTTATAATATTATCTTTATCCCTAGAAAAAGTTAAATCATTATTATGTATAGGATTGTGAACGGTAGGTGTTGGAATATCACTGTTGAAAGTACACTCAAGAGTAGCAGAGGGATCCTTCACTTTTTATTTTTGTGCTTCTTGATCCAAACAATAAAAAAAAATAGATATGTTTCTAAATTCCATTGACCGTTAGACTTTAGGAGAGGGATCCTTTACCTCTTCTTTTTGTGCTTCTTGATCCAGACTATCAAAATAATAATAGATATGTTGCTAAGTTTCATAGACCTTTGAACCTTTTCTTTCAGGATTTGTCGCTAATCTTTCTGATTCTTTTAGCTCTGCAACTTTCAAATTCTCAAATGAAACAACATTGTCTACTTTTTTCATGCTTCATGTGATGCTTCTACATTTGTTTTGTCTTCTGGTGTCTTCATTCCTTACAGAATCTTCCTTTTAATGCTCTTTTACTTCAGTTCAGATATCACAATGGTTTTTTTTGTAGTTTCCCGTGGATTCTTCGTAATTGCTTTTGTCACCTTTCTTTTTGGTTCTAGCATGATCCTTTTTATTCTTCTTCCTTTCATATCTTATTTTCAACAATTATCCTTTCTGAAGTAGCATTGATTTTATGGTATCTTCTATTTCAGTAGCATCTTCGTCTTCCAATATCATCATAGACTCTAGTCTTAAAATTTCTTTTGTCTCTATGATTTCAGTGTCCTCTCTCTACTAGAGTTTCTTTGACTTCTTTATTTTCTTCTTGAGGGTAAGGGTTTGAAAAAACCCTACCTCTTCTTCCTTTTCTCTTTGGACAAATATTTTTTTCTTCTAATGCCTCAATAAAATAATTTATTACTAAACAAGGTTCCCAATTGTCACTTCTTAATTTTTTTTCCTCAACAAGAATTTTGATTAACCCAAACTAATATAAGGCTTTGTCAAGATTCCTAGAATTCTTCTAGATATTAAATGCCATTATTCTAGGGCTACTGATCAACTAGTAGGCTAAAATTATCTCCTTCCCCTTTAGAAAATGCATCAAAATCCTAATATGGTAGAAAAAAATAGTTTCATACCTACCTTCATAACTAATAAATTTGTAGAGAATGAACAATCGCTCCTTTGACATTGTTACACTATATAGAAAGTATCCTCTAATTCTATCTCGGAATTTGTGAACACCATTAAATGAATTAGAGCTTACAAAGGAGAAAACTATGCAACACAAAATCAATGAACTTTTTTACATAATGTGATTCATTGGACGATATCAGTAGCCTTAAATCTCTCAGTATGGCTCCCATTGCTTACGAATTAATCCTCTAGCTAATCATAAATTGGAATAAGCCTATATGAACTATTTGGAATATTTGATTTATTTAATTCTCTATGTAAATGGATTTACTTCGAGTTTGTGCACATTAAATAGGACTTATATCCATTATCAATTTTACAGGCATATCAGGAAGCCCATTAGAGGAGTAATGTAGTCTACCTACTCCATTAACGATGATATATGCATCAATAAAACATTGAGCCATCATCCTTAATTCCATTGCATGAGAGATATAATATTGTGACCTTATTATCGCTCTGAAATCATTTCCTGACGTAAATATGGCATTCATAGGTTTTAGTTGAGGTTCCAGTTTTAGTTGGGTGACCAATTTGGTGAAATTCACTTATTATGGCTTCAATGCTAGAAACGATTACTAAGACATTCAAGCACCATTTTTAATAGTTCTTATAGTGCTTTTGTTAATTCCCAAAGGCTTGAGGACAAGGCATAAGGCCTAAATCACGAACTCAATGTTAAGCACCTGTAATACTTTATTAGGCCCAAAGGCCCCAATACTGTTAACCTTAGAAGCCTTCACAAAACCAGGCCCTTGGTGCACTTGTTGTAAATTGACAAAAAGAGTTAATCTATAGGAATGTTTGTTTCACATGGTCCATTTATTAGCCATACCTATCATAGAACATTGCATACTTATTTATAGTTTTACATTAGGCTCAACTCAAACAAACAACCTACTTTTACCATGGGCAATTCCTAATGTTATGGGTAAAAATCCCAAAAAAACTATCCTAAAGTATTTCATGTTTAGGGGTTGCTCTTTAGTTGACATTAATGTGCTCGATATCCATTTAAGCCTGGTCATCAAGATAGAAATTGTGAAAATCATGGGTTCATGTCATTTCTCCAACAAAGATTGCTGGAAATATTATTTTAATTAATGTGAAAGATATGGGAAGACTATAGATGTTGAAGATAAAGATTGTAAGATGAAGATTGTTGGAAATATTGTTGTTGGACTTTTGATGCCTAGATTGGATATCTTATCTTTGAATTCATTTTTACTCTAAATACCTAGTTTAAATGGGAGCATAGGATATATGGTTCAAATGATTATTCTTGGACATTTCCAATGGTATATGTTGATATATGTTGCTCGTGCTAACTCCAACACAATGAGGACATATGAAATAAGATTATGTCAAGTTGACTAAGCCATGTAGTATGAGTTAGCTCACCCAATTTTACAAGTAGGGGTGACTTGAGTATAATTGAAAAACATCTAAGCTCAAAGAGATTCAAAGTGTGCAAAAGAACCTAGGGAATACTATTGACATTTTAAAAGTGGAGCAAAAATTTGGTTTAGGAAGTGAATGAGTCATTTTTCCATTTTGTGATGTTTTAGACAGTGAAAATTTGAGGAGATAAAAGTAAGATATTCATGTTACATGAGGTAAAACTTTTATCCATTGATTTTCTATACTTTCCAAGATATGCCCTATGGAAGCTTTCCTAACTCATTGGTCCATTATACCTTTTGATATATGCCCTATTTATGCACATGACAAGCTTTATAATATTATTAGAAAAAATTGGTACATGGTGCGAGGTAAAAAAGGGACATTATGTATGGAAAAGTGAGTGTTTACTTTGAGAATGGTCAATCTCTCTTTTATCTCTCTCATCCCAAGCCCAAAATCAATAAGTAATATCTTGTACAACATTAATGCTTGGAGATACATTTTTAAGGCATAGTTAAGATTCTTTAGAAATTTATGGAGAAGGTATCACAATTCTAGTTATAATTAGATCTATGAATTAGGGATTTGTCTCTAGCAACCAGATTAACATACATATTTGCATTTGCTAAGAGATAAAGTGAACAATCTATATTCTCAATTAGGGTAGCATACTTTGTGATCTTCATGAGTAATTTATTTTAACTTTGTGGTTTTATAGATCTTGGAAAGCTCTTAATCATAAACTTCTTAGACTAAATAGAAAGCAATGATCCAATCATAAAATATTTGCATGTTAGTAGAGCCCTATAAGCCAAGTAGGATTTCTTAAGATACTCTATAATGTTTTGATAGAATTATCACCATTAGTGTCCATTGCAATTTCATTTTTTAAGTAAAATATTCAAGAAACATTACTTCCACTATTAAGGATAATATGATATGCTCAAGATATAAATCCAAGAGGTAGTGTTTATGCACTATATTTATCTACTAAATAAATCCCTAACATGTATATAAGCATGGTATTTATGTTTCTCATAGTGTGTTTTTAATTGGGGAGTTAGCAAAAAATATTTTCCATCATTCCCAAGGTAGCTTCATCTACAGTATCATCATCATCATATTCTAGTATGAGAGAAATCACCAAAATTGCTTCTCTAGAAGGATTTGGAAAGGAAAGATAATTTCAAGAAGAGGGACTCCTTTTTGGAGGCAATGAGGCAATAGGTGTTTTACTTGAATTTTTTTTATGGTTTTAAATATTGCGATGAAGGATTTTCATTGTCCAAGTGTGCAACATTCTTATATAGTATTGACATCTGATAAATAAATGTAGTAGTTATAGGAAAAGTAATTCAAGAATAATCAATGGACATCATGGCTTGCTGAGAAGGATTATCAATTTTGGCACATAGAGAGACACAATCCTAGGTGGGAATTCAATCATAAGCATCCTAGAATTTTCCAAACATTACATGGAAAATCTTCTATGGTGTTTCCCTAGTAACGTAGGTTGTCAAAATATATAGTTCATGGTGAATTACGCTCTCATATTTAGGGTTGTGAGAAATGGTTTTTAGAAGGAACAACATATTTCTTTGGAAGCCATAGGGAATGTTATTAATCCTACAACTAATTCAAATTGTAAAATGAAAGTAGAAAAACAAGCATATGTGAATATTTTACAACTTTGGGGTAGTGGATAATGCTTGATATTTGAAATGGGGCTCCAAATTTTGGCAGGTTCTATGCTTGTAAATTTTAATGGAATTCCATGGATAATAACCTTCTAAATGATATTTTCAAACCATGAACTTGAACTTCCATTTGACATAATTAGTTGGGATTAATACTCCCTTGTCATTTAGATAAATTCCCCTTATTTATTTATTTTGGTTGAAAATCAAGTCATCACTAATTACTTTTCCAACCATTGTATAAGGATTGCAAGAAACCTCATTGGGATTTATGTTAGGGTCCAACCCTAAACCCTTTATTTAAGTAATAGGGTCGAGTCATAGTTATAGTTAGTCAAAGAGTCAATAAAGCTCGTATTAATAATTGTAAGTGGTTGACCTGCATTTAAGAAAGGGACCATAGTTAGTTGCAAACGAGCCATGTTATTAGATAGATGGTATTGAGAGAACCATGGTAATGACCCATGGTATTGTATGTATGAATCCTATATAAAGGATAGAGACTCCCCATTGAGATATATCAAGTCTTGTTTTGTAATTGACCTCTGCTATGTTGGAGGTTGCCCCCTCGAAGAGGAAAGTGAGCACTGTTGTCATCTCTTAATAATAAAATACATTGTTTTTCTCATTTTGTTCTATGTTTTGAGTTGTATTTCTTTGCATATTTGGTATTCTGGAATTTCTCACAGGTCAAGAGAATTACAATTTATGAGTGCTACATGGAGGCTTTTCCAATGGCTTTTAAAACTACCATTCTCCTTCAACATACCATGTGTGGTTCAAGAAGGGCAAGGTTATGTTATCATTGTGACACCTTGTTAATATTTGAAATATCTTGCAACCTTTTCTTTGCAAAGTATACATGAATTTGATCATCCCATCACATTTGTCTTTCTATAATCCTTGGATTTACTTCCAACATGTGAATAGATTTTATTGAGACTTGTATATTGAAGATGCCAACTATTGACATGATTTTAATGGTGTCTTGTGCTAATAATTACAAATCATGGATAAGCTTACATAACACAATGCCTTAATTTGTGGATGAGATCATCAAGTCTACCTTTATTCATGAAATTTTAAAAATGACTACAATACTTACAATCTCAAACTCCTTCCTAAAAAACAAAATCGTAGGGGTCAAAGGAGGGGCTTTATGAAACCTATTTTCAACTTCAAACAAAATATAAGGAGGCAAGCCATAGGTTCTCCACCACCCTAACTTAAGTTCAAATGAATGGTTTATAAAGTAGTATGAGAGATTCATCACAACTGATTTGAGGGGTAAATCCTCCAATTTTGAACTCAATTGTTTTTCCTTAAAAATATCTTCAATAGCCACCAAATATCTATAATAGTAATCTTATTATGAATCGAGCTAATATTATTCCATGAAAACACTTGATACTAGATAAAAGTATATACATTTTTAATAATATTAACCACCTAGGTAAAAAACTATATATATTTTTAATGATATTAACCACAAAAATACATTTATAGGAAAATATTGAATTGAGTGATTGTATTGAAATAAATTCTCAAAAAGTTAAAAAAAAAAAAAAAAACAACATTTATTAACAAGACTACCAAAACCTATCTTACATAAACAAACTTATTATTATCTTACATAAACAAAAACTCATTATTAATAACAATTAAAATATATACCACAAATATATTTCCTTCGGAATATAGAGCTGCATGTGATACATAAATTCAATGCAAGATTACCTTATTATTAATAATAATTAAAAAGTATACCACATAGACTAGAATTTCATATAACCACACTAGATTTCCTTCCGAAGTATAAAGAAACATGTGATACCTAAATTCACATGGTAAAAGTCCACTACTAATGGGTCAGTGGGTCCCATGATAAAAGTAAACGTTTTTGAACAATTAAAAATACTAAATAAATCACATTTATGATTAAGCAATTCAATCTCAAAAAGAATAACTCGTCTGCCCAACAGAGTGTCCACAATATGTCATCCTCATGATGCTGGTCTTTGCATGATTGATGATGTCATTCATGTAAATTTAATACATGAAAAATTCAAAACTTGACCCTGGTTGGGAGTGTAGATGGTTTTCAAATCCGTGTTTGGAGTTCTCCTAGTTCTATATAAGGCATGCTATGCAATTAAATTTCTCACCTCTGCTTACAGAATTTTCCCTAGTCCAGTTCTAGGTATGGTTGTATATTTCTGATTTGTGAGATATCATTGATTTGCTCATATTCTTGTTGCCTTCGAAGGTATTCCAGTTTCAATATCCGTAAGCCAACAACATGAACAATGTCAGTGGTAGTAATAGCAACACCAGGAGCAACTACAAAGGCGACGACAATAAGAGAAACCACAACATGAGCAACAATAAAGCGGCAGCAGTAACAACACCAAGAGCAACAACAAAGGCGGTGGCAATAAGAGCAACAACACCATGAACAATAACAACACCAAGAGTGACAAAACCATGAACAATAACAACACCAGGAACAATGACAACACCATTACATTGTCATTACATGGAAAGGCAACAACAAAGGCGGTGGCAACAACAGCCCAATAAAGTTGTAGAGCAACTTATGACACTAGGTAACAGAAACTTAACTAGACCATCTTATACTAAGTGGCTTTTGTTTTCCTCTTTGAAATTTAAGCTTTGCTTTTGCTTCACTACTGCACAATATGCATAAATATGTCATCGTTAATAATATTGGCATTAAATATGTCATGAATTTATTTTCCTTCGGGTTAATTACGTTGTCATTGCATGGCAGGTATGGGAAAGAATAAATGCAGCAAAAGATTATCTATTTATCTAAGACTCACTAAGTTTTTTTATATAGTTAGTTTAGAGCCAAATAGTCTACTTATAAGGCATTCGCATACCAATTCAAGGTTTTGGTTAAGTACATTATTATTGCATGCTAGGTATGGGAAAGAACAAATGCAATGGAAAATTATCTGTTTATCTAACATTGACTATGTGTTGATATATATTTAGTTTAGAGCCAAATACTCTATTTACTTATAAATAGAAGAAGATGGACACTAGTATATTGTAATTCTGATTTATGTATGAGCAAAACCTACCTCAGTGGTTACTTTGTTTTAATGATTTTATGGTCTTGTCGTGATATCTCCTAATAAGTAGTTAATTGAATAATTAATTAAATAAACCAATTAAATAAAAAATTATCAATCAAAATTAAATTTAATGTATATATTCATTTAAATGTATCTAATTAAATTTAAGTGTACCTATTGTTACATATTTATAGATATTTATGTGATATCTTGCTTCATATTTCTTCAATGTAGTATATGCACAAATATGTCATGGTTCATGATTTCATTTCCTTTTTGGTCTACACAAAGGCGTCATTGATTTCTTCTCTTTTGGTTTTGGTTAAGTACATTATTATTGCATGGTAGGTATGGGAAAGAATAAATGCAATGCAAGATTATTGTTTTATCTAGGACTAACGATGTGTTGATATACAATTAGTTTACGCTACTACATAAAGGAGGGTGTTAAGACAATATTTGAGACAATTTTGGGGTAAATTGTCTTAAGACAAAAAAAAAATTGTGTATTGTCTTAAATATTGTCTTTAAGCGGTGTCTCAAAAATTATTGTCTTAAAGATTATTGTCTTAAAAAATAGTGTCTTAAATATTATTGCCTTAAAAAATATTGTCTTAAAGTATATTGTTTTAAAGATTATTGTCTTAAAAAATATTGTCTCTATAAAGGGAGTATATAACACAACCATTATTGTCTTTCATTTTTGTCTCACTGGAGACAATTTCATTTTTGTCTCTCTAAAGACAACACTGGGATTAGAGAAAATATGTCTTTAATACTAGCTATTATCTCTCTAGAGACGATAAAAATTTTATTTAAAGATCACTTTTGTCTCTTTAGAGACAATATAAAACAATGAATCCAAAAATATCTCACCATTGAAATAAATCGATATAAAAAACATTTAATTAAAAATGAACTACAAAATCATTGATTAATTCATGTTACCTCCTAAAGCAGATGCTCTTCCATTGAGCTAGCACACTTTAAAAAATTATGTGAAGAGTTATGCCAATCCTTAAAATTACATTTATAGTCATTGATTTTAAATTAAAGAAAAAAGTTAAAAGATAAAAATTAAAAACTACGAACAAACCCAAACACCAAACCAAGTGAAGAGTTATGGAAATCCTTAAAATTACATTTATAGTCGTTGATTTTAAATTAAAGAAAAAAGATAAAAATTAAAAACTACGAACAAACCCAAACACCAAACCCAAACAGCTTGTGGAAGCTCTGAAATTTGTGACCAAGGCACTGGTGTCTTTGCACACCCTTTTGTTTATGCATAGGGATCTCAGGTGGGATAACGTGATGAAGAACATTGAATCAGATGAGTGGTTTATAATAGATTTTGAGGATGCCATTGGTGCACCTCAGATTTACCCTCATAATCTTAGTGGCTTGAACCATGCTCCTCATATATCTAGGGGTGTTCATGTGGTTCAATTTGATGTGTGGAGTATTGGACACCTTATCAGGACAAGTGGGCTGAATGTGTCTGAGCTGTTGAGGAATTTATAGAATAGATGCTTGGAACAAGACCCAGATCAGAGGCCTTCTGCTACAGATTGCTATCATCACCTTCTTCAGTTGCAGTCTTCCCTGCCTAATTACTGAGATTAGACATTGCCAACCATGGTCAATTCTCAGTCCTATGTATCCCATTATTACTATTCATAGGATCTAGAATCACATGATTATTGAATGTTGTATTATCAGAAAATTTGATATATCTAACAAAGAACTTGTTTTAGATTGTACACAAGGAAGATGCCCCTTCCTAGAATGCCATTAGTTCACAATGGCGATCTGATGTAAACAAGTTGCAATGTTAATAACATTAAACTGCGTATCATAGCCTTGACACTTGCTTCCAATGGAAATAAGCATATTTCCATGTTGTTCCCTGATAGGGGGATTTTTAAAAATGGGTGTTCTGATTTGTAGCTTTGATATAATTCAATTTTTAATTCGATGAACTACATGCTTATTATGTTAAAATAGAAATGATGTGTTTCATAGTTTGGTGTATGCCACTTTAGAGAAATTGAAACAAAAACTCTCTCCCTTTTTTCATTCAAATAAATTATATATGAAGAAATATTTATTTTTTTATGCTTTATGGTGAAGGTAAAATGAAGAAAGCTTTATTTTTTAGATTGTACACAAGGAAGATGCCCCTTCCTAGAATGCCATTACTTTACAATGGGGATCTGATGGAAACAAGTTGCAATGTTCATAACATTAAGCTCTGTATCATAGCCTTGACACATGATTCCAATGGAAATAAGCATATTTCCATGTTGTTCCCTGATAGGGGGATTTTTAAAAATGGGTTTTGTAATTTGTAGCTTTGATATAATTCAATTTTTAATTCGATGAACTGCATGCTTATTTTGTTAAAATGCAAATGATGTGCTTCACAGTTTGGTGTATGCCACTTTAGAGAAATTGAAACAACAACTCTCTCCCTTTTTTCATTCAAATAAACTATATATGAAGAAAGCTTTATTTTTTTATGCTTTATGGTGAAGGGAAAATGATATTTAATGCTCAGCATATCAAACAATATTGAATGTTAAAGACCCTGTAGTGAAAGGCAAAGCACAAAGAAGGGAAAATGATATTTAATGCTCAACGTATCAAATAGTAATGAATGTCAAAAACCTTGTAGTGAAAGGCAAAGCACAAAAAAAATTGAGGACTCAATTGTCCATAATACCCAAGTGCAATTTACCCATGTAGAAGGCCCCACATAGTTGGGCATCATGTGATAACTAAAAAAAATAATAACCTGAATGACTTGAATACAAACGTCCCATGTAAGACTAGTGATAGAACAACCCAGAGTGCACCAGGACATTTTCAATTCATTTGGAGACCAATTTCTGTAGTCTCATGAAAGAAAAAAAGTTTTGCAGTTGGCCCCCATTTCTAACATTCAACATAACTGGAGATGAATAGCCAAAAGAGAGCAGCTCAATGCACCCTTTAAAAATTTCACTTTGTTTTCCATTTTTCTCCATTATATCATATAGACATGTTATGCTCAATTGAAAAAATGATTCATCACCACCGCCACAACAAAATCTCACTATTTCAATCCACTCCAAACTTATTTCATCAACTACATAGGTTTACACACATATGCATCTTATGATAGAAGAGAAAAAGGCTCTGCTAGGTACTAGAAACTTTAGATTCAATCTCAGAGAGAAAAATTAGAAAGAAAAAATAAAATCCAGAGCTGCAACAATGCTATATAAGTGGGGAAAGGGAAAATAAAAGTGATACAATGAATCTGGTTCTTCCTCAATTGAATGAAACTATGAAATTACAAATATGTAATGTAGGAATACTCTAATTATCATCCAGAATCCAACTTAAACTCTTTCGACTAATTCCTCTAAGAAAGATGAATGTAATAATAAGCCAACTGTCAACAACCATATAGGTAAGGCAGGTCTACCCTTCCCTAAGGGCAGGTGCTAAATAGAATTGCGATCTTTTGCCATTAAGTCTAGCAACCTTGTTACATCCTTTGGGGGTAGTGACTAGGCCGAGAGTACCCCAGGTGACCAGGCCACTATGACCTTATCATAAATGTGCAAACTATAATTGAGACCAAAAGGGATTTAGGAGTGTGGCATACTACATTGAGAGAGCCTCAGGTCACCAGGTCATTATGAACCTAATCGTAAATAGGCAGACTGTAACTGATCAAGAATTGTCGCATAAAATATTACATTTGTTGAACCTCGAGCTTTACCAACTCATGCCCAAACAATAAATGGATATGGAAAAAAAACTGAAATAACTAATTTGAGGATGTTCTAGTTTCAATTTTTCCTTGAAATAATTTGCCTAACACTATTGGAAAAACAATATATGTAAACCAATCAAAATGTCCATAGCCAAAAGATTGAACGAATATGAAGATGAAGTGAAGGGAATGGGAAAAATAATACATATTGAAAGGAATGGGCGAAATGTTTTAAAAAAAGATAAGAAAAATAACAATTTAAAAATAAATAAATAAAATAAAATAACCCCAAAAAGCAGTTTTCAGAGTGCATGAGAACTTACCCTCTCAAGCTCATCTTGGATTTCTTGCAGCTTTTCAATGGAGAGAAGAAGCTCATTGTCTATGTGCTCTTCCTCTTCCCCTTTTGATCTCTTGGACTTTTCGATCCTGCCCAGTCCTTCTGACCTGAAAGTCCTAAAAATCCAACAGAGTTGAAAGCGCAGGCAGAGTGGTAGAGAGGGAATGGTCCTAGCCTTCATTATTACCTCTAGAAATGTTTCACGCTCCGTCAATTAAAAACTTCCAAAGCTTAAAATTTAGATCCTATCATTCATTATTATGTCTAGAAATGTTGCACGCTCCATCCTACCATCCTCAGTGAAGAAAAATTCAAATGAAATATTATCATTAAAATACCAAACAAGTTGTTGATTATTTTTTACTTCCACCTACAAAAGAGCGTTTTCCAGTCCAGGAGATATGTTTTGAAATAGTACCATTGGTAGCAGTGTGTGTGTTGAGCTACCAAGCTACAATGGTGGCACCTAATTTACCAGGAATGAAACTTAGGAAAAGGACTCAAAATAGATGTGCATCTACATCCTATTAAACTAGCAATATTTACAGTAAATAGAACTAATATCTCAACTATTTTCACTAGAGGTCCAGCAGCTGCAAGACCAAAAGAGTTATTCTAAAGCTTCAAGCTGTAAAAAAATCTACCATCGCACCATATAAGTTTCCCATTGATCTGAAGGCCTTAACATACTGATGTTGCATGTAAAACAGGTAATGAAGGCCTACACAAAGCATTAACCAAATATCACAAGTTGCTTTAATCAGGTTGATGCTAATCATAGTAAATACAATTCACATATAACAACAATAAAGCCAATTTTTTCCATTTATTATTCACAAAATGAAATGGAATTGAATATCTAATACCCACCCAGAGCCTACTACTCACTAATCTCTAGGGACAAGTGCATTTCCTAAACCTATCAAATAACCAAGAAGATCTAGGACAGGAGGTGGAGTTGCTGCTATGGGTACTACTTTTGATTGAACATTGGGACCTTTGGCAGGTGAAACATTGATTTTTGTCTCAGTGGCTGATAATTCTTCATATGGAAGGTAATAGTTTACTTGCAAGTTTGGAGGTAACAAGGTACATTGGGAGGTAACAAGGTACAAGGTACATATGGAAAGACATATGGGAGGTAACCTGTACAAGCATAAAAAGTTCTTAGAAGAATATATGTGTGCTCTGACTTCTCAGCAACATCAAGGAAAGACTTAATTTCAAAAATAAACTCTTTAATGATCTCTATACCTATTACTTACCACTTCAGATAGAAGTGTTGAGCATGACAACTGCCAAAAAAACATATTATTATTAGACATATTGGAAGAAAACTCCTTGAACTAAGCATAAAATATAATACTTATACTAGAAAAACCTATACAAATACAAACATCTCAAACAGTGACAGATGAACTTAACCCCTTTCATTGAAATAACTTACCACTTCTCTAGTATCCATTTTAGAATCCAAACTAAATCCCAAAACTTAGAAGACTAGCCATTCTTGAACTTCTTTCCTTCTCATTCTCCAGCTCAAAATGGTGAGCCCCATGCTTGTGATCATAGGGCATAATAGAAATGGCATCCAACAATCCAGATGATGCCATCAGCTGCAAATCCTTCTATGCTAAGTATTTATTGTAGCTTTTTTGGAGGATATAGAGCTTGTACCATGCATAAGCATGATACAAATGACTTTCTAATATCTAAAATATCTTTGTTAACTTTGAATAGTAGATTGTCGTCATTTGAGGTTTAGGAATATTCTTGACCATACACAAGGCCATGAATATCTTCTATAGAGTGAAAAGCTTCCTACATATCATATGCCATCTGTCATAAGAAATAGTATAAGGCAAAAATATATTAAAAATAAAAATAATTTAGCTCACAGATTCTATAGTAGGTTCATGAAATTTCATTCAACCCAAAGCTTCCTCTGCAATAGGGTATTCTCCAATAATTAATTCCTACAATATCAAACTATATCAACCTTCCCATCTAAACAAATATAATCCTATATCTAATTCAATATAAAACATTTTAGATTTCTGGCCCCCATTCAATAGTGATACCTTCTTAAAGGTGTGCCAAAAATGTACTCAACATGACATTATAACTATTTACATCATGGGAAATATGGGTAAACTCCCAACCAAAGATAAATGGTTTCTAGAATATGATTTTTCAACACATTTCCCTCATCCCATTTCACAATGACAGCCAACAATCCGGATGATGCCATCAGCCTCAAATCCCTGTATGTTAAGTATTTATTGTAGCTTTTCTAGAGGATATAGAGCTTGTACCATGCATAAGCATGATACAAATGACTTTCTAATATCCAAAATATCTTTGTTAACTTTGAATAGTAGATTGCTGTCATTTGAGGTTTAAGAATCTTCATGACGATATACAAGGCCATGAATATCTTCTATAGAGTGAAAAGCTTCCTACATATCATATGCCATCCATCATAAGAAATAGTATAAGGCAAAAATATATTAAAAATAAAAAATTTAGCTCACATATTCTACAGTAGGTTCATCAAATTTCATTCAACCCAAAGCTTCCTCTGCAATAGGGTATTCTCCAATAATTAATTCCTACAAGCTCAAACTATATCAACCTTCCCATCTAGACAAATATAATCCTATATCTAATTCAATGGATAACATTTTAGATTTCTAGCCCCCATTCGATAATGATACCTTCTTAAAGGTGTGCCAAAAATCTACTCAACATGACATTATAACTATTTACATCATGGGCAATATGGATAAACTCCCAACCAAAGATAAATGTGTTGTGCCTTTTTCCCATAAGCATTTATTAGCATACCCTTTTTAGTTGAGAGAAGATCCTTTGGATAGTGGGATACAATATTTAGTTCTTGTGAGGGCATCCAAAAATCACCCTTGGACAATTGACTACTAGCATCTTTACAATAGTTTTTGCTCACTAACTTGATACTTGTCTCAGGGGAGTTTTCCTTGAGGGTATTTTGCCCAACACTTTTCCTTAAGGTAAAAGTGTGTATACATTGTTGTATGTAATCTTGATCTTCCATATTATCAATACAAGAAGATACAAATCCACTAGTTGAATATGCAATAAGTGCAAAATCAGACAGCTCAAACTATTCACACTTTGTGTTTTCATCAAAGTTGGCTGATGTTGCATGTTCTTCATCAGAATTTGTCCATATTTGTCCATACTGTTGTATTTTCTTTTTCTACAGTACAACTTTCATCCACACTGCCCCTTGAATGCAATTTCTCCTCATTCATTTCTTCAACCTTATCCTCATTATACATCATACTGGACAATCATCATTCTAGTACAAAACAACCTCTGGATATTATTGGTGAATAATTGTAGTTAATGGGTTCTCATGTAACGATTCCCAATACCAATGGAACAACATATAATTTGAATCACTCAAGTAATGAATCTCAATTTAACAACATTATAATATAATTACATTCTACCATAAATACACATCAAGAATGCTTTGCCTTGTAGATTTCAGCACCCATGTATTCGATGGATTTATGGGAATGAAGGGAAATTGGAAAGCCAATGATCTCCTACAATTATGTATGGCCTTGTCTAGTACCTATGGCCTCTTCGACAACCAAGATTGAGCTCAAACTCACCCCAGCAAATGAAAATAATGCTCAGGGGAGAGGGAAACAACTCTAGTAAGTAGAAATCCACCCAAGAATGCTTAAGAACACTCCAGGTAAGGAGAGAGAAATTCTTAATAGTCGTACAGAAACTAAATTAGCAACTCCTTGAGGAAATGCAACAACTCCAGAACTGTGGTAGTTGATCTCTAACTCAACAAGAAAGTGGACTATGAGTAACTCAGAGCTAATGCATTTCACAGAGCATCAATGAATCAAGAGTTTCTGAATGATGCCAATAGAAATTTAATGTAGGGTTATTTATTTCAGCCATGAGCACAAATACAGGGAGCACATATAATATAACTAAGGAGTAAGAATGATGATAACTCATACACCATAAGTTTATTATATCTTAGGAACATATATTAGATGAGAGCCTAGCACATTGCCTTCATTGTCAAAAGAGAGATGTCCATGTGCAAATTAACCCTTGCTCCATGTGAGACTATTGTAGCATAGCTGCTATCGGAAAATGAAGGAATTGGTCATGGCAGTTAAACACTAAATTGAGCTAGTTTTAGTGTTGTCCAATTAGGGCTATTGCATCTTGTCACAGGCAAAGATTGCAGGACATTTCAACATTACAAAGGCAACAATCCAGGCATAGTCACTCTTTGTTTAGTTAAGTCAAAGCTCATGGAGAATGATATCCAAGCATTTTAGCCTATATTCGACCTCTTTTGGGTAGCAACCAAGAAAGTGAAAAAGCTCGAAGTCTGTAATCCAACAGGAGAAGAAAAACTGAGGATAAAAAGAAGTCTACAACACTTGAAGAAACCGAAGTCTATGACTAATCCAAATCTCAATCTAAAGCTATCTATTTGCAATAGGATCTGAATATCTATGGTAAAGAGTCAAGGGTTTGCTATAGTAGCCAAAGATCAGTAATAGAAGGCAAAGAGTCTGTAATTGGAAGTCATTGTATTATAATAAGAGACTAAACCTGCAATAAGGACAGAAATTCAGAAGCTGCTTCTAACTTTGACTAGGCAGAGACTCAACTATTGACCTTGACTTAAAGAGGAGGGCTGACTTGGAGGGACTCTTTGGTCTTGTGTTGGATATCTCATTTTGAATAAATTCAATAAGAGGAGGATTGTTGGGTTTTCCCCTATTGAGAGGTTTTTCCCTACCTTGAAAGCCTAAATCTTTGTGTCTCGTACTTCTTTGTGTTCTTGGAAGAAAAATTTGTGTAATTAATTGACGAAAGAGAAATATTAACTAACAAAGAAAAGAATACTTATAAAGGAGTTTACTTCCAACTATGAATGAATACAATGAGGGCATAAAATTTGTAAATCTTAAACTTGGCTAGGCCACTGCACCTCGAAAAACCTAACTCATTATGCCATAAACTAGCAACCTTCTGTGGAACTCCAAAAAGAAATGAATTATAATGAATTATCAACCAAAATCTACTGCATTTACACTTTACATTTGACAATCTATTGCAGTATGAATATTGAGGTCACAACTATTCATTTATATTGCACTGTTGTAAGAAAGGATGATCATATTTTATATATTTTGTCTAGTAAGGCCTGCACTTCATCATTGCCAGCTCTAACCAAGGTTTCATGTTCCCATTGTAATGAACAACAGCTGCATTGTCAATCTCTGAATAGTCCACGCTAGGATTATATCCTAAACCCAACACATGCCAAGACTTGTCCAAAGGATGGGTCAAGCCATAAAACGTTCAATCTAGGGGGTACTATTCCAAGCTTCCACAATACTCTATCCTCATTCTGACATACAATAAAAGAAAAACTTAGAAATCGAACAAAGAAAAACCCATTAAGTTTTCTAGCTAATTACTTCAGATTTACTTCAAATACTTTAAAGTAAGCATCATAGGAATTAACATAAATAAACCACACTACACACTTACCGTGTTCTACCACTTGTGATATATTCTAGTTATATCTTGTTTCTCCCATTCTTTGAGATCAAATACATTCATCCCATATGCCCAACCACAAGCATTAGGATCAAAGTGCCTAGCTATGTGCGGATTGGAAAAATTAAGGTATTTGTCAAACTGGCAAAAGCTTTCTCCACAAGTTTCCACTGAACCATTAACCTTTCCATGAAGATCTACTGACCACAAGGGCATCAAATCTTTTTGCACCACAATATCATCATCCAAGAAAAGGATCTTGTCCATTTTGGGATAAACTTGTGGAAGATAGAAATGAAGATGATTTAGCATGGATAAATATTTTGGATTTATATATTTCAAATTCGAGGAACGTGATGAGAGTGTAGTCAAGTGATCTTCCTTGAAATAATACTCTTTAATAGCTGAAGATTTGAGTTGGCGAAGCACATGGAAATAGGAGGAATTGAGCCATTTAAAATCATCAACATTTTCTACATGTATCGTAGCTTTCCCTGGGGGATTAAGTAAAAACCACATTTTCATGGCCCCAAAATTTAACTTGTCTGTGATGAGATGAAATACATGTTTCTCATATTCCTGCAAACACATGTAAATCACCTACAATGAGATCCAAATATTAAATGTAAAATGCAGCAAAACTATTGGACTTCCAAACTTTAGAGTAATTTAAATTAATAACACTTCACCTTAGCATTCATGACAGTTGAATTCACAACCACAGATGCAACCAATACATTGTCAGAAAATAATGCATAGTGATAAAGAGTTGGATACTCCAACTTTTCCTGTTTAGGAGATTATCTCTTTTCAAGAGGACAAAAGTAATAATCTATGGTCAATCACATGGACAGATAGTGCGGGCCCTTGGGAATAGACTTTGTTGCCACCTGACTTAAAAATTTACTTTGCTTTTCCAAGGTCCTTACTTGATCATCTACAGATTGAAGCATGTTTTGCAACTTCTTTGTTACTGTCAAATAGCCATAAAATTGTTCTCTAGCCTTGAATAGGACATGAACCATAGCCTTGATCTTCTCAGGTGCACTGAAACATTCATATCAATTACCAGTCATGAAAAAGAGAATGAAAAGCAGAATTATTGACACACAAACTGTAACTTTAAACGAAATAAAGGATATGAACACCAAATACAAATGGAAGCACTTAATACTCTTGATTTAGAAGAAACCAATGTGAAAATCCAAGGGGTAGTGTTCCAAGCTTCCACAACACTCTATCCTCATTCTGACATACAATAAGAGAAAAACTTAGAAATCGAACAAAGAAAAACCCATTATGTTTTCTAGCTAATTACTTCAGATTTACTTCAAATAATTTAAAGTAAGCATTACACAAATTAGCATAAATAAGCCACACTACACACTTACCATGTTTTTCCACTTGTGATATATTCCAATTATATCTTGTTCCTTCCATTCTTTGAGATCAAATACATTCATCCCATATGCCCAACCATAAGCATTAGGATTAAAGTGCCTGGCTATGTGTGGATTGGAAAAATTAAGGTATTTGTCAAACCGGTGAAAGCTTTCTCCACAAGTTCCCACTAAACCATTAACCTTTCCATGAAGATCTACTGATCACAAGGGCATCAGATCTTTTTGCACAACAATATCATCATCCCAGAAAAGGATCTTGTCCAGTTTGGGATAAACTTGTGGAAGGTAAAAACGAAGATGATTTAGCATGGATAAATATTTTGGATTTATATATTTCAAATTGGAGGAACATGCTGAGAGTGTAGTCGAGTGATCTGCCTTGAAATAATACTCTTTCATAGCTATGGATTCATGTTGGCGAAGCACAAGGCAATAGGAGGAATTGAGCCATTTAAAATCATCAACATATTCTACATTTATCAGAGCTTTCCTTGGGGGATTAAGTAAAAACCACATTTTCGTGGCCCCAAAATTTTACTTGTCTGTGATGAGATGAAATACATGTTTCTAAGATTCCTGCAAACACAAGTAAATCACCTACAATGAGATCCAAATATTAAATGTAAAATGCAGCAAAACTGTTGGAATTCCAAACTTTAGAGTATTTTAAATTCATAACACTTCACCTTAGCATTCATGATAGTTGAATTCACAACCACAGATGTAGCCAATACATTGTCAGAAAATAATGCATAGTGATAAAGAGTTGGATCCTCCAACTTGTCCTTTTTACGAAATTTCGCTTTTCAAGGGAAAGCAAGTAATAATCCATGGTCAATTGCATGGATAGATAGTGCAGGCCCTTGGGAATAGTCTTTGTTGCCAGCTGACTTAAAAATGTACTTTTCTTTTTCAAGGTCCTTACTTGCTCATCTGCAGATTGAAGCATGGCTCGTAACTTCTTTGTTATTGTCCCACAGTCATCAAATTGTTCTCTAGCCTTGGATAGGACATGACACATAGCATTGATCTTCCCAGGTGCACTGAAACATTCATATCAATTATTGGCCATGAAAAAGAGAATGAAAATCAGAAAGATTGACACACAAATTGCAACTTCAAAAGAAACAAAGGATATGAACACAAAATACAAATGGAAGCACTTACTACTCTTGATTTAGAAGTAGCCAATGTGAAAACTATTACCTTTGAGGTAGATCAGAATCTACATTAGCCTCACCCAATGTACGCTAACATTCTTTAATACGAAGCATCAATTCATGGTATAAATCAAGATTATTCCTAGCCTGGGAAATGCTTGAATACACCCTAGCCATGATCAGTTGGTCTCGCATCAATCTAACAGTGGAGTCAAAATTCTCGTTCTCATTCTCCCGCCTCCAAATGTTGTATTTTCCTTGGACAACAGAATCTACCTCCTTGGGCTATGTTTTCAAGATCAACTCATTTTTCTTCATCCTGTTGAATCAGCTCTGTTGACCTTTTCTCGCTCCTCTTTTGTCTCAATTGCTGTAAGCATTAAACTACTATAAATTAAAGCATACTATGCTAAAATCTAAGAAATATAAATTTTTTCTATTGGAGAAGTAACATTCAAAAAGGATTTTGGAAAATAATATAACAATTCCATTTTCCATGAGAACAAAAAGTAGCGATCTAGTGCAGAAAAGAATTTTACCCTGCGCAAAACTTTTGTTGGACTTTCTTCAAGGTGCAAATGGTCTGCATTACAACAACCATTTTCCTGGGAGTTTGACTAGACATTACCTTACAGTAGGCTATGTTAACGGGAAAAGTGTCTACTAAGAATGACCCTATCCCACTAAGGTGTGACAGTGACCTTAGAAACAAACAGAGAAAACTACTTTCGTATTCTCCTTTATGAACTATAAACGAAGAGGAATAGGATGAACCAACCTGTGTCTTGCGCTGGTCCTTTGATCCACTCTCTCTCCTCTTTGACAGCTTCCAGCTACCTGCTCCCTTACTTGCCCAGCTTCACCAAGTTCCTGTAAGATCACAGAAGAAGAAAACTACACAAAGACATGGATTTATATTCATAAATAGCTTAGGATCATATTTAAGCTAAACATACTGTAACAAACATCACTGATACACAAGCATGTAGGAGAAACTCAAATAGTTTTATTGATATAACAAGAAGATCTAGGAGGAATCACAACCGATGATTCCTGATCCAGCATCAACCTCCCAGCAAAGGAGTCCCCTCTTCACCTCCAACAAAGCATAAATCACCCAATACTCTGATATCTATCTCTAAACCAATAGCAATTCTCTACAATGTACAAAATTCCAGCCTCTGGATCTCTGGGATGAGGGATCCATATATAGATGTATGCAAAGAGGATGAGTTAGCTTATGATTTGACTAGTGGCCTCTCTCTGTCAGTTCTTGCTTCCACTTGGAGACTGAGAGCCTCTTACTCATCCTTGGTCGAACTCAGTGAGGCAAGTGTCATTGGAGAAGATTCTGGAAGCTTCCATTGTCTTTCCACCTCGCGGAATGGCACTGCCATTTGTCATTTCCCGCTCAACGCACCCTGATAGTGCATTTAGGTGCATTGCAATGCACCTAGCTAGTGTACTTGGGTGCTATGCAACGCAGCTAGCTAGTGGAGTAGCTGAAATGATCCTAATTTGACTGATTCTGAGCAGTTTCTGGTGGAGAACTTCTGGGAGAAGCTGTAATTTGTTGACCTTGGAACAACACTTTTAGGGACTTAGGATCCCTTGGTTTATGGACATTTCATGTTTAGAGCTGTAAGGCACAAAAATGTCTATAACAGGCTACCAACATCATAGATCAGTTAACCAGGGAAAATCAAAACTTACCATCAAGAGCATTCTCTTTGACATCTCGATGTTCACTTCCTGTGTCATCCTCTTGAAACCTCGTAAGAAGTTCTTTGTCATTGGAAGTTTTTTTCTACACCTTGTCATTCATTTAACCCCCCTCAGGATTTTCCTTGCCTTCTTCATTGAATATCACACCATCTTGTTTCGAATGTAACTTTTCGAAGCTGTCTCTAGAAGTCATTTGCCTCTGCTTGATGTACACCGTTAGAAATAGAGAAGCACCCCTACCAATGCCAGTTTTCACTTCTTGCTTAATACAACCCTACTCAACTACCTAGACCGTCATCACATAGCTTTCCTTACATGTTCAATAGAGAAAATAGCGAAAATCTTCATGAATCATACCTCAGTGTTAGTAATATCCCTTTGGTTTACTTCAAAGGACTTTCTAATACCCATGAGGAAGATAAGTCATTATGTCCAACAATATTTAAGTTATGACATCAATCACCTGCCCAGTAAATAAAATTTATTTTCAATTATCTACTCAATAGGGGAGAAATCAAATTTAAGATATCCAAATGCAGCAAGTTTCTTATACTTGCCTCCTTTTGGAAGAGAGAGTCAATGCTCTCTGTTAAACTCTGCTTTCTCCAATCATCTGCCTGTTCCAGTGAACCCCATAGATAAATAGATAAGAGTGATTTTAAACATATGACAAAGCTCTAGTATCCTCAATAATTCCTCTCTATTTCAATCCACTCAGGTCGATTAAATTTCAGTTTAGGGACACTATTTATTTTCTAGGATTAGACTAACGTAAGTGCAAGTGCATTGCCCAGATCCTGAAAAAGAACAAAATGGCCATAGAAAAATAGAATTGGTTTTCAAGATGTGGAAAGAGAATACCATTCTAACAGATCCATCTCCTGAGAAGTTGTGCCCTGCTGTTTTAAATGACAAAAAATGCATAAAAGGTCAGGTAGAAAGACTTGATGGAGAAGAATATCTATAAAAATATTGAAACGCTAAAAATGGGGTTGCTTTGCTATCATGCATATGCTAAGATCAAGATTTCATTACACATCAATAATAAAATGGTGTGTATAATATCTATCATTTGTTTTGGTCAATGTTCTTTGAACATTGTGGGAATAGTGTGAAAATGATATGTATAGCAGAAAGTAGCTGGTGAACAAGATTGTCATTGTGAATTGGGTCTAGGTTGGGTGGATCAGAACTGGTTTTAGCTTGACTGATGAGAAGTGGATTTAGCTTTATGGATGGAAAGTGGGTCTGGCTTGGATAATGAGTGGATGGGAAGAATGATTGTTACCCTTCCCACCCAGATTCAATTCCCATGAGTAAGATGTTGAACTGAACTCTTAACAAATATATTTTTATAATACCCATCCAGCTTATGCAGAATCCAGTGCACACTTAGTACCATCCTACTCAGAATGAGGAGTGCCCAGCGAATTCACCGAGCAGTTGCCCAATGAATTTACCAGTCATATGCATTTCCCTTTGTTAAAAAATGGAAAGAGCATTGTTATTTCTTGCTATCGGGATGAATGGTTTCATTATCTTTGGCAAGGGAAATTACCCTAGGGGCAGTTGGTAAAACCTTTGCTCTTGCATGAGAGAGGTACAAACTTTGAATCTTTCTCCTGGTAGGTATTGTACCGTGTTAATGCAGAGATGGAGTTCACAGCTTCACACAGATCAAATGAAAGGAAACCTATAAAGAAAACTCACAAAATGTCTGGAAAAATGCTAGAGGTGCTAAACTTTTGACAATAAGCGAGGAAAGTAAGTTTGATAACATCTATGCCTTCAGATCCTACGAAAAAGCTAAAAGGAAAATCAAATTCCAAAGTAGGTCCATGGGGTTTTGGTTCAATGGTTAACTGGGGGTGGTGAAGGAAAATCAAATTTCAAAGCAGGTCCATGGGGTCTTGGTTCAATGGTTAATCGGGGGTGATTATAATTCCTAGCCAAGAGTAAAATCACATAAATACATTGTTCAATGGGTTCTCAATGAAAGGGATCTTTCTAAAATAGTATAAGATGACTACACTTCATTGTAATGGAGATCTTACTTGAATGTTGTAAGAAGTCTACACTTCATTGTAATACTACCAGATTAAGAAAGGGCATGCTTGCCAATAAAGATAAATTAAATGCTGACCCACCCCAAAAAAAGAGACAGAAGCAACCTGACAAGGGAGGAGGGCAGGAAGAAGCTTACCAGCAAGGGAGGAGGGCAAGAAGAAGCTTACTAGCGAGGGAGGAGGGAAGGAAGAAGCTTACCAGTTGTAGATGTAGATGTGGAGTGACGAAACCTAGCTACCAAAAAAACCAATGGCATGACCACAAAGATAACAAGGAAGCCCACCACAGCTATTCGATGATGAAAACCCCGACCTCCCCATCCTCCATTTCTACCATGCTAGTAGCCCTACCACCCTCCATTCCACACACCTCCTCTTTTCACAGGCATCTTTAGCTCTCAACCCTAACACCACTTTTCTCCTTCTCCTCCTCCTAAACAGATATCGAGCAATGCAACCCTTACTCAATCATAATCCTCTACATCAAACCCATATCATGGTTAGCAAAAATATATGAAGTCAACAACAACCAAAAAAACCCTTAGATCTCATATATACTTTAGAGCATTTGATAGAAAAATTTACCAAAGGCATTACAAAATGGATAGATCAACTGATTTCATGCAGTTTTGAGAAAGAAAGGGACACTGACATGGTAAAAACCTAGATGAAAATGGGCATAGGGGCTAGAAGTAGACAGATTTGAGGGTCTCTATCTTTGTTAGCCTTTTTGGTTAAAAAACCAAAACATATAATTAAGGGAAACATGTCATTCAGATTCAAATGCCAACATAGATGTTATTATTAATGGGGATCCTCACCAGTCTGGCTGACTGTTCATACACTACGACATAGGAAGAGGAAGAATAGGTAGGCAACGTTGGGTATATATGACGCCCCTCAACTTACTAATTTAACTGAGTAGGTATCGACCTGGCATGCGTTGCATTGAGGCATGTAAAGGTAATGGGAATGCTAGGGGGGTAATTTGATGCAAAGCAAGGGTGAATTATGCCTCCCTAAATGCACATCATGAGACTGTGTTTAAGATTCGTGATTCTGAAGCTGTGAGAATACTAGAGTGTAAGCACAAGAGAGAAGCTAAACATATTGTTATCTAACATTTAAAATGGTGACTTGTTGATTGATTTCTCATTCAAAATAAAGAGAAAAAAATTGATGATTGGGGGAGAGAAATGATCAGTGTTCTATTGCATAAAGGAAATACATCATTTTCAGGCCATGGATAGATCTTAAAGGTCTGGGATGCCAATGTTAGTAAAACCTTACCTAAATTCCTTATGACTGCAACATGAATGAGTGTTACACTTAAATTATTGATGCACTAACCATAGGGAGTTGGTATAATATTCATGGTTATGGGTTCTTACAAAACTGGGTTTTCATATACCTATGAAGTGAAAAGGAAGAAAGTACTCTTTCTTCAAGATAGGAGTAAGGATGTAAGCTTTCAACCAGCCAACAAAGAAATTTTTTTTTAAAGAATATATTTTACACATCTGTGTCCATTGGTATGAATCGGTTTATAAAAATAGTGTTGGATTAATGTCATAGCACTTTTAGAAGTTGTTTTGATTCTCAGAAAACATGTCGTATTTTGTTGTTTGCTTCAAATTTTGCACAAGAAACAGTTGGTCCTTTAACAAGATTCCAGTGTGCCAACATGGACTGAAGAAGAGGTTATTAGCATTGCAAACCCTCTTCTCACATCAGTATGTCAATTTTAAATTTAGCAGAAATTGGCAATAAAACAGATGATGTTCTATAAGCTAAAAGACAGACAACACATGAATCTATAGCTTCTTACCAATACTGTTGTCATGTTTAGCTTGCCCCGCAAGAATGGTATCAAAGTTAAGGTGAGGGAAAGGTATCATAGCTAAGGTCAGGGCAAGGCCAAGCAAGGAAGAAAGAAATCACAAGAAGTTTTTTGACAACACTGACCACCTTCCTCTTCAAAGATTAGTCATCTTGAAGCATCTCTAGGATAGAGCTCTCTATCAAATTGTTGGTCAAATAATCTATATCTAACACCTTTTTCATGACTATAGCCAGGAAGTTTTGGTTGCTTTAGGGTCAAATCTTCTATTATGAAATCACCCTTGAATTGAATTTGGTTTGGAGATAGTGTCTCACTGGGAATTCCTTCTATGTTGCAGGTTTATATAAAATCATATATGAAGCTATAAAGTTCCTAGCATCTAAGCTCATATATATAATATTATTCTTGAGCTCAATGACATGCCTTCGGCCTTGTATTAGGGCCTTTTCTATCTCACAGAGAAGCATAAAAGGCTACAAAAGGTGAAGTATCCTCAGCCTTTGGACATCAATCAAGAGGGTTTGAAAATTAGTGTTCTTGTTTTTCCATTGGGTAGATGATTATTGAAGGTATAGGATCAACATTTGTACATTTCTGAGATTTTGGTATCAAAGGAAAGGGGTTCATGAAAAATAAAGATCATTTCAAGGATCATGAAATCTGAAACACAATGTTCTAAAATCTCATTTAAATAGGTATGAATTTTATTGGTGTCTAAGCCAAATGCATCTCAACATTTCTTCTCATATCAACTCATTGAGGCAATCAAGACACACATGTGGGTTTAGCCTAGAGCCATCACTTTTTATATGATTTTTACATCTTGGGTTTAAAAAATCTTGATATACTCTAATTAGTAATTTCTAGTACCCATGCTCGGTGCATGCTGCACATTATTTTTCATAGCTGCCAAATTTGCATTCCATCAGTTAAAGCTAGGATAGAATTAGTCTTAGTCAAAGAAGTCTATTTTATTTGATGGATTCAAACTGAATTTAATTTACGATGGTTTTTTCTTTCCTTTAATTTACTCTAGTTTCAATAACCATCAAACCTCCCAAAGACATAAATTCGATAATAGAACTGGAGTCAGCTAGTGACTTACCACTACGAGAAATGGATACAATCGAAAGTTCTTTCCCAAGGCCTTGCGGGTTGATGGGCTCCATTTATTTTTCTCCCTCTTCCCTATATTTATCAACGGCCTTTGCTGTAGTAGCCTCAGAGGGGTTTTTGTTTCCTGTGCTAGGGAAATGTATGATTCCAAAGGTGATGTCCAACAACCAAAGCTTTTTCATCAGTTACTGAACTCCAGAATTTTTGGAATAGGTATATCAACCTATTTCACTACCTTGGAGGAGAAGGCAACAACCTGGAGAGTGAGAGGGGGGCATTTTTTGGGTGATAGGGGAAAGGAAAAGCCTTGTTTGAATGTTATTTGGGTCTGGGGTTCCATAGTGAAATGAAGGAGCCGCACAAGTTCCAGTTAGGTGTCTCGTTCCCTGAACAAAACCCCAACAATCCCTTGCCTCTATCAAACTGAAAGGGAAAAATAGGATACTTATAGCAAAACATTGGTCTCCATTGCTAAAACCTCCTCCAGAATTCAAAAATTCATGGTTTGAACAAGTTTGTTGAAACCTTCTCTAGAATTCAAAAATCCAGGGTATAAACAAAATTCCATCACCCATTGTTTTTCTTCCATTCTTGAAAGCTCCTCGAGGGTGCTCCTTGAGGGTTTGAACAAAAATTGCATCGCCCACCTCGAAATTTTATTTGGTTACTGGTATGTGGGAGACAAAATGTCTTAAATAAAGTTATTAAATTGCCATGGTATGTTTTAACAAGCTCTTATGAAAAAAAAATATATATCTTCTAATGCCTCTCAATGTCTTCCATGGGGAATTTTGATTATGATAAATTTAATAAATAAAATGAAATTTTAAGATGAATTCATGTAGTAGTGATTCAATGGAATGGAATCATTTTTAAATGCTTTGGAAACTTTTTTTCACAATGTTTTCAGATATTTTTTTTTCTAGAAAGTTTCACCTTTTTCAAAGGGGGAAGAGGCGATAGTCTCTTGTAGTAGTGATTCAATAAAATGGAATCATTCTTAAATTTTTGGAAACCTTTTTCCATGATGTTTTTAGACATTTACCCTTTTTCTAAAAAGTTTAGTGACTAGAGTGACACACTTCAAAATGTCACATTCTTCCATGGTTTGAGTCTAGATTTTAAGCCAGTGAGGTGGAAGGGTCTCTAAGCTTGTTTAGGTGTACAGTTAAAAATGAACATTTCACTGTCATTCTCATCTTCAAATAAAAGCTAATGGAAGAGCTCAGTCTTCTCTTTTTATCAATCTAATACATAGTTTACATATGGAAGAGGGTATATCTTGGCTACAAACATGGGCTATAAAGTTTGGGGCGGAATTAAACAACAATAAAAAGGTCTGTTGACAAATGTAGATCCTCCCAATCTCCCCCCCAGGAATAGGCCTCGATGGAAAATGGCTACATGAATCCTCAAAGGAAATTTAGGATGAATAGTGTGCTCGCAAGGTAAAGTTTCATGAACAAGAGATGGGAATGGATATTGTTGCGACGTTTAAGAAGAGTTTAAAGCAAGATACTAAGCTCAGAAACCCCAAGGAGAAACCCAAGATAAACATATGAGCTTTAACCCTCATCCTGAGTCATCCAATGCTACTTCTTCACAAAATGTCTATTATTGGTGTTGGTGGATAAAGAAATAAAAGGAGAGGGATGCTAATGATAGGGAAGGGAGAGTGAAGATGAGATTTATGAGATCGACGTTTCCCCTAGACAATACCATTTCCACTATCCCCCAAAGTATGTTCCCTATTCTTAATGAAAGGCATATTACATTAAATATATAAATAATTATAAGCCATGCATTTTGACGCCCTTGTCCATTCTTTTTGATTAATGAAAAATCTTTGACTTAAAAAAAATAACACACTATACTCACACATAATGAAGCAAGCCCCCATTGATGTTATGCACTACCTTAAATGTGTTTAATAGCCTTGGATCACTCTAACAATCATAGTTGAATGTATATGATGTTAACTAATTTAACCAACAAAACATGCCTTCGACAATCATAACTAGACTTACACTCCATTTATTGCATTAAACAATCAAGTGAGGCTTTAATAATTGTAACCAAACATACAAGTCATTGAAAAAATCAACCAACCTAACACAACTTTAATAGTGATAACCAAAATGTACATGTTACTAATCAATTGACCATTGTGTCATGCCTCTAACATGTGCAATTGAACATAAATGTTGTTGATGGGGTTGACCTATCTAACATATCTCCCACAATTGTAGTCAAACATGCATGTTGATTCGGTTAATCTCCTAGATAATGTTAATAAAAAATACATGTTAATATCCAACCTAACATGTCACTAATAGTGACAATGGAATGTGCATGTCAATGGCTAAGCTAATTGACCTTATATGTTGTTCATTGAGTGTTGTAGGGAAAAATGCCTATGCAGGACGATCCTATCCACCTAAGGTGTGACAGTGCCTTAGCAACAAACAGAGACAGCTATTCTAGTATTCTTCCTTTATGAATTAAGAATGAAGAGAGATGGATGGACTAACCGGTGTCTTCCGTTTGTCCCTCGATCCGGTTTCTCTTCTCTTGGAGAGTTCCCAGCTACTTGCCTTCTCTCTCGCCCAGCTTCAAGAGGTTTCTGCAAGATCACAAGAAGAGAACACTACACAAGACATGGATTCATATTCATAACTAGTTCAGGATTAGAAATAAACTAAACATACTAATGCAATCATACATCAAAGATACATCAGTATATAGGAGAAACCAAGATATCTTTATTGATGAATAACAAGGTTCAGGAAGAGATACAACCCAGAGGGCTCCAATCCAGCATCTCCTTCCCAGCAAATGGAATTCCTATCTTCACCCCCTTCAAAGCATTAAGCACCCAATGATTCCAATCTCAAACCAACAGCAATTCTTTGCAATAACAAAATTCCAGCCTCTAGATCTCATGGAGGAGAGATCCATATATAGATGTTTGGAGAGAGGATGAGTCAGCTTGAGATCTGACTAGTGTCCTCTCCCTCTGTCAGTTCTTGATTCCACTTGGAGGTTCTTGCTTCCACTTGGAGATTTGGAACCTCTTACTCATCACCAGTCGAATTCCTTGAGGCAAGTGTCATTGAGGAAGATTTTGGAAGCTTCCTGGGTTTTGACACCTCGTGGAATGAACTTGCCACATGTCAACTCTCGCTCAGCGCAGGTAGCCAGTGTTGGCTTTGACATTCAGCGCAGGTAGCTAGTGTTGGCTTTGACATTCAGCGCAGACAGCTAGTGGAGCCACTGAATTGATCCTGAATTGACTTGTTTTTGAGCAGTTTCTGGTGGAGAACTTCTGTGAATTGTTGTGGTTTGTTAGCCTTGTTCCTCTAGGGGTAGGAACAACATGTTTAGGGCTTTGGATCCCTTAGATTATGGACATTTCATGCTCAATGCTGTAAGGCACAAAAATGTCTATAACAGTTGCCCCCTAAAGTATGAGGCCGTTTATCGGGTGAAATGCTTTATCAGGGGGATCCGAAGTTCATCCAATGCTGGGAGGAGACCTGTAATAAGATACAATACAATACATTATTTTTCATACTGCTTTCATGATCTAGCTGAGGCGGGCATTCCCATGCTCAGCTTTATAAATTCATTTTTCTGTACATAGAACAGACAATCGTCTGACGGTAGACTGATAATTTTGATGAAATTATCATCCTTTGAGTAGGATGATTATCTGTTGCAATGATGTACATGTCAATGTCTTTATCTTTCCTGAATATATATCATAGCCCGGATGGATGAAACTAGATCCGGGGTCTTCAAACTCGTTCTATCTTCACTCTAAGTACAAGTCGATCCATGTGAGAAATGTTCTGAAGTCGAACATGGAAAGACATCGCTTGATTACCGGTCAATGAGGTAAACCGTTAACAAGCGCGAGAGGAATCACCGATAATGATAATGACCCTCAAGGTACTGCAGTACAATTCACGTGGTGTGAATAAAGGACTTGGCGTCGAACACCACGCAAAATCTTTCGGTCGAAGGTCATTGATGTATACCTATCGCCGGAAGTGAGAAACTTGCCATTGAGGCATGCAAGCTTCAAAGTACTGAAGGGGTTGTTCCTAGATCAACTTCTTGGATAATGAGCTGATGTCGACAAGAAGCGATCCATCAAAGGAGGGCCTTAATGAATCCCACATCAATGACACGGAACGGAGCTAATGATTTTGATGGAGGTGAAAACGATCTGTGACATATGATTCAGGGTGGCGGTCATGAAAGGATGAAGGATAATGTACGGCAGTGGATGGGACACGGTTGACTTTTCTGAACGACTTCTCTTGAACATATGGCGACACTGATGCGATGGATCGGTAGCATTACCCCAAATATGGATGGTATGGCGAGACCATGGATGTGACCGGTGAATGAAACAACCCAACCCGATTGTGGTACGGAGGAAAAGTGTCATGTTCAAGAGCGACTTGCTACCATCAAAGTTTTCTTTAGTTTCTCCCAATTTTTCCCCAGTCATTGCTGACCACTACCTCTTTATTTTTGTCAAGCTTGAGGAGGATAACATATGCTTGTTCTATAACCTGCCCTTCGGGCAAGCCCATCGCTATGTTTTAATGAGCCTAGCGATAATGAAACGTGTTCTCGTCTAAAGACAAGTTTGTCGCTATTTAATGATTTTAACGAGTCTAACGACAAAGATAACTCGGTCCTTTTCATTTTTAGAGAGTCTGAAAAGGTACATAAAGTTAACTCCAAAAGTCCTTTTTTGTCATCTAATCCCTTAGGTCCGAAAAAGTATAAAACAATACAGAAGGGATGAGTTTTCGATAGTTTTAACGAGCCGAATAAAACAAGCGCTCGATCTTTTTGTGCAATAATCCCTCAGGTCCAAAAAGATTAAAATCTAGAGGAGGGATATCACTTCCTGTCCCTTTAACGAGCTGGAAGGCCAAGGACTCGGCAATCTTTTCATATTTTATGAGTCAGATGAAAAGAGCTTAAAGAAGACTCGTCTTTTGAGGAACGAGTGATAAAACGGGTTAGCAGCTGATTCCAAGTACAGGTTGGAATTTTCCAATCACGGCAGTGTCACAAGGATGGCTAGGTGAAATCACTCTTCGCAGTTGTTCCTCAAAATGGGTAAACAAACATATGGAGGTGAACGATCGGCCAATGGAAAAGTGGAGGTGACGGGCAAACACGACCAAGGCTTTAATGGCTGATGATATTACATTCACAGTGGTTATTTACCGGGATAGTTCATTTTTTAACGAGCTTAAACACGGGTGGAAACATTTGCTCGATCTTATGTTTATTTTTTAACGAGCATGAACTATGTGCTAAAACTGCTCGGATCTTGCGTTTATTTTTTAACGAGCATGAACTGTGTGCTAAAACTACTCGAATCTTGCGTTTATTTTTTAACGAGCATGAATTGTGTGCTAAAACTGCTCGATGCGGGTTTATTTTTTAACGAGCTTGAACCCTGCGGTAACACTGCTCATGGCAGGTTTATTTTTTAACGAGCTTGAACCCTACAGTAACACTGCTCGTGATAAGTTTGCATGCCCCCAGCATAATAACGCAAATCAAGGTGCATGCCCCCCAAGCTTCATTGCATTCAACTTGGTGGTTGGAATGAAGGTTTACCTTTGAGATTTGGAAAGGGGATTGTTTCATTTTTTAATGAGATTGACACAGTAAAAGAACTATCCTCATGACTCCTTGTTTCATTTTTTAACGAGGTTGACACGAGATTAGAACCGTCCTCGGAGCCCACTATATTTACAGTATTTCTATTAGGGCGATGATCCACGCTGACAAAATGTTTAGGAATCTTCTGAATCCATTAGATATAGAAGATTTCATTTTGTAGGTTTCCACTGTGGCCACTTCTGCCAGATTACTTGCAGGCGGTAGGGCAAAAGTACCCATTAAGGCAGGGTCTTTTAGGAGACCTACTCCAATATTTTGAAGCAAATGATTGCTTCCATGGATCATTGGAATGCTTCCCATAACTTGTGAACTGTCGGGGAGGAAAGTTTGTTGGTCGACGACTGTAATTCCTCCTTGAAAGGGAAATGCAATCTTCCTGAAGTAGGTCGACACAACTGCGGCCATGGCATATATCCAGGGCCTTCCCAGTAGGATGTATTAATCGAGGTTTCCATCAATTACTTCAACATCAATTCCTACTGTCTTGCCCCCTAGTTCAACTTGCAAGTTACTTAAAATCCCGTATGGAGTGTATGATCGTCCATCAAATGCTTTTAACATCGTTGACGATCTCGACAAGGGTGGTGATCCTAAATTCTTCCAGCAACTCATCGACATAATACACGTAGATGCCCCCTCATCAATAATTGTTCGATGAACAGTTTTGTTGAGGGCTTTCACTTGAATAAGGAAAGCTAGTTGAGCTGGTAACTGAGGGTCATATCCTTTATGATCAAAGGCCACAAGATTGGAATCCCTTGGGCCAATCCCACCTATTGCTGATAATAAAGCTTGCTCTTGGGAGAGGCAATTTTGCGGTACCTCAAGTGTCGACATAGCGGACGGCGATTGGGCCAGGTCCTCTACTATATTATAATTCTGTGCTACTTTGGCACAAGGATTAAATGTCGTTTTGTGTACTCCTCCCTTTGGCGACTTTATCATTGGTTCAGGAATGATGGGTGGCACAACTTCGGTCAAAGTTGTCGTCGAACTACTAGGTTTTTCATTAGCCTTGTTATTCGATAGCTGTGGATTCCCGTAATCTTTATTCCTTGTCAAAGCATCATTTTGCTGCTTTGAGACAGACAACATAAGCACTTGGGATCGGGAAGCATTTTGATTAGCAACTAGTTTGGTACCCGGGCTTGGAAACGGATCAGTCAATACTGCTGAGGTTTTTGAACTCTTAAAGAGTTTCTTAACTTCAGCTATATGTGGACAATCTCTCGTCCAATGATCCTCATCGCATATATGACACCCCGCAGGGGGTTTCCTTTTTCTCCCTTTCTTTTTCTTCTTGCCCCCTGGTTGCTTCAGTTGTTTGCCCTTGTCGGTCGACGCGGCATTTACTTCCGAGGCAAGAAGTTCCTCATTTTAATTTTGACTGGAAATCTTACGGGCCCTTTTAGATGTAGCCTTTGTCGATTTCGTGTCTGTCGTGCCAATCACACCATCGATGGCATGAGAGTCATTGTTTGATTTAGGAGGAGGAGGAATTGAGAATTCTGGTCTAGGGGCGTCAGGTATTTTGTCGTAGAGCGTGCCAGACTGAGTATAGACCAAGTCCAGATATTGCGCACGAGCGATGACTTGCTCTTTCGTTATGACCCCCGCCTTTGCCAGATCTTCCGTGATTGTAGGAAGTAAGGATTTGATAAACCATTCAGCTAATAGCTGATCGGGAACGTACATTTTTACCATCCTACGATGACGTCGCCACTCATGTATATGATCAGATATGTGAGTGGCCGTTGTCTGTTTCAAGTTGGTTAGGAGTTTCGTTCCCGTTTCATACCTTATCGGTAATTGAAAATGGGTTAAGAAAGTCATGGCTAAGGTACTGAAGTTGTTGAACGAAGCTCTAGGCAATTCAATATACCATTTTTTCGCTGGACCAGTTAACGTCCTCTGAAAAAGGCGAAGCCTAATCGAATCATCGTTTAGGGTGTTTGATGAACACCACAGATAAAATTTCATCACATGATTCGACGGATATTCACCCGGATTTCCATTAAATTTAGGAATATCTGACGGAAGTTTATGCGGAATTGCTGGCCACCAAGGGGCATAAGCAATTGGATCATTCATCAGCCAGTTTAGATCTGGTAATTCTAGAGTTGCTACAAAGGGCAACTGTTGATTCAGGTTAGGCGAAGCATACCCAGGATAAGATGGAATCGCCTGAGCAGTGGGTCTTTGCATACCAGCATAATGTATTTGATGCTGGCAACTTTGACAAGGTTGATGGGCATAACCATTATAAGATGGTTGTTGATTACCGCTTTGGAAATGCGATTGTCCATTACTTACAAAGACTTGTTGATCAGGTCCTTGATATGATTGCTGGAATGGGGGTTGTTGAGTTTGAACCAGCTCTGGTTGTTGAACCATTTGCTGTTGACCAATACTGGATGATTGACCAAGATGAGGAGTCACAGTACTTGTTTGATCCTGAGTCGCTCCAAATAAGGAGGCACTAACCTGAGGTTGTGATTGAGTCATTGAGACAAGAGGCTGTTGTATTGCAACCTGAGGCTGTTGGGTTTGACATACAACAGGTAGCGCTTGTACTTGCGACGCAGTCACCATAGCAGGTATAGTGGGAATATTCGACACAGGTTGGACTGGTTGCATTGAATATACAACCCTTGGTTGCTGAGGCAGTATTGGTACCCAACCGCTGGATGTAATTCCAGTTTGACCTGAACTTTGTTGTAAACTCCCATATGGTTGTTCTCCGGGAGGGAAAAACGAAAAGGCATATTGCCCTCCATATGGTGGCAATCCAGTACTTAAAAGGTAGATTGGCCTTTGAAGACGCATTGGATCAATTTTTTGAGTTTCAACATAAGAAATACCAGATGATAATCTGGATGAAGAAATAGGAACTAACCATGTCGTCGAAACAGTCTCTGGTTGGACTCCAGCTTGTTGTTGACAATTTGCAGGGACAGATGGTATACCAGCGAACATCGTTGGAGTAGTAGCAGGAGGCTCTGCCGCTGCTGTGTCGGATGACACAGTCCTGGATGTCGACGGTTGTTCAGACATATTTAGTCTATCCAAAAGATTTTCTAGCGATTCTACAAGAACTTACGATGAAAAGAGACTAACTTCGAAGATCAACGAGGGAATGGTGATGATTATTCCGTTTAAAATAAATTTTAACGATGCTTGGACACAACTTGCTTTTTCAATTTTAAAGAGTCGAGAAAAAGCTAAAGATGACTCTAGTCTCCTTCGATGTTTTAACGAGCCCGAAGTGACAAATGCTCGGATGGACTTTTTCCGTTATAGAGTCTGAAAAAGCCAAAAGGAACTGCTCTGGAGTTCTAGGTAGAGGGTGTGCCAAACTTTTCGTAAAACCGCAGAATACTTTTTAGGGTATGGGCGGTCGATCTTCCTGAATGTTGTGTTCAGTGCATTGCGATCAGTAGGGCGGCCGACACGGCTTCCTAAGGATAACGGTTTTATGCCTATAGGGGTCTCCCAATATATACGTGACGGTACGTGGGAGCACAATCCGTACTGGCGCTATCGTCCCTCAGGAGGAATCACCCACCATCAACGAGATCGACAGTCACCAGGCTTTACGACGCCGGAACACGTCTCTAGCCTAGACCTCTATGTTGCGCGTTATGTTGCAAAGCGTTGTTAAGTTCATTCAATTTATTTTAGGTTGATCTTTTTTAGAAGTTTGCCTTTTGAGGTTCACCACAAGATGTATGATACAATTCCTAAATGCAGTCTAAAGATGATAAGCAAGCTTTATATCTTTTCAACTTATGAAAATCCTAGCTACTAAGGGAAAAGAAAGACACCATCTTTTCTCAAAGAGCAATCAGCACACTCTAATGCACTTTTCCTAAATCAAACATTCAAACTATCAAGATGCAAATGCATAATGCAGGTGTTTGTTTTCCGCTTTCTTAGTATTGATGCCTACAAAGAAAGCTTTTTGTACAACTTTGAATTTGCTTTTAAATGACAAATACAAACAAGTTTACTTTTCCGAAATCAAAGATGGTAGAAGAGATTACAACACTTAACGATTTCCGAAATGAACACTTGTTTCGACACTTAAAAGAGACAAACTCAAAACAGTAAGCAAAAGCAAATGTATAATCAACTACAAACAGCCAATGAACTCTCTCCTAAGATCACAATCAACAGATCTGAATCAAGGGCTACAGGATGACTATTTCACTCTTGCAAAGGAAAACTGTAAATGACGCCACAAACACATAAAAACACTCACAGTCTTTTTGTACAAAAGGAGGCGGAATTTAAGCAGAGAAAAGGAGTTATCAGACTGGTACCTATGCTGGTTACAGGCTGCAAAAATCAGAGATCAAAACAAGGCAAAACAGAGCAGAGAACCCCAGCTGCACAAGGCCAAACTGGATCAGCGCAACCTCAACACAGGGGTTTTGACATTCAGCGCAGGTAGCCTTCACGGGACCTGCGTTGAAATGCAGAATCCCTTCACAGGGTCTGCGCTGAAGGAGAAACTCTCGTTTCTCACTGGGTTCTGGGTCACAGATTGCTATTTAATCTACTGTTTTAGGGAAAATAAAAGCAACAAGCAAGGTGCAATCAAAGGGATGCTTTGAGGGAGTACTAAGATCTATCACAAAGGATCATCAAATCATTTGTGAGTCCATTGTTCAGATCATAGACAAGTCCAGTGATTGGATCAAAGCAGCAACTGTCTACTTTGCATCTGGGAGTAGCAGATGCAGTTCGATTGTTGCTGTCAAGTCTATGAAACAAACAATGATAGAAACACAAATAAAATGACTAAACAATGTTCCCCAGTGGAGTCGCCAATTTGTTGTGGGTAAAAATGCCTATGCAGGACGATCCTATCCACCTAAGGTGTGACAGTGCCTTAGCAACAAACAAAGACAGCTATTCTAGTATTCTTCCTTTATGAATTAAGAATGAAGAGAGATGGATGGACTAACCGGTGTCTTCCGTTTGTCCCTCGATCCGGTTTCTCTTCTCTTGGAGAGTTCCCAGCTACTTGCCTTCTCGCTCGCCCAGCTTCAAGAGGTTTCTGCAAGATCACAAGAAGAGAACACTACACAAGACATGGATTCATATTCATAACTAGTTCAGGATTAGAAATAAACTAAACATACTAATGCAATCATACATCAAAGATACATCAGTATATAGGAGAAACCAAGATAGCTTTATTGATGAATAACAAGGTTCAGGAAGAGATACAACCCAGAGGGCTCCAATCCAGCATCTCCTTCCCAGCAAATGGAATTCCTATCTCACCCCCTTCAAAGCATTAAGCACCCAATGATTCCAATCTCAAACCAACAACAATTCTTTGCAATAACAAAATTCCAGCCTCTAGATCTCATGGAGGAGAGATCCATATATAGATGTTTGGAGAGAGGATGAGTCAGTTTGAGATCTGACTAGTGTCCTCTCCCTTTGTCAGTTCTTGATTCCACTTGGAGGTTCTTGCTTCCACTTGGAGATTTGGAACCTCTTACTCATCACCAGTCGAATTCCTTGAGGCAAGTGTCATTGAGGAAGATTTTGGAAGCTTCCTGGGTTTTGACACCTCGTGGAATGAACTTGCCACATGTCAACTCTTGCTCAGCGCAGGTAGCCAGTGTTGGCTTTGACATTCAGCGCAGACAGCTAGTGGAGCCACTGAATTGATCATGAATTGACTTGTTTTTGAGCAGTTTCTGGTGGAGAACTTCTGTGAATTGCTGTGGTTTGTTAGCCTTGTTCCTCTAGGGGTAGGAACAACATATTTAGGGCTTTGGATTCCTTATATTATGGACATTTCATGCTCAATGCTGTAAGGCACAAAAATGTCTATAACATTGAGATGATTAACACATAGCTCACTAAGCTGACCAAGTTGACAAACCATTGGTTTTGTCATTGAACTAACATGCCTTTAATAGACACAACTAAATGTACATGATGTTACACCAGTAAACCATCATGACATGCCTTTAATAGTAGTAACAAAGTGTGCAAGTTCTGGATTGGGAAAACCAAACTAATATACCTATGATAATCATAATTGACCATACATGTTTGTTGTGATCAACCCTTCAAGTTTTCCCTTGCTTCTATACAAAATTAAGCATTCCATGCAACTCTCAAAGTAACTTTGATACATATACAAATTAAGTTTGTATTTACATGTTCGATTTGTGTTAAAGTGTTTCCTCTTTAAAGGTCACAGGATTCGATCCAATGGAAATTAAGGTATGTACACATCCATAGATTAAATAGTTAAAGCATTGAATGGAGGGCATCCCTTGTCTCACAAACAAGGGGGTCTCATATGTCAACTTGGCAGCTACCTGCATTATAACTTAATATTAAATAATATTCTTATTTTTTCAATTAATATGAATGCTTCTAATATTTAATATATTGTTAAGGAGATTACCCCTTGACTAATTAGTGAAGTATTTAATATTGGATGAGAGAGTTGTAAGGCTGAAATTTTGGCTACCATGGGTTAAGTTTGGTGTTTGTATTATGTCAATGCAAAATTAGATTTCACACCTCTCCAGGAATCAATCAAAATCATTTACACATACCAATCAAAGGCATTCAATAGATGGTTAAAGAAGTGGTTGGGAGGAGTTCACTGTCATATCCATCCAAGGGTTTCCAAACTAGAGAAACAAGGGCATGTGTTTGATTTATGGGCTAACGTTTGAAAGATTGCTACAAGGAGAGGAGTTGGTGGGAGTCCTTATTATGAAAAGGCCCTACACCTCTTCATTTATTTCTTAAGGTAGGCTTGAAATAAGTGATTATAGATATATGATACATATAATATGAAAACCACTCACAACACAACAATATTGAACATTTGCATGAGACATAACTTAATTTATTTTCAATATATTTTTTCTTTAAAAAAGGCAAGATATGCTACCATGATGTAATACAATGATTCACCAATATTGGGCACCAAACAAATGACTTGGACCATAGATGTTATGTACGATGACAATCATCCACTATAAGATATGATTATCAGCCACTCTAACAACCATCATTTATGGTCACTCATTGAACATGCTCATGAAATTTGAGATCATTGGACATGGTTAACATGCTTTGGTTAACACAATCTAGTATGGTGTGAGGGCCTTGCCTACAATGCAAGCTTTCTAACACCCTTTACAACAACATTGCTTCACAAAAGGCATTTGACATTGATTCATAATTTTGCCTTTGTATATGAGAAAGAAACTAAATGTTACTTCTCCCTTATCCAAGATAATGCTCTTGATTACAAATTGAACAATGTATCATGACATTGCCTTTCTCTCCTTATGTGAACTTGCTCAATTACAATCTAGATACCTTGTGAGACAAAACTCAATGTATGTATTGTATTTGGTATTGTGTCAATTATTCAATTTTTATGTCCTAATATTGTGTTAATGGCCTTCCAATGCATGGTCAGTCTTGAATTAAAATTTTGACATGGAAAATCCCAATTTTACAATTTTGGCAATCAGAGGCACAATGTTGGGACAATGTGTATCCATCTTGGTGGACAATGGGGCAAACAAAATTTTTATTGATGCACAGTCGGTGGAATGTAGAGGCATTCATAGATTGATATATATCCTGAACAATGTGGGTGAGAGAGGATTCCCATGCTTCACCTCAGTTGTCTTCTTGATTATTGGTTCAATATGTTGAGGATATGGTTGATGGTTTGATATTGAAGTCAAAATCCTTCCTTGACCCTTTAGCCAAAGAGGTGTCTCCTAAGGTATCTCCAATAATATTGTATGAAGATTCATAACATTTAACCTGGAATTATGGCCCACCATGATCATTTAATAATTAATTGAAATAGCACTAAACCCAAATTTAGGGATTGGGTGAATCATATTGTGGGACTATGCTAGTGGGAACCCTAAATAAATGACTTGAAAACCCCTTTATTTTCTACCTTGATGTCATTCACCTCCCAAATTTCTTGTTGGATACAAAAGTCCTATAAAACATGGCAAGGAAGATGAGAGGGAGTTGACAAGGACATTAGGTTGTCCTAGAAAATCATAAAGTGCATCCACATGGATGAACATGGAATGGGAGTTAAGGTCAATATACAATTCTTATGTGCTCTAAAATACAATATACATTTATTGTGGTGATAGTAACCACAAGATTCTTAGAACTAGTGGTATAGTGTTTGGTCATGAATGAATATGTCAAAAGAAATCTAAAGCTTTCGACTCATTGGAATAAAATAGCTCATGGGGCCGAATCAAAATTTCAAGGGACATGTCAAGGATCTCTAGTAAAATGGGGTTAGTAGCCAAAGGATACCTTTCAAATAATTTAAGGAGAGTAGGGAATATTTAGAGGAGGCCAACTCAAGAAACCATAAGCAAGAAAAGGGGGAAAGTATCTAACAAATATGGTTAGAGTAGGCATCAAAATCCCCATCCTTGAATGAAATGGTGGTTTACACAGGGCTCATGAGAGAATATGGGATGGAGGGTAGATTGGCATGGTTAGAAAATGAGAGAAGGGTTTTATCTACTAAAGGAATATGGGATGGAGGTTATGTCTAAGTTCAGGGAGGCCTTTAGCTTTTTTGACAAGGATGGAGGTGGATGTATCACAAAAAAGGAGCTTGGGACAATAATGCATCCTTTGGGTCAAACCCCCAATGTATATTGGAAGTGGTCCAAATGTTTTATATTCAATAATCTAGTGCCAAATACAATAAACCACAAAAGAGTAGTTCTAATCTGCCTGTAAATGGAACATATTAAATACACCATTCCAAATTGATTTTACTTTGGAGAATCAAAGAAATAGATGATTTTGGTCATCCATCGCCTCCATACAGAGTAAACAACAACCAGGCCCACTCTATCCTTTACGACACAAATTGTCCCATGCTAAGATGAAGCCAGAAAGATACATTTACTAATATTCTTAGGCAAAGCAAAAATAGGGAGAGTGTCTCGTGTGCCCATGATAAAAATATACAGTGGATTTTCTCTATAATTCAGCTCCAATCCTTAATTCCATAACAATTAGGTTGGAGCATAAATCTAAGATATTTAAAATCTGCATCCAATGCAGTGGAGATAACACCAAAAATATGATAAATCTCCAGTACCAATGCATCATCTGGGTAAGAATAAATCATATGAGATTTAATATTATTCATAAGGAGTCCAAAGACCAATTAAAAGAGGTCAATCTACCAAATAGTAACACATCATCGACAAAAATCAAAGGAGTAACTGTGACTTGTCTACCTACACACATGCAGCCAAAATTACATTTAATCCATCTACCTCCACGCCTGCAACCAAAATTACCACCCTTGTGAATTTTGTGACTAATTCTTCGAAAATCCAATCTTTTATCCTCAACGTCTTCTTCTCGCAAAATTTTTCATAGATATTTTGAAGTAGGCATATTTTCTATTAACGAATATTCTATAATTTTCCTCCACCATCCTTGTAGAAATTATGGTGTAGAGTTGCAACTACTCATGAAGTTTTAATCAAAATCATAAGACACAAGCCTAATCTACTGCTCTCTGGAAGTTAATTCACAATTTAGAACCAAAATTTCATACATGCAATAAGAAATAACACACATCCACACAAAATTTTTCCTAAGGAAAACAATATGATAAAAACACTAATGTCTGTTTGCACTAATATGATCAATAGAAATTTATTGCAATTTATTTTCTCAATTGAGCACAACCTACAAGTGAATAATCTGCCTCTTTGCTCACTGAGAATCTCTAAGCCAAACTTAGTAAATTTCTACCTCTTCTTGAGCCCATATTTTCTTGTGCAATTCCTTGAGAAATTAGGCCCCTATTATTTAGGAATTTTTACAAAATGGATTGTGAAATTCCCAAGGTTGATCATCTGACTGTATGCAACACCTGTACACTCAAGGCTAGTCTACAGTTTCTGTTACACTACCTTGGAATCTGCACCACAACTAGTGAGCTCGAATTCTCTATGCATTAGCTATTTTGGGTTGATTGATTAGTTAACTAGATGATCACTAAGTTTGACTGAAGTCCCACTGCACAATTGGCCTTCCACTAGTTCCTCAAGCAGTTGGAACTAGTTTAACTAAAAATAACTTGAGATAACTGACTTTGATTGCTACAAATTAACAATCATACATGCTTAACTGAACTATAACTCCTCCAACTCGAATTTACTGTGTAAACCAGGTGACACAAGCCATGTCACACAAGTTAATTGCATCCAAGCTATCTGTTGATGTGGAAATTCAATTTTTCTCAATTTAATCAAGGAAAAATCAAATTGATAATTTCTTGCTACATTTTTTAAGACTCCCTCTCTACAAGAAAGGGATTATCAACCACCCCTATCATGCACCTAAGGAATTCGAACTTCCCTCTTGACAAATATTTTGTCAAAATGTCAACATCTTACTCCTCTATTAGAATGGAGTGTAGCAACATCATCTGCCTCTAGACACAGTCTCGTAAATCATGATGTTGGATATCTATATTCTTGGATTGATCATGAAATATAAGATTCTTAGAGAGATTGATGCAACTCTAATTATCACAATTGGATCCATCATTTGACCAAATAGTCCAACAAGTATCTTTCTCATCCATATCGCCTCACATGTTTCTTGACTTGATGTACTCTTTCGTTCTAATGGACTTTGTGCCCAACTTGCATCTTTGAAGCCACACAACTTCACTCCCTCTACTCGTCTATACCATAGCCCAAACTGCGTAGTGCTTGTGAGGTACCATAAAACATGCTTAGTTTCCTTCCAAAATAGTTTGGTTGACCTAACCATAGCATGTCTTAGCTCTTTGACTGAACATCACATATCTAGTCATGTGTTCACAAGATACATGAGTGGACCCACCAGCTATTGATAAATGGTAGCATCCACTTCACCTGAAGTGGCATCCTCCTTCCTCTAGTTGTTCGTTAGAGGTGTTTCTATGGGTTTACAACTCTCCATGCAGAATCTCTGCAGTATCTCATTTTCATACTTTGCTTGAGAGACAAATAATTACCCATCACCCTGTCATACTTCTAACCCGAGAAGGTAGTGCATAAGACCCATGTCCTTCATTTAAAATTCCCTTGCAAGGTCCTCCTTTCAAGATATGATCAATGTCTCATCGCTAGTTAAAATAAAATTATCAAAATTTAATACAATAATAAGAAATTTACCTTCTATCCATATGTGATGAGGTTTACATCTGGTTCACTTATGGTGAAGCCTAAACTAGTGAGATAATTATTGATCTTAGTGTACCAAGCACGAGGTGCTTGCATGAGATCATACAGTGCTCACTTGAGTTTGCACACCTGAGACTCATGATCAAATGTCTCAAAACCTTTTTGTTACTCTATGTACACCTCCTCGTTAATAACCCCATTCAGAAATTTTGTTTTTACACCCATCTGGTGGATATTCCACCCCATTTGTGTAATGAGACGAAGAATTGATCTAATGGATGAGTACCTTACTACAAGAGAAAATGGCATCTAAATCTCCCTCTCAAGAGAGCACAACATAGATTTCTCCTCATCAAAATTTACATCCCTTCACATAACTATCATTACGAGTGATGGCAAGTACGCATGTTAGTTTTGGGGAGTTTTTGTGTAACCCACAAATACCCCAAATTTTGTTGTTGACTAAAGCTTCTTCCTTGATTCTTTGGAGACATGGCAGTAAATAGAGGCTCCAAAAATCTTGAAGTGTGACACATCTGGCTTTCTTCCCGAGAAAGCCTCCTACGGTGTAATATCATGCCAAGAATTCGATGAGAACTTCAGTTCTGCAAACAAACTATTGTATTGCATGTCTCAACCCACAAATGTAGAGGTAAGCCTTGGTCATGCAACATCACCCTTGTTGCTTCCAAAATGCTATGGATATTTCTCTCAACCACCCAGTCTGATGTGGGTTGTGGGGTGTTGTCAACTCTCATCAAATGCCTTCTTTCGCACATAAATTTTTAAATTTGTTCAACACATACTCACCTCCACTATTTCTCCAGAGAGCCTTCACCTTCTTGTTGGTTTCTTTCTCAAACAGTGCCTTGAATTCTATGAACTTGGAGAATGTCCCATCTTTCTTCCGCATGAAGAGATCCAACACTTATGTGAGAAGTCATCAATAAAAAGGAAAAAATATTTGTGTTGGGCAATGGAGGCTATAAAGAAAGGTCCACAAACATCAAAGTGGATCCTTTCTTGGACTGCATGCACTTTGTTGTCCCGATCATGAAATTCAGATTTTATGTACTTCCCCAAGGTACATCCTTTGCATACATCCTGCTGCTCAAGTGCTCCTTTAGGGAGGCTAGTGGATATTTGTTGTATACTATTCGAGGTGCCATGATGCAAATGGCCAAGGCTTATGTGCTAAAGTTCACCTACATCATGGCCCTGCACTTTCTCTTCCTTAGTTTTTAATGCAACACAATCTTCCACATCTAACTTATATAGATTCTTCACACAAACCTCGATCTTCTTCACCTGTCTCATGGCTATGTGTCTCAGGAATGTTTTTCCTTTGTTGAAGATCATGTCATAACCACGGTCTTCCAAAACTGCAATAGAGATGAGATTTTTCTTTAGGCCTACAACAAACATGACATCCTTGAGCCTGAGAGGGGAGCCTGACTCCCTCTGAAAGTTGATTGTACCAATACTGGTCATGTTGTACCTTCCATCATCCCCTAGCTTGATGTACATATGGAGATCTTTCTCCTCCAAGTCATTGAAAAGTCTCTACACCCTGTCATGTGGAACAATGCACCTGAGTCCTAGTACCACACGCTCCCCATCACTATGTTGGGCATGCATGCGATAAGGGTAAAGTCAAGGTCGAACTATGAATCCAAGGCTTCACCCACTACTCCTCCTAAGGTCTTCTCACTTGCCTCTTTCTGTGGGAACTTCGTGGCATAGTGCTCGTATTGATGAAAATGGAAGGATTTAATTTTTGACAAATCTTTCTTCTTTCTCCCTTGATTGGATTCTAAGTTGGTTTGATATTTATTCCCCTTTTCCCTTCTTTCCATTTCCAACCGATGCAAATTTTTCTTCATCCTTGCCCTTGGATGAGGTCCCATCTCTAGTATTCTGCCTTATTTCCTCTTGTACCAAATTGTCCCATAAATTTTCCCAATTCGGTAGTTTCTCCCTCGTGTTCACTTAATCTTGATAGGTATGCCTACTCCTAGGAAGGCCCAGAAGGGATATTCTTACCAAGTCATCCTTTGAAAGAGTAACACCAACTCCTACAAGATCATCATGAACATGTGTGGACCTCCTCAGGTATTACAGGGTAAAGTCATTCTTCTACATCTTGCTATTTCAAAGTTTATCCTTGAGCACCAACTTTTTGTGGTCACTACTATTCTTGAACATATTTGTGAGTGCCTAACACATTCCATAACGATTTTCTTTCCCATGGAGATTGCTGACAATGTGGTCTTGTACTCCCTCCAATATTATTATCCACACCTTGGATACAACTTTCTTTGACTCAGCAAGGTTTTGGGCATCGGATTTTGCTGGTTTCATAACATCTCTCTTGATGTATTCTAGCAATCCATTGTCATTGAATACCTCCTCCATGCGATCCTTGTAGTCAATGAAATTAGAGTTGCCTTCCAAGGAATACTCTAGCCTCAGCCTGTTGAAGGTCATATTTTCAGTTCCTAAGAGCTCTTGCTACACTTAACTGCAAATTTGAACCTCCTGAGAAACAAATTTGAAATTCATGCTATAATGTGAATCCTACTATGATATGATGTAGAAATTATGGTGTAGATTTGCAACTCATCATGAAGGTTTTTCAAAATCATAAGACACAGACCTACTCTACTACTCTACGAAAGTTAATTCACAATTTAGAACAAAAAATTCAGACATGCAATAAGAAATAAAATACATGCACACAATATTTTTCATGGGGAAAGAAATCTTCTAATAACTCCAATGCCTTCTTGCATCAATATTACGAATATAGATGTATTACAATTCACTTACTCAACTGTGTGCAACCCGTAAGTGAATAACCTATCGCTCTGCTCACTACGAAGCTCAAACCCAAACTTTGTCAATTTCTACCTCTGCTTGAGCCCCTATTTCCTTGTGCAATTCCTTGAGAAATTAGGCCCCTATTATTTAGGTTTTTTCCAAAATGGATTGCACAATTCCTAAGGTTGATCATGTGACTGCATGCAACACCTGTACGCTCAAGACTAGTCTACAACTAATATTACACTGCCTTGGAATCTCCACCATAGTTGGGGAACTCAAATTGTTTGCATGCACTAGCAATTTTGGGATGATTGATCACTTAACTAGATGATCACTGCATTTGACTGAAGTCTCACTACACAACTAGCCTTCCACTAGTTCCTCCAACAGTTAGACCTAGTTTAACTGAAAACAACTTGAGATAACTGACTTTGACTGCTACAAATTAGAAATCACACATGCTTAACTGAACTCTAACTCCTCCAACTTGAATTGATTGAGTAAAATGGGTGACACAAACCATGTCATACAAGCTAATTGCATCCAAGTTGTCTGTTGATGTGGAAATTCAAATTTTCTCAATTTAATCAAGGAAAAATCAAATTGAGAATTTCTTGCCACATTTTTCAACAATCCTTCAAGTGAATCTAATCCATGTTGCCAATCTAGCACAACAATTTGCTAATAACAACAACCAATGTATATAAGTAGCATTCAAAATAAATAAAACAGTAAAAAAACACATATTAAAACACAATCGATGGAGACCCCGAAAAGTACTCCAACTATGTTACCACCCATTAACGTTCTTTGAAAGTGCCTCCATCACTCCTCTCATGATGCACACCTCTATTTTCAGCCTCCATCACCCTAAATCCCATTAGTTGTTGTCAACCTCCATCACTCTACTTCCCGAAGAAACCATCAATAGTGTAAAGACGAACCCCTAATCCTTTACCCTTTTTTACTAGCGCATCATATTGAAAATTTTAAGACAAAAGATTTATTTTGTCTTAAAAAATTGTCTTAAAATTCCCGTCCATGTAATAGTCTAGAATGCAACGACATACTTTAGGAAATTGGTTTACTAAATTATTGCCTAAGGTAAAAGAAGCTTTTAATATGTAAAAACCTATCCCACATGGTGCATTTTGATCAACCTAGTAATACATGACTAGGTGATCTTTTTTTGGGTGATAACGGATTGTTGCCCAACATAAGAGTTTGAGGAGCACATCATATGATGGAAATATGTTGTAGCCTCACTTTCGCAAAACACCGAAGCGAAGTCATAGGGAGAGACAGAGATCACTCAAGTAATAGGAAGGAGTGAAGTTGAAGGAGGTGAAACCTACCTGTGAGATAAAAGTTTCCTTTATTAATGAGTACAAGATCTCAATAAGGCGGGGGAGATATACCCAATCCTACGAGATAACCGAGTACAAATGATAATGGTGTGCCTAACAATCTAGGTCTGAGGTACATAGTACATGATACATGATATGCTGGCATCAATGGGGCAAAAAATGATACAATGAGATAATGATCCCCATATACATAATTTCCTCGAATACAGTGGCCAGGATTGATACAATTAAGTATGTTGATTTGAGGACATGAGACATAATTCCCCCACGTTGGTGTGGTGAAGAGGGTTGGGGGGGAGATCACAACCAAAGAAGCCCTGATGAATAGGAGAGGTATTTAAATATCTCAATGGACCATTTTAAATAGAGGTTCATGTTGTGAGTTATGCAATCGGCAGAAACAAAGCCATTCAAATAAAAATAACTTCTTCTGAGGCTAGATCATAATTTTCTGACATCTAGGTATGTGAGGGGCTACCTGAAGGGACATCCCCTCATGAGGTCTAGAACATCTCACACACACCTCAGAAAATCTAGGAAAATCTGCTAGATCACTAAACCACCAAGTGTATGTTTCTTGATCATGCGATAATGAGTTGAATTTGAGCATGCGAGAAAAAACCAAGTAAAAGGGAAATAATGATTCACTTTGCTTGATTAGAGGCACCAAGAAAGGATGAAATATGAAACCAAGGTACACCATCCTCTAGACTACTCTCCTGGAATAAATGTGTTGATGTTAACAAAAGCAGGCCCACCAGAGTTTAGGCAATTATGAATCCTCAACAAAGGCACAAGGATCATAGTATTATGGCTAATAACAACTAACACTAGGGATGATAATTGGAAGATATGGGGACTCGTGGAGTTATGATTTACCTTGTCAGAGCATAACATGCAAGGTTGACCTCGTAGTGACTGACACAATTCCATAAGGGATGGTCAATTACTCAGATGGAGGATTTTCAAAGGCACATGAGGATAGATGGAGGTCAAATATAAGAAAAATGGGATGAATGCAACACATAGATGGATAATATATTGTAACAGGACTCAATGGGACTTTGAACAGACTCCATAGATGTAGGGGTGACTCATCTCTAATGCTTTGAAGAAAGGTGACTATATGATGCTTCCACATGGGAAAGGCCCGCAACACACCATAATAGAATGAGTAAATAGTGATTACTCATGACAAAACTTGACTCATAATTCTAAAAGTTCAAAGGAAAAGTGGTACGAGAGTACATGTGACTCATATTAAGAGATTTGATTTAATGTGCCAAAGTGAGACTTCATGGGGAAAATGTCTTTGTGGCGAAGTTTCAAATTACGAGAAACATGGAGACCCATTGTAGAGATTGGTGAGAGAATTCCAACAGTGCTAATGGTTTGTCAAACTGAGCTACCATTTACTCGTAATGGCAAAAAAAAACTAGAGTTTTTCCTATAAAAGGGCTTCTTGCCCCCAATTCCAATTCATTTGTACATTGATTTGTTGGAGAATTTATAGAAGAGTAAGAGTTACTAAATCTTGCTGAGCTCGTAGCAGATTCATTGGATTTTGAATCTATGACTTAGCAGGTGGCCTTACTTGTCTAGAAATGGCCTTAATGCCTCTTGGAAGGATGGTTTCTCATGAAGAATTAAGGAAAGAAGGTTGTCCATTTAATTTATGAAAAAGAGACATTATGTATGGAAAAGATACAAGTGAAAAGATGTTTATTTTTAGAATAGACAATATCTGCTATCTCTTTCTCATCCAAATCCCAAAATCAATAAGCAATATCATTTAAATTTAATGTCCCGAGCTACATTTTTAAGACATAGTTAGGATTCTTAAGAAAATTACTCAAAAGGTAACACAATTCCTTTTATTGTTAGACCTTATGCATTACGGATTTCTCTAACATCCACCTTAATAAGAATCTTTCCATGTGCTCAATATTCTCAATAAAAATAACATACTTTGTGGTGTTGATGAGTAATTTCTATTAAGTTTCTGCTTTTATGGATCTTGGGGAATTCCTAAACATAAACTTCTTAGACTAAATAAGAAGCGATCGATTTGTAATATTCTTTTGTTTTGTGGATATGGTTAAAGTGGATAGAATCTACCCATGGTATTTACCGTGGTAGTTGCCCATGGCATTGACCCATGGTATTTGCCTTCATTTTTTGAGTGAAAACAATAAAATAAAGTCTCTAGAGATTCAATGAAGCATATAAAAGGGGATAGGAGCCTAACAATGTAGTCATCGAGAGTTATTAATCTAATTTTCTTTTGTTGAGAGCTTGTCAAAGCAAGTTCTAGTTGATCCCAAGGATGAAAACCCCATGGGAGTAATTTCTCTGGTGGATCCATCAAGGATCTAAGATTGTGCTTCAGCATCTTTAATTTCTCTGTTGATGGGAAGCCATACATGCCAAGGCACGAGCTTTAGTAGTGCTTCTGTGGGCATGTAATTTTGTTTATATTTATATAAATAAGATGCTGCATTCTCAGATCTTTATTGTGTTCAATGTTTTTACTGCAATAATTTTATTAGAACACCTACAATGTACCAAAACTGATTAAAATTTTGATGATTGGGAAATTACAGTGGTATCAGAGCTGTGCATCCCGCCAGCCTGAGGGTTTTATTGGAAAATTCTAAATTATTTGCAGGGTTATTTGGAGGTTTCATGTAGGGAACTTTGGTGGAATTTATGCTCACCCTAGCCAACATTTCCATCTTCGATGGTATTTCATATCATCCTAGTTGGTTCTATTTTTCGGTTGATTGGAAGGAGAATTTTCTGCATTATTTTGAGAGTTATTATTTTATTGCAAACAAAAGAGAAAACATTACTTTGCAAAATTTTTAGATTGGACCTCGGTCTGCTTTACCATATTTATCCATTCAAGTTTACGGGGTCAAGATCAAACCCCTATCAGATTTGAGGGTCTCCTTTCAATTGTATTGCAAGGCTGTGACAAGTACTGATTCGGATTTAAAAAGGAACACAACAAATTACAGAGATAACCATATACACAAAGATGCAGTGGAAATAATACTTCATTTCATTAATGGAAAATACTGAAATATGCTTACAACCAGAAATGGAAATAAACCAGCTAGGGCGATGGTAGCTTATCTCTGAGAAGAGATGTGGTGGCTACATGCCTCTGAACTGTGTTACAATGAGGCTCGAAGGCCTATTTATTGTTGAGAAACAATGGAAAACCCTTCACATTCCAAAACCTAACCCTAGGAGATGAAACACCAAACTGTGGCCCCGTTTGGGTAAATTGGTACATCAACTTCCCGGGGTCGTAACTTTGGCATACGATCTCCGTTTGACGAATACAATAGCTCGTTAGAAAGATCTATCCGAGCACTACCACTTTGGGTTGGGAACATCGGTCCATGGACCCATGTTGCCCCCAGATTTCCCAAAAAACGTCCTTTAGGGCCTCAAAACGGCTCCAGAAGTTCAGGACCCGAAAAACTGCTAAAAATAGTAAGTTGTGCTACAATTAAGGAAACTGAAAATGCTGAGAGAAACAATGGTGGGGGTCCAGGTGGACTTGGCAGGTGGCCACCAATATCCACCTGGATCATTCCTCCCCCCTTAGGAAGAAATGGTCCCCATTGCGTTGAGTTCCTCCATGAGATGAGGAAACTTTCGCTGAACTTGTTCCCTGGTGAGCCACTTGCCCTGTTGAAGGAGTTGGCCTGCTTTGACAACTCGATAGAGTTGGATATTCTGTTGGCGAGTGTTCTTGATCTGTGTGTCCATGATCTGATCAGTTGCATCTTGTTCCATGCAATCTGGATTTAATTCTGTGGGTTTGAGCTGTTCTGCAATGTCAGATGTGTCTAGCAATGGTGGAAAGTATGGCCGAAGGCGGTCCACATTGAACACTGGGTGCAGGCCAAGGAATGGGGGAATGCTGAGCTCAAATGCATTGTCTCCCATAGCCTTAGTAATGGTGTAAGGACCATATCGGAGTGGTCTCAATTTCCGATAGGCTCCAGTAAGGCGTTCCTTTTGCAAATGCAACCAGACTTTGTCGCCCACCTGAAACTTTTGTGGCACCCGATGTTGATCATGTCGCTGCTTGTACTTGGCATTTGATTTCTCAAGAATGTCATGGACCTGCTGGCGAATATGTTGGATGCGCTCAATGAAGCTGGTGGCCTTATCTGTTTCGGACTGGACATGAGCTAAATTTATGCGAGTAGCTGCAGGTGGCATGGCCACATCAATGGGGCATAGTGGCTGGAATCCCAAACCCACCTGAAAAGGGCTATGGCCAGTGGAGATGTGAAGAGCTTGGTTGTAGCTGTGCTGAACATAGGGGAGGCTCTTGTCCCATGTGTGTGGATGCTTTGAGTTATACATGCGCAGAATGTGCACAATCATCCTATTGACAACCTTTGTCTGGCCATCAGTTTGAGGATGGAAGGCTGTGGACTTCATGAGTTTGGTGTCCAGCATAGACCAGAGACTGGACCAAAATGTGCTGAGAAACCGACTGTCCCGATCTGAGATGATAGACTGTGGGATCCCAAAGTGCACCCACACTCGTTCAAAGAAGAGTTTAGCAGTGGCTTCTGCTGTGATATTCTTCTTGCAGGCCGCCATAATGGCCATCTTCGAGAACCTGTCGACGACCAAAAAAACACAGTCATTTCCATGCTTAGTGGAAGGAAGGCCTGACATGTAATCCATGGAGATGGATTCCCAAGGTCGACTAGGGGTAGGAAACGGGGTATAGAGGCTGTGCTTCTTAATGGTCGGTTTGGCAATGGCACAGGCAGTACATGATCTGATGTACTTCCCAACATCCTGTCGAAGATTCGGCCAATAGAAATAATTTTGCAGTACTTCCACTGCTTTCTCGACCCCGAAATGCCCAGCAGCCTAACTGTAGTGTGCTTCCCAAATCATCTTGGCACGCTCGCTTGAAGGAACACAAAGGTGACCCAGGTGGCATAACAGGGCATCCTGGAGGTGAAAATCTGGAACATGCCTACCCTCCAAGAGTGTCTGGTATGTGTGGCCGAATTCTGGGTCGCTTTTGTAGAGAAGTGGCCAATCAAAAGTCTCGTGCCCACAAGAGTTGAGCACGGTGGTTAACGCCATGATCGGTGGTCGACTGAGGCAATCTGAAACATTATTGGTGCTGCCCTTCTTATGCTTGATATTCAAGTGGAACTGTTGCAGGTATGTAGACCACTTCTGATGGCGATCATTTTGCAATTTCCCTTTGGTTTGTATGAACTGCAAGGGTCGGTGGTCTGTGTGGATGACTGTTTCCTTCCCCAAAATGTAATGCTTCCATTTTCGGCAGGCCTGTACAATGGAATACATATTTTTATCATAAGTGGGGTACTTCTGGACTGTGTCTGAAAGTGTTTCACTGTGATATTCCACTGGATGTCCATGTTGAGTAAGTACTGCCCCAATAGCATAGTCAGAGGCATTTGTCTCGACCTCAAATGGTTGTTGTAAATCTGGTAACACGAGCACTGGTGCCGTGCAGAGGCGATCCTTCAACTCCATGAATGCCTTCTGCTGAGATTCAGACCAAAAGAATTTTGCTTTCGCCCCTCCCTTGGTGACTTGACTCAAGGGCCAAGTAATATGAGAAAACCCAACACGAACCTGCGGTAGAAGTTGGCAAGACCTAGAAAGCTGCAGAGCTCTGTTAGAGTGGTTGGAGATGGCCAATCCCGAATGACTTGGATCTTGGCTGGATCGACATGAACCCCCTGTTCATCAATGATGTATCCCAGATACTGAACCTGGGTCATGCCAAAAGTGCATTTCTCCAAATTGGCACATAGCTTGTGTTGCCGCAATGTTTGGAGAACCTGTCGGATGTGGTGGAGGTGCTCTTCCCAACTCTAGCTGAAGATCAGAATGTCATCCAAGTATACTACTACAAAGGAGTTGGTGAATGGCCGCAAGATGTCATCCATTAGCCTCATGAAGGTTGCAGGAGCATTCGTCAATCCGAAAGGCATAACCAACCATTCGAAAAGGCCCTCCTTGGATTTGAAGGCAGTCTTCCACACATTAGAGGGTTCGATTGGTACCTGGTGATATCCTGACTTCAGATTGATCTTGTTGAAATATTTCGCCCCCTTTAGTTGGTCCAGGAGGTCATCAATCCGTGGGATCGGGTACCTATTACGGACAGTGATCTTGTTCAGTGCCCAATAGTCAATACAGAGTCTCCATGTCCCATCCTTCTTCTGTACCAACACGATCGGGCTCCCACAAGGCGATGAACTCGGACGGATGTGACCATTCTGTAGGAGCTCCTGAATCTGCCTCTTGATTTCATTGTTCTCCAGAACAGAGCGCCGATAAATTGGTCCATTGGGGAGCGGTGCACCTGGGGTCAGATCGATGGATTGCTTGACCTGACAGTGCAGAGGAACCCCTGCAGGGGAGGTGAAGATGTCCTCATACTCCTCCACAACCTTGTCCATCTGTAGTTGTCGTGCAGAGGGACCTCGTCTGGAGGCCGTGGCCACTATCTTCTTCTTTCCTTGAGGGCGTATCATCAGGAAAACAAATTTCCTGGTTTTGGAAATGATCTTACTGCATTGTTTTGCAGTAATCAAAGAGATGGTGGTAGGTGGTGCTACCTCTAGTATCCTGTACAAATTATTTCCCAATGTAATAATAACAGCACGGGTCCTTGATTCATACACAGCATGTCGCTTCCACAAGTATGGTTGTCCTAATAATACATAACAAACTTCAAGGGGAGCAATGTCAAAAAATACGTCATCAGTGAAGGGCTTGATGTTGTATGGGAGGCGACACTGCTGGCTCACGCGAAGATCTCGTCCTTGGTGAAGCCACCCAATGGTGTATGGTTGTGGATGTGCTGTGGTCGGTAAGCTCAACCGCTTCACGACCTCTGCCGAAATGAGGTTCTTTTGACTCCCGCTATTAACAATGAATTGTATCGGGGAGCCCTTTACCCACATCTGGGAGTGGAAGAGACGCTCCTCCTCGTCTGGATCTTCGGGTTCATTTTTCTGGATCTTGGCGGTAGCAACAGTGGCGTTGGGATCCGCATCAATGATCTACTTCCCTTTTTCATTCCCCTTATTGGGTTCTAAATCAGAGTCGGAACATGCATCTGATTCTGAAACCTTTAGCCCAGCCACCAGTGAATGCTTGGCCCAACACTCACTTGTGTTATGAGTGGAGCTCTTATGGAACTCACACAATTTTCCAGTGTCCTTTTTCGGCTTCCCGGTGTTGTTCTTTGCTTCCAGCTTCGGCGGGTTGTCTTGGGTTGTCCCGCCTTGGTTTTGTCCTTTGTTCTGTGGTTTAGGGGCACCTTTCCCCTGCTTTGGATTCGCAGATCCAAAGTCTCGCTTCTTTTGTTTAAACTTCTGCTCGACCTTGACGGCATATCGGTATGCTGCGCCGAGCGAGGAGATGTTCAGGAATTGTATTTCTTCCTGGATGTACTTGTGTAGGCAGCCATGGTATTCGAGTATCAAATGTTGCTCTGAATCCTTGATACCCAAATTTGTGCAAAGGGTATGGAAAAGATTGGTGAACTCCGGCACGTCTTGGTCCCTTCCCTGCCGCAGCGTGGTCCACTTTATGTATTCATCCTCATAGCTTCCGACAGGGTAGTACTGCTCCTCGATGGCATCCCGGAATGAATTCTAGGTGTGTGCGGCTGAAAATAGTGAGCCAGTACTTTCATCCTTTTGCTCGCAGTAGGTTTCCCACCAGTCCTTGACGTGGGGGGCTACTTTGAGAAGAGCGAAAACAATCTTTTCCCGACTCGAAAATTCATGAACAGAAAAATAACCCTCTAGCAGATTTAACCATTTATCTACGACATCTGCGTCTATCTGACCCTCAAATATGGGGATTTCAAAATTAACTTGTACCTTAAAGGGCGTGGCGTTTCCAGAGTAGCTGCTGGAAGCCGATGCGTCGCTTCTGGGTAGCCGCTGAAGGATCTGGGCAAAGCTGTCCATCATCGCGTTCTGTTGTCGCTCGAGGGCTACTTCGAGCAAGATTTTGATGGGATCTCCTGCCCCCTCGTCTTTCTTCTCATCCGCCATGGGAGGCCATTGGGATTTGTGAGGCTGTTCTTGCAAAGGTTCAACCAGTTCAAGCCCTAACTCCTTATATCCCGACCTTGTTGGGGACATGCAAAGAAAAACAGAGAAAAAGCAGACCGCTCTGATACCACTGATCTGGATTTAAACAGGAACGCAACAAATTACAGAGATAACCATATAGACAAAGATGCAGCGAAATAATACTTCATTTCATTAATGGAAAATATTGAAAGATGCTTAGAGCCAGAAATGGAAATAAACCAGCTAGGGCGATGGTAGCTTATCTCTGAGAAGAGATGTGGTGGCTACATGCCTCTGAACTATGTTACAATGAGGCTCGAAGGCCTATTTATTGTTGAGAAACAATGGAAAACCCTTCACATTCCAAAGCCTAATCCTAGGAGATGAAACGCCAAACTGTGGGCCCCGTTTGGGTAAATTGGTACATCAACTTCCCGGGGTCGTAACTTTGGCATACGATCTCCGTTTGACGCGTACAATAGCTCGTTAGAAAGATCTATCCGAGCACTACCACTTTGGGAAGGGAAACAATTAAAAAAACGTCGTTTAGGGCCTCAAAACGGCTCCAGAAGTTCAGGACCCGAAAAACTGCTAAAAATAGTAAGTTGTGCTACAATTAAAGAAACTGAAAATGCTGAGAGAAACAATGGTGGGGGTCCAGGTGGACTTGGCAGGTGGCCACTAATATCCACCTGGATCAAGTACTACCATCTTGACTATAATTTGATTATAGGTCTATAGAAATCCAACAGAAGAATTCATCTCCTTCTAGTGGGTCAAAAACCAAGGGTTCAAAGGCTAAATTCTGAGCACAAGTATCATATCAGATTAGACCCTGCCTTTTGATTGTACTTTTAACTTGCTCATAGATCTAAAGTATCTCCTTGAAATAATTGTGGATTGATTTCATTCGAGGTAAAAGAGGTCAAATTGCAAAGGTTGGAAGGTCGAGTTTCTAAATTTATTTTCCACAGATTGAGGGTTTCAAGGGTCCTTGCTCCATGCATTTTCCATAATTCTTTCTCTTGTAGTGTTTTCTTCTCAAAGATGTACGAAAAGAACCCACTTAAGACTGTGGATGATAAACAGTATCAATAATATAAATGGCTGCTAAAAATTGTAGATCTGCAACAAATGATAGAAACAAAACCTACGAAAGTCCTAATCTATGCCACAATCATAGTTAAACAACAAAAAGAAACAGTAATAACTCAAATAATCCAATGGAAACTATATATACAAAGAATAGATTTTATTATAACACCTGTGAAGGGAACAAATAAATGTTACCTGTCCCCCTCTATGGGATGGGTTCTTGGCTATCCTCAAACATCTTCATCTTCTTTAGAGTCTCTCTCCTCTATAATGTGAAAACCCAACAAATAAAATGTTTGAGCTTAATGGGAACTCAAATGGCAGAGAAATGGAGTGCATCAATGAAAATAATCAGAGTTACAGTAGTGAGTGCAACAATGAAAATAGTCAAAAGTGAATAATGAATGGAAAACCCTTCTATTTATAACAAAATATTGAGTTATCCTCGAATAATGAGCAATAATAAAATATTATTAACCCCATTCTTGGAATAACCACTTGGAATATTTTATTGTATTTGGTTACGAGGGAAAAAATATTTAAAGTTTTATTTAGAAATAATAAATAAATAAATGATTTATTTATCATCTCAAAGAATTGGTTAAGGGATAATAAAGAAATAATGATTTATTTAATTATTCCCAAGGGATTTTCCAAATTTGGTAAGGAATAATAATTAATTATACCCAGAGAAAAATAAGATAATTAATAATTTATCTGTTAATTTTTCATAATTGGGTCACATATGACAAGGAATAATAATTGAACAATGGTTTAATTAATTATTCCTAGAAGGAAATCAAATAAATAGTGATTTATTTAATTATTCTACATGAGTTTAATTATAAATTACTTAACAAAGGTGGTTTATTAAGTAATTTTTCACAGTGAAAGAAATTTTACTATTGTAAAATTCACTTTACATGGTGTAGCTCGATCCATCAAGTAAATTAGGCTAGATAATAAATATTTTGGTGATAACAGATTCCCCCCCCCCCCCCCCCCCCCCCAACATATGAGTGTTAGGAGGAAAACATATGACCGAACTGTGTTGTAAAGACATAATCACTACACAACAAAGTGGAGTGAGAGAGAGAGAGAGAGACCAATACAACTGAAGCAGGAGGATAGGGACAGAGGGGGCAAGACCAATGCAAGTCACCTTTTATGTTGTGGTACCAGACCTCAATGAGGCGAGGGAGGCATACATATACCCACCAAGATAACTTAGTACAAAAATAATGGTGTGCTGAGAAACATCAAACTGTGCAATGAAGTACATGTTGAATGGTACATGACATGTTGGCATAACTGAGTCAGAAAATAATACAATGTGTCCCATATATATAATGCACCTGGAAAAATATGAGCTAGGATTGAATATAATATGAACTGATTACATGAGATATAATGGCCCTTCCCTCAAAAAATGGGTTGGAGGGAGGGTAGAACAACCGAAGAAGCCCTGTTGAACAAGGAAGGGATCTGCAAAACTAAATGGATCATCTGAAGGAGATGTGCATGCTATGAACACTGTGATTGGTAGGAACTGAACCCATTATATTTGTGGAACTACATCTAAGGCTGTAGCATAATAGGAATGCATCTGAGCATGTGGGGGGCTACCTAAAGGGCCACCCCCTCATGAGGTCTCAAACATCTCACGCACACCTAGGAACCACTGGTACAATCTGTTGCATCACTGGACCATCGAGTGTATGGATCATGAACATGAAACAACCAAGTCAAAGGGAAATAATGAGTCCCTCTACTTGATCCAAAGTACCGAACAAGAATGGAAACTGGAACCCTCTAGGTCGTTCTTATGGAAGAAATGAGCTCATGTTGACATAATAGGGCCCACGATCGGTGAGGTAATGAGGATCCTCAACTAAGGTATGAGGGAAAATAGTAATGTGATTGATGGACTAACACCAAGTATAATTGAAAATGAGGGATTGAGGTACAAATAGACAACTTCCCTTGTCAGAGCATAAAGTGCATGGTTGACCTGGCAGCAACTGACTCAACTCTAGATGGGATGCGAACAGTATGACTGGAGGCCAAAATGGGCAAGACGGGATGAACAGTATCAAAATATGGATGGAATACTATGATATGATATAATGGGATACAAAACAGACTCCATGGATGCAAGGGTGACTCATCGCAGATGCTCTGAACAAGGGTGACTCGATGACACTACCACACAGAATAGGCCTGGTGGGGACCATGAAAAAATGAGTAAATGATGGTTGCACATGATGAAAATTGACACGTGAGATGAAAAGTTCCAAGGGAAGGTGGTCCCCAAATTACAAGCGTCGCATATGAAGAAATCTGATTTTGAGAGGCGACGAAGTGACCCTTCTTGGAAAAATGGCTTCCTAGTGATGTTTCAAATCATCCAAAACTAATAAGGTCTCATTATAGTACTCGATCAGAGATTTCGAATGATGTTGATGGTTCGTCAAGCTGAGCTACCATTTGGTCAAAGCGAGGACAGAAAAATTGTGGATTTTTCTATGAAAGGGCATTTTTCTTCCAAATGGAATTCATTTTTTAAGTGAGTTGTGGTAAATTTGGAGAGGAGGAAAAGCCCCTAAATCTTGTGGAGATCATAGCAGACAAACTGGCCATCAAAATTAGGATCTGTGACTTTCAGGTAGGTGGCCTTACTCATCTCTTCAATTTCAATTATTTATTTCGTGATTTTTGGCTCCTGGCAGCTCCCTGGGAGACCCTTGCTCCTCTTCATGGTCTAATCACACTTTTTGTGCCTAGAAGTGCAATTTGGATCACAGGAAACAGGTGAAAACCTATGAGCTCACACTTTCTGGGCATAAAATTGTGATTTGGGGCTGAAAAAAGGGGTGGTTTGCTCGCTTGGTGGGGGTTGTAGGTTGATTAGTGTAGACCAGTGTTTTCTTCTCTCAACTGATAAGACATGTGGTGTTTTGCAAGCATGGCAGAGCTAAAAATAAACTGGTTTGAGTGAGACTTGGATACCCTCCAATCTGAGATTTAGGTTGACTAGGGGGTTTGAGGGGCATTGGCTTGCTATGGGGTTCTCAAGTTGGTAGAGAACCCATTGATGAGGGCAGGTGAGCCCTTGCTATTGAGAATTGTGAGCTATTGGGCACAATATTAAGCTCACATTATAGGATATTTATTTCTTCACTGGACTCCCTCCCCTCAGAGTGGTGGGGGATATACATCTGGTGTTTCCTTGTGGGAGGAACATTACAAAGTTTGTGGAGTGCCATTGTCCATAGGATGTGCATGTGAAGGGCACGACTATCCCGATTGGTGATTTAGACCGGCTAGAGACACAGGTTGTTTCCATAGTTGTGCTATGGGTCTTGGGCAACCATGCGTTCCACCACATCACTGGTGGGCAGATGATGCTGGTTGAGAGTGTTTTGGCTAGGACCTACTATGGGTGGGCCAAGATGATGCTGTCGTCGGTGAAATGATAGTTAAGTCTATATAGGTGAGCCATGACTATGTTTTTGGTGTAGTACTGTGTGCATTCTTCTTTGAGAAGATACCCACCATCCTTCCTCATGTATAGATCCGATATTGGGGCCCACAGGAGCCCAGGACCCGTGGCTCGGGCAGCTACTATAGAGAGGAGGACGGGGAGTCGAACGGGTGTTCCAACCCACATTTTTTTCACATTGGGATCAAATGCCCCTCTAGATTGATGATTATCCTTATAGTGGGATGAACTATCAGGGAGATCCTGACTTGCCACTTTCACTCAGGCAAGCATGGGGACCAAACGGTAATTGTTAAGTTGCTATTTTTATGGTGCATTTCATATTTTTATCACATGTATATGGTACTAAGTGTAAAATATGTGGTATGCAGACATAGCACCGGTAAAACCGGCAAGAAATGCAGGACGAGCCGTAGCACTTGTGGCTGCAGATTGGGGAACATTGTCATCTTATCAAGGTCTAGAGGATAGTGTGCTACTCGTTTATCTACACATAGATGTCAGGTACTCTTAACTAGAGTTTCTGAGTGCGGATGGTATGAGCTAGACGATTGATACAAATATGAGTATTACGGCCTTCCCTTAGAGTAGCGAGCTATCATGCAGCGCATGGCGATGGTTGTTCATGCAGTATGTGATCTATGTGCAAGTAGGGTAGAGCCTTTAGTGCGTGATCCTTCAGATAGTGACTAGATATGGGGACATGTGGGTCCCTTTGATTTTGATTTTTGTAACATGTTATGGGCATGTCGGATGTATTTAGAGCTATGGGCTCTGAACACTTATATGATACATAATATGATTATGCATTTTTATATGACGATGATGGTTTGCCATGTGTTTTGTTTATGGTTGTCTTCTGTGGTATACATGTGATAAATGTCAATCTAGAATGTTATTTGCAATGGTATCTACATAGTTATTTTGGGCTCTAGGAACTTGACTAAAAGTAATGGTTTCAAATTCACGTACCAACAGCTTAACACACAGATATTTCTAAATATGACTTGGTTATGCACATGATACACACCATTCAATTGCATGACAAGTAGCAAGGAATATAAACGAACATGAATATGAAGGATGCGATGAGAAAGGGAATTGACTAACAAACCTATCACTGCATCATATTCGGCCTAGTTATTGGTGGCAGATCCAATGCACACGTCATTCGAAAGGACTAATGTATGCAAGGGGGTAAAAATGGCCCAGGTTGTTGAGGCTATATTCCTAGAGAAGTGACTTGCACCATCAACATGACCGATATATGGTGTGGATGATGGATCCATCTAAAAGGTGCAAAAGATGACAAATGAGATGATGCATCCTACCTAACTTCATGACAGAAATAAAGACATGCAAATCAAAGAGATAAGCTATGAGAAAAATTTCTTTAGGTAGATTGCATTGGGATTATTAGGAAGGAAATGGCCTTTAGAATCCTCCAAAAAATATTCCCCCTTGCCTAAGTGCAAGGGTAATTAGGGGTAGACATAGCTTCCATGATGTCCTCATCAAAATGGAAGATGAGTGGATGAGACGAATATTGACTACATCATGCGGTGCGGTACCTAGTGCGTCAACCTGAGAAAGAAGGTTCACATACGCATCATATGGAATGGTAGACGATGAGATAGTAGATGAAGGATCTATGTATGTTGAGACCTAGGATTCTGTCGAAAGAGGTTGAATAGAAGCGTACTCAGAAACCTCAAAAAGGATTGCCTACGAGGAACTCAAGGATGATGATAGGTAAAGGATATGGCCCATGGTGTCCGTCATCTCAACATCTGGGGAAGGGATCATGATGGTGGGACTGGATTCCCCCTATTCTGGTTTACTATTGGTACAAAAATCCACAGGAAGAGGAGAAGGTGATCCATTATGAGTGGTCTCATATTCGCGAAGTGCCTTAAGGAAATCACAAAATTCGTTGAGATGAGGGAAACAATGGGAGTAGTCACCATGATGATCACATAGGGCACAAGGGTGATTTTTGTGTAACGTTGTGAGTTTCTTGGGTGGACCTGGTAAGTTAACATGGACTTTAGGGATATTTGACTCAGGGAACGTTTCATGAACCAAAGGTTTGAGATGAGGAAGCTCAGGACAATTATTGGTCGTGTGCCCCACAACTTTACACAAAGCGCATGGAGGTGACGACTTTGGGGCCTTGGGGACTGGAGGAGGTTGGGGAGCCTTGTCCTTAGGTTCTTTCCTCTTAGCTTTTCCCTCCTGTCCAGATGCTTTCACAACAGGAGTGATTTTCTCTTGAGGTTGTGATGGAACTAAAGTAGTGGTAGGGGCCATAGGGACTAGTTGAACCAGGGTCAGAGCATGATAAGGTCTTAGCTGACTAGGAAGAATGCTTTCAGGGGGATCAATGTACCATACGGGGATCCCTAAAGTCATGTTAGGAAGGACCAACGAAGCCATGACAGGGACATAAAATATTGTAGGAGGGGGAAATAAGAAAGGTGTCTAGCCTGCAAGGTAATGTCTCGGTGGAACAACTCCTGGATGGTTGAGACCTGGAGGAACAGTTCCTGGGGGAAGATAGGAGAGGCACCCACAAATGGAGGAGGTCCTAGGGGGTGGATCTAGATGGCTCAGTTGGGATGGTAACTGCACGATGCAGAGTGGCTTGTTGTGGATCGAATGTACTAGACTGCTTGAGGACAACCCATGATGCTGAAAGATTTAGGCTCTAAGATGAGAGGGGGAGGACCAGGGAAAGAACCCAACAATGAGGAATCTTTATAGACTCTCAGTGAAACACCAGTGAGAGAAGTTAAAGACTTCTTATCTAACACTGATGAGATAATGGACTTGGGGGATGTCATGGATGCCAGCTCGTAGTAAGTCTATTGATCTATGGTAATGATCTTCCCTTCATGGGGGAAGCACATCTTGTGAAAAACTGTAGATGCGACAACTGACATGGCATATGTGTAACTACGACCCAAGAGAATGTTGTAATCTAAAGGGGCATCAATAACCTCAATATTTACATGGACAGTCTTGCTCGCAAGGGTCACTGGATAGTTGTGGTACATGCTAAGAGGCTAGGAGGAGTGTTTGTCCCAAGCATGCAAAGTGATGGTGGAGGGGGACAACTCAGGTGACTAAAGTTTTTTCCAAATGGTAGTGGACATCACACAGGTGGATGCACCATCATCAGTAATGCATCGGGAGATGATGACATTACAGACTCAGACTAGTACCTAGAAAGCAACGGAGCAAGGCAATGGGGGATGTTCTGATGTATCAACTAGGAAGACAATCAAATGATCGTCAAAAGGATCTACTACACCCAAAGAAGTTATTAGAGCTTTCTTTTGAGATGGGCATGACTGGAGTACATCCAACGTCGACATGGCAGCAGGTGATTGCACCAAGTCATCTACTATACTGTATGTATGGGCAACTCAGTTAGAAGCCGTGTTATGGCATAATGGTCCCTTTGGGATCTTTGGAGTTGCCTCAGATTTAGGTTGAGGGATCTGTAATGGAACATTTGATGTCATAAGAGGCTCAGTGGAAGCTTTGGCTTTGGACTCAGTGGCAGACAAAGTTGATGGCTTATCATATTGATGCAATCGAGTTTGCAAGTTGATATTGAAAGGATTAACCTCATCAGAGCTCATCATGAGGATCTGGTAGTCACCAAGACCAGAAGGTTGGGGAGGGTGGGCTACTTGACCTGGGTGAGGTTGAGAAGAAACAAATCCTTGTTGAGGGAAAGGATTTGTAAGCACTGTCGGTTGAGATGGTGTAGGATTCTGAGGCAATTGTTGGCCTCTAGAAGTTGCTTGAGCTTCCCACATTTGGCGCATCTGGGGTAAGATATGACACTCATGTGTATAATGGCCATGTACACCACAACATGCACAAGGCTTGTTCATATGAATAGCCTTGTTTTGCTTGGGTTGGCTTCCCTGTTGCTGGTTGTTGGTGTTAGGTTGGTTCCCCTGGGATTCACTAGGTTGATTACCTTGATTACCCTGGTTACCCTTGTTACCATTGTTACCCTTCCCCTTATTATTTTTCTTCAAATTTTGGGGATTGGTTGCACTCTACTGTGCAAACACCTAACCCTAAGGGGGCAGTAGCTACGGGGGCTAAGGATGCATGGGAGGCTGCGGTGTTAATTCTTGAGGGGTTGGAGTGCTCGACTATTCATAAGGAGGAGAAATGGTTTGGTAGATAGGTTGGGGCCCTGAAAACATGTTGCTAGCAGGAGGGGCATAAGTGTTGGAGGAACTGGTGCCCCCTTGTGGATGTCCATAACTTTGTTGAGTATATGGGGAAGGATGTGAAAGGGTTCCAATGATACCATGGGCAATGTGAGATTCCCCCAGTGCATTGGAACCTCCAGGATGGGGAAGGTTTGGAATGATGGTATAGACAGAACTGGATTGCACATAAATTAGGTCATATCTCAGAGTGGTTTGGAGAGCTTCTTCCTCATTCTAAGGAAAATGGGATGCGGCATCTTTTCCAATGGGTGCTAAAAGGCTCCTAAGAAACCAATCTAGATAGACAAGTACGAGGTATGACATGTGCTCCTCCTTCTATGCCACTCTTGAACATGGTCGGAAAGGCGAGTGGCAGAGGACTGACGAAATGAGGTCAATATCTTTTTACCAGTGTCGTATCGGAGAGGTAGCTAGAAATATGAGAGGAACAATTTAGCAAGCGTCATGAAAATGGAATGAAATGTGGCGGGCTAGTCTACATACCATTTTGTAGCATCTCTAGTGAGCGTGCGTTGGAACAACCAAAAACGAATGAAGTCATCGGTAATGGAGTTGGATGAACACCACATGTGGAAGGAGCGAACATGATCAGTAGGATCCTCTCCAGAATTACCCTCAAACTTTGGGATATTTGAGGGAAGCTTAGTCGGCATAGCATGCCAACCAGCATCGTGGTGTATTGGGTCATTTATCATCTAGCTAAAATCCAGGAGACTTAAGCTAGCCATAAAAGGGAGTATGGGAGTTTTTTGAATGGTTCATGAGATTGCTCCTCTAGATGTGATCACTAGGGTAGAACTGGAGCCAACACCAGGTTGGGTTCCTACACCAGTTGTGGGTCCAAACATGGTGACAATATGTGGTGAAGGAGGCTCAGAATTAGATGAACCAGGAGAAGAGTCGGTATGGGGACTCAAAGGGCTATGAACTCGAACCCAGTGGGGAGGAGTAATATGCCTGAGTGGAAAATGGGGATGAAGCTATAAGAGTCTCTGTGACAAATGCCTTGGTGGCACAATGGTGGTAAGACACATGTGACATGAAAATGGTGAAGGGAGATCAACAATATGACTTTGTCTCGATGAGGGGAGATAAATTTATTATGTTCAGTCTTGGCTTGGGGGTGTAAACCAACCACCCTTTGCTTAAGGTGTGCTTGTGTGTGCAAGTGTATTTATTGGTTAATCCTAGATTGCTTTTGTAAAAAAGAAAAAAGATTGTTGAAAATAAACTAAATTTTACAATTGTAAATGAACATCAAATCCATTAACTAAACCCCACCCAAACTAAATTTGCAAACACTGTGATTGTTGGTGGTGAAATCGACTAAAAACACACTAAAAATTTCAAGGGATCTAAGTGTTGGTGTGACTGGGATGAAATGACACTAGGCTACTAGAAAGTGGTGCAGCAACAACAAAAAACCAGAGAGGAAGATCGCTACAAAAAGATAGGGAGATGGGTGTAAATCCTAGGGAAACCAATGGGACCCTAAGGCCAATGACCAAACAAGGTTTAATATGAAACCATGGATGGAAACAACCTATCTTTGGAGATCTAAAAGAAAAGGGTATAGATCTGGAAAATATGGCTGAAAGTGTTGGAGAAACTCAGACTTATTACTCAGCTAAACTCCTCCTATAAAGGTGGAAGCGTACTAGAAGCCCTAAGGGGATAAATTCCACTTTCACGAGTAAATAATAGTAGATCAAGGCCTAAGTAGGATGAGACAGAGGTCAAACAACCCAGCACACAACTCTCAACAAAACCCAGAGATAGATCTGATAAAAACCTGGAAACCCTAAAATTGCAGGTACTAACCTATTTTTATGGGGGATCGCAGTTTTTGGGGTGAAATATGCACTCTAGACTCGAGATCAAACTTTTTGGGCTAAAAAGTGTGATTTTTATCCTTTATTCCCGGTCAGAAAATCTTAGAAAAAACTATTGTCTCTGTCGCAGCTCGTTCGTATGACCTGCGGAAAGGACCAGAAAACTTGCAAAAGTTAGAAATTTGACATATCTATGGTTAGAAAGCTAGTAAATAACATTAAGAGTCTGAACAAATAAGAAACCCTAACCTAAAAACTGAAGGTCACCCAAGTTTCTGGATCTAAAGTAAAAGACCAATAGAGTTGCCAATTTTTTTGTAGTGTTTTCATCTCAAAGATGTACAAAAACAACCCACTTAGGACTACTTATGACAAACAATCTGAACAATATAAATGGCTACTAAAAATTGTAGATCTATAGAAAATGATAGAAACAAAACCTACCAAACTCCTGACATATGACACAATCATAGTTAAATAGCAAAAATAAACATTAATAACTCCAATCACCCAATGGAAACTAGATATAAAAAGAATATATTTTATTATAACACCTGTGAAGGGAACAAATAAATTTTACCAGTCCCCCTCGATGGGATGGGTTCTTGTCTATCCTAAAACATCTTCAGCTTTTGTAGAGTCTCTCTCCTCTATAATGTAAAAACCCTACAATTAAAATGTTTGAGCTTAATGGGAACTCAAATGGCAGAGAAATGGTGTGTGGCATTGAAAATAATAATAGTTACACCAATGAGTGCAACAATGAAAATAATCGAAAGTGAATAATGAATGGAAAACCCCTGTATGTATAACAAAATATTGAGTTATCCTCAAATAATGAGCAATAATAAAATATTATTAACCCCATTCTTGGAATAACCACTTGGAATATTTTATTATATTTGGTTAGGAGGGAAAACGTATTTAAACTTTTATTTAGAAATAATAAATAAATAAATGATTTATTTATCATCTCAAGAAATTGGTTAAGGAATAATAAATAAATAATGATTTATTTAATTATTCCTAAGGGATTTAGTCAAATTTGACAAGGAATAATAATTGAACAATGGTTTAATTAATTATTCCTAGAAGAAAATAAAATAAATAGTGATTTATTTAATTATTCTTCATGGGTTTAATTATAAATTACTTAACAATGGTTTTTCATTAAGTAATTTCTTACAATGAAAGCAATTTTACTATGGTAAAATTGACTTTACATGGTGTACTTTTATCAATCTAGTAAATTAGTCTAGATGATAGATTTATGGTGATAAAACTTTCATCAAAGGGGACCGAGTTAAACAAGGAGAGAGGGCAGAATAATTTTTCTTTAGCAAGTGAATCTGAGGGCCATTGAGGATAGAACCAATAGCCATAGGCATAGATTGCATCAAAACACTCTACCGACATTGCTGAGCCATGGATCAGGTCAACAATGGTCTGATCCACCATTTCACCTTCCGGGAGGCACCTCACCACGAAAGGGAGTATTCAAATCACTAGAGCAAGGAGGTCAGCCGAAAATCGCGTAGACCCATCGAATCAATCACATGGGACTATACCACTGACAGAAGGGAATTCGAGGCACTCATAACCAAACAGTCGCATTGTTGATCTAAAGGGTGATGTTTCTCAGTAGTAGTCGAGGTCACGAGGAGGGTAATTTTGTGTGTTAAAATGAACACTGAGCCATCTAATGAGTAGAGGTGTTAGATTGGTTTCAGCCTCTGATTCATTTCAATGGAAGGCGAAAGGGAGTATGAGTGTTGCATGCTGATTAGTTGATATAGCCTGAGCATTGGTCGCATTGCCAAAACACTATCACAACAACTGTCTGAGCAGAGAAAGGAGTTGAGTGTCCCCATATTTGTTCCAGGCGAAAGGAAGTGGACATAGCCTGGGCATTGCACTGTCACCACAACCCTCTAAGTGCAGGAAGGAGCCGAGAAAGTTTCATAGGCTTCAGTTTTGGCATTGACCATCGATTCATTATGGGAGCCAAAGTTGTCATCACTCTTAATAGCAGAGACAAGATTATTTTTACCATAGCGTCGGTTAAGGAGCCAACCATGGTCCTCTTCAAGTGCACGCTAAAGTATTTTTTTTATTACATTAGATAAATTGATCTCGCTACATCAATATCACTCACACATTAGTCATAGAGGAAAAGACACCGTGTTTTTGCAGAATCGAGTAAATTATATTTCATCAAAATATTTCATGGTGGGTCACCATAATTAAATAAAGTAATGCTATGTCTTTTTTCGTTATATAGTATGTTGCATTATGTGGTTGGATTGGTGCAGAGGTTTATCATTGTCAAATATAGTCTTATGCCTATACATTTGAAACCTCTAACATCAAATTCAATGTCGCACATGATCCATTGATCACTCGCAAGGGCATAATTATTGGGTCCACAAACTCTTGATTAGTGTATGAAGATCTAAGTCTTTACCTGAAAACTGATTCTCTTTCCATCTAGATAGATTTTCCACTCAAAAATCTCAGTGTGGAAGCATGAAAGATGGCGGGTTATGGACTAAACCATGTTTATAGTTTTGAAAATTTTGATTGGTTTTAGCATTTGACAAGGGGTTTGTCAAATTTTGGAGTTTGATGATAGAAAGGAGATTTTGTGTTAAAAAAAAAAGGGAATAGGAAAGGAAGGAGGTGGTACAATCATCTTACTATTACCAATCAAGTTTGTATTTACCTTATCTTGGGGTGAAATCCATTGAAGAATTAGTGTATTCATGCTTTGGTATGAGGGGAGATGGGACTTTCCCTAGAAAACACTCATAAAATTTTGGACAAAATTCTAGATAAAATAAAAGAAGCATGGGGCCTTTTCTTAGCAATACCACTTTATAATAGAATAGCAAGTCTTTCTCAAAAATGGTCTATGCCATTATGCAACAAAAATTCCCATGGGAAGTGAAGGAAGGACAAGGAAGAGGAGCTAAGTTCTTCACACTTGGATCTTAATTGCAACGAACAAAGTCAACCATAGACCTTTAGAAATTGGAGGAATTAGACACATGGCTCTTAGAGGTGGGGCAACTAGAATGGAGGAAACTCAATTGGAATCTCAAGCCATCTATGCTTGCATTAATACAACCCAAACTCTCGGAGCATCCTTGTGAAGAGGTCAAGCTCACAATTGCTTCTTGTCTCAGCAAGATCATCACTTTAACATCTCGAGTATTGTCTTACAATAATGATCTTATGAGGGAGATATTGTAGTTGATAGTGGAAGGCCTTAAAGAGTTGAATAACATCATGCTACCTACCTTTTAGAACTGATATAGAAATTTTAACAGTCATTGCAGAATTCAACATTGGCACATTCATACTAAATTTGGAATGTGATGAGTTGATATTTTAGTTGCTCCATAACTTTTACACCAGTATTACATCAGCTCATTCAGACCATGTCAAAACAAGCATGCAAAAGATTGTGTCTCTATTATTAGAAGGCCATGCTCACATATGCAAGATACTAAGATGTAAATTGTTGACCATTTGGAGGAAGGACCATAGGGATCCTATGATCTAGTCGAGAAGTTTGTCAGGAAAAACATAAAATTACTCAAAAGGGTGCTCACTACGAAGGAGTTGATAAGGATTGATGGAGGAAGCAAGAACAAAATATGCATCAATAATGAACTAAGGATGAGAGGACTATGCTTTATCTGCAAGGGACCTTGGGCCCTTAACCATTCATGTCCAGGTGATAAGAGGAAACAAGGGTAGATCATGAAGATTCATCCATAGTTGGTTTCATTGGTTTTTAGAAGAGAACCTATGAAGGATCCAAGCAGTCAAGTACAAATGGTGAGCAACAACACCATGTTTTTCAGAGAAACTTATAGGACAGGTTGATGATAATCAATCAACTTGACAAAGTAAATCAGGAAAGGAAGGAGGGAATTCCTCCTGATGATGAGGTAGTTGAGTCTATAGATATCTAGGAGAACATCCATAAATAATATGGAAAATCAGGTATAGATAACAGTCTGCCAATACATCCATGTTTGCCAATCAAAAAGGGTGGACAACTTATCCCCACATGTGAAAAAGGCCTGGAAGAAGACATTCTAGGAGAACCAAATAAGGAACAAATAATAATAAACCAACATGATGAGCATGATCATGCAGGGTATCATGACAAATATAGTATGCAGGATAAGCCATTTCTGGAGGGTCAAACAAAGGTTCAAGTTAAAGTTGTGGTCATGGGGCATCTGGTATAGTCAAATATAGAGACATTCTATAGGGCACGATAATTTCTAGTAGAGGACTTTTGGGAAATGATCATACATTTCAAGACAGATCTAACGATTTTGAAATAGAGAGTGAGGGCAGCCTGAGACACTATCTTACATGAGAATAGAAAATTTCAGAACCTCATAGGGGTATGTGTTGAATCAATGACCCAGTTGTCTAGTGTTGAGGAATGACTTAAGTCCCTCACAAGGTAGGAAGAGGAGTACATTTGGGAGTTGCAGAGTAGCCCTCTACAAGAGTACATAGATAAGGCTTGCAGCTCTACCAACCTGCCATTATACATTGGGGATAGCAAGGAAGAGTTATACAAATGGATCATGATGGGTGATCAGGTGGAGCAACATGAGTTGAGCATTAGGCAACATCAGCATGGTAGATTTATTCCATGTGCAGGGATTCATGCATTATATACTTCCCACGAGATGGATTTACAAGAGATTATGAGTTGGAACTCTATTGACGGGATACTCTTAGCCAAGGGCATATTGCAACTTGGGCCCTCAAGCACAAGCAATGATGGAGGGCTGAGGTGGTGTCATAACCAACATGTCCTAGGACTTAGGTGGCATTGGGATCTAGGAGAATCCATTAAGGGTAGGATTGACGAAAGGATTGTTTTTGATTCAGGTATGAAAGGATCTATTGATGATCATTTAGAATGGAGGCATGGAATAACACATTGGGTTGTATGGGATCTTAGTATCAATATAGAAATGCTTCTTTTGTGGATAGAAGTGGATTACCTTAGGGAAAACAATTTTTGGCATGAGGATTTGTAATATATATATATATATATATATATAGAGAGAGAGAGAGAGAGAGAGAGAGAGATATATAGATATATATATATATATTTGTATATGGTCAAAATGGATGGAATCTTCCCAAGGTATTTAATGTGGCAGTTGCCTATGGCATTGGCCCATGGTATTTGCCTTTTTTTTTCAAGGGAAAATAATAAAATAAAGTATCTAAAGAGTCAATCAAGCCTATAAAAGGGGATAGGAGAGTTATTTATCTATTTGGCTTTTGTTGTGAACTTGGCAAGGCTAGTTCTAGTTGATCCTAGGTATGAAAACCCATGGGAGTAATTTGTGTAGTGGATCCATCTAGGATCTACGATTGTGCTTCAATATATTTAATTTCTTTGTTGATGGGTAGCCATACATGCCAAGGCACAAGCTTTAGTAGGTCTTGTGTGGGCATGTAATTTTGTTTCTATTTATTTACATAAAGAAGAGGCTGGATTCTTAGATATTTATTGTTTTAGGTTTTTTTAGCGCAATAATTTCATTAGAACACCTAGAATGTACCATATCCCACTAAAATTTTGATGTTGGGATATTACAGGATTCAATTATGCAATATTTGCATGTTAGTGGAGCCCTATAAGCCAAGTAGACTTTCTTCATGGTTTTTCTAATATTTTGACAAAATTATCACCATTCAACAATCGGGTTAAGGTCCATTGCAATTTATTCTTTTTAAATGAAATAGTCAATGAACACTACTTCCATAATTAAGGATAATTTGTATAAGTTCAAAATATAGATCCAAATATGCATATACCAAATAAATGGCTAACATGCATGCATATAAGCGTAGTAGTTATATTTCTCATAATGCATTTTTAATGGGGGATTAGCCAAAAAATATATTCCATCATTCCCAACATAGCTTCATCTACAATATCCTAGTACGAAAGAAATAACCAAAATTGCTTCTCTAGAAGGCTTTGAGAAGACAAAAACTTCGAAAGGAAAGACAATTTCAAGAGGAGTGACTGCTTTTAGGAGGTAATGAGACAATAGGTGTTTTACTTGAATTGTTATTAGAGTTTTAAATATTGTGACAAGGGATTTTCATTGTTTTTAAGTATTTTTAGAAAGTATTGACATCTTGAAAATAAAAATAGAGATGTAGTTAGAGTAAAAATAATTGGGAAACAATCATGAGACGTCATGGCTTATTGAGGAGGACATCATAGCTTGCTTAGAAAGATTTTTGAGTTTAGCACACTGATAAATAAATTCTAAAAAATGGTATTTTGGACAATAGCTTGGCAAGGCCACAATAAGTGGTGTCTAAGAGGAGTTATGGCCATAATGCGTGGGTGTCTAAGAAGAATAACTCCTCTGAAATAGTACAGTGAGTAGTTGTCTCTTTAAAAGTCTATGTACATTATTTTTAATGTGAGGACAATAGCTTGGCAAGGCCACAATAAGTGGGTGTCTAAGAGGAGTTATGGCCACAATGCATGGGTGTCTAAGAAGAATAACTCCTCTGAAATAGTACAGTGACTAGTTGTCTCTTTAAAAGTCTATGTACATTATTTTTAATGCGAGGACAATAGCTTGGGAAGGCCACAATAAGTATGAATCCTATATAAAGGATAAAGACTCCCCATTGAGATATATTGAGTCTTATTTTGTAATCGAGCTCTGCTCTATTGGAGGTTTCCCCCTCGAAGAGGCAAGTGAACACTGCTTTCATCTCTTAATAATAAAATACTTGTTGTTTTTCTCATTTTGTTCTATGTTCTGGGTTGTATTTCTTTGCATATTTGGTATTCTGGAATTTCTCATAGGTCAAGAGCATAACAATTTATGAGTGGTACATGGAGGCTTTTCCAATGGTTTTTAAAACTACCATTCTCCTTCAACATACCATGTGTGGTTCAACAAGTGCAAGGTTATGTTATGATTGTGACACCTTGTTAATCTTTGAAATATCTTGCAACCTTTTCTTTGCAAAGTATACATGAATTTGATCATCCCATCACATTTGTCTTTCTATAATCCTTGGATTTACTTCCAACATGTGAATAGATTTTATTGAGACTTGTATATTGAAGATGCCAACTATTGACATGATTTTAATGGTGTCTTGTGCTAATAATTACAAATCATGGATAAGCTTACATAACACAATGCCTTAATTTGTGGATGAGATCATCAAGGCTACCTTTATTCATGAAATTTTAAAAATGACTACAATACTTACAATCTCAAACTCAAAAAACAAAATCGTAGGGGTCAAAGGAAGGGCTTTATGAAACCTCTTTTCAACTTGAAACAAAATATGAGGCAAGCCATAGGTTCTCCACCATCCCAACTTAAGTTCAAATGAATGGTTTACAAAGTAGTATGAGAGATTCATCACAACTGATTTGAGGGGTAAATCCTCCAATTTTGAACTCAATTGTTTTTCCTTAAAAATATCTTCAATAGCCACCAACTATCTATAATAGTAATCCTATTATGAATCGAGCTAATATTATTACATGAAAACACATGATACTAAATAAAACTATATACATTTTTAATAACATTAACCAACAAAAATACATTTCTAAAAAATAATAAATAAGGTGATTCTATTAAAATAAATTCTCAAAAAATAAAAAATAAATAAAAACATTTATTAACAATACTACCAAAACCAAAATATCTTACATAGACAAACATATTATTATCTTACGTAAAAAGACCTTATTATTACTAATAATTAAAAAATATACCACACATACATTAAAGTGTATGGGTGGTAACCATGATATGATGTGATATGATTTGATTAAAGTTGGTTTAACTGTGTATAGTTGATGGTAAAGTGATGGATTATTTTCCTACGACATGGAATCTTGTACACATTATGATATGATATTTTGGTGGTAAAGTGTAAACACCATAAAATAGGATTTGATGAAAGTATACAGATGTTGATACTGGTCAAGTCATTCCATATTTTAGTGGATAATTTGATAACCACTTTTACTTTCTTCCCTATGAAGTTTTCAGCGAAACGAATGGGAAATGATAATTCCTCGAAGTAACTGGCTTTATATAGAATGATAATTCCAAGAAGAAGAACTCCTCTGTCACATTGCGCGTGAAGAAATCCTCTTAGGATAAGAAATAATAATTGGCCCGCCGCCCTAATCCCCAAGCGGTGTACTGACATACAAGGTCTTGTTTTTGGGGCCAGCCACGTGGACTTCCGGTCCCATATCAAATGTAACAGTGCGTAATATGACATGGTGGAGGACGTTGGGGTGTCATCCTCTTTAAAGGTCATAGGATTTGGTCCAATGGAAATTAAGGTATGTACACATCCATATATTAAATAGTTAAAACATTGAATGGAGGGCAACCGTTGTCTCACAAACAAGGGGGTCTCATATGTCAACTTGGTAGCTACCTGCATTATAACTTACTATTAAATAATATTCTTACTTTTTCAATTAATATGAATGCTTCTAATATTTGATATATTGTTAAGGAGATTACCCCTTGACTAATTAGTGAAGTATTTAATATTGGATGAGAGAGTTGTAAGGCTGAAATTTTGGATACCATGGGTTAAGTTTGGTGTTTGTATTATGTTAATGAAAAATTAGATTTCACACCTCTCCAGGAATCAATCAAAATCATTTACACATACCAATCAAAGGCATTCAATAGATGGTTAAGGAAGTGGTTGGGAGGAGTTCACTTTCATATCCAACCAAGGGTTTCCAAACTAGAGAAACAAGGGCATGTGTTTGATTTATGGGCTAACGTGTGAAAGATTTCTACAAGGAGAGGAGTTGGTGGGAGTCCTTATTATGAAAAGGCCCTACACCTCTTCATTTATTTCTTAAGGTAGGATTGAAATACGTGATTATAGATATATGATACATATAATATGCAAACCACTCACAACACAACAATATTGAACATTTGCATGAGACATAACTTAATTTATTTTCAATATATTTTTGCTTTAAAAAGGCAAGATATGCTACCATGATGTAATACAATGATTCACCAATATTGGGCACCAAACAAATGACTTGGACCATAGATGTTATGTACGATGACAATCATCCACTATAAGCTATGATTATTAGCCACTTTGACACCCCTCATTTATGGTCACTCATTGAACATGCTCATGAAATTTGAGATCATTGGACATGGTTAACATGCTTTGGTTAACACAATCTAGTATGGTGTGAGGGCCTTGCCTACAATGCAAGCTTTCTAACACCCTTTACAACAACATTGCTTCACAAAAGGCATTTGACATTGATTCATAATTTTGCCTTTGTATATGAGAAAGAAACTAAATGTTACTTCTCCCTTATCCAAGATAATGCTCTTGATTACAAATTGAACAATGTATCATGACATTGCCTTTCTCTCTTTGTGTGAACTTGCTCAATTAGCATCTAGATACCTTGTGAGACAAAACTCAATGTATGTATTGTATTTGGTATTGTGTCAATTATTCAATTTTTATGTCCTAATATTGTGTTAATGGCCTTCCAATGCATGGTCAGTCTTGAATTAAAATTTTGACATGGAAAGTCCCAATTTTACAATTTTGGCAATCAGAGGAACAATGTCGGGACAATGTGCATACATATTGGTGGACAACGGGGCAAACAAAATTTTTATTGATGCACATTTGGTGGAGTGTAGAGGCATTCATAGATTGATATATATCCCGAACAATGTGGGCAAGAGAGGATTCCCATGCTTCACCTCAGTTGTCTTCTTGATTGTTGGTTTGATATGTTGATGATATTGTTGATGGGACAAATGTTGAGTATATGGTTGATGGTTTGAGGAGGCCAACTCAAGAAACCATAGGCAAGAAAAGGGGGAAAGTATCTAACAAATATGGTTAGAGTAGGCATAAAAATCCCCATCCTTGAATGAAATGGTGGTTAACACAAGGCTCATCAAAGAATATGGGATGGAGGGTAGATTGGCATGGTCAGAAAATGAGAGAAGGGTTTTATCTACTAAAGGAATATCGGATGGAGGTTATGTCTAAGTTCAGAGAGGCCTTTAGCTTTGTTGACAAGGATGGAGGTGGATGTATCACAACAAAGGATATCGGGACAGTAATGCATTCTTTGGGTCGAACCCCCAATGCACATTGGAAGTGGTCCAAATGTTTTATATTCAATAGTCTAGTGCCAAATACAATAAACAACAAAAGAGTAGTTCTAATCTGCCTGTAAATGGAACATATTAAATATGCCATTCCTAATTGATTTCACTAAGGAGAACCAAAGAAAGAGATGATTGTGGTCATCCATCGCCTCCATACAGAGTAAACAACAACCAGTTCCACTCTATCCTTTACAACACATATTTTCCCATGCCAAGATGAAGCCGAAAACATACATTTATTGATATTCTTAGGCAGAGCGAAAATATGAAGCCAATATACAGAGATGCTCTGAAGAACTGCTCGAACTACAGTCGACTTGCCTCCTAGGGAGAGCCTCTTGTATACCCATGATAAAAGTATACAATTGATTTTCTCTATAATTCAGCTCCAAACCCTAACTCCATAACAATAGGTTGGAGCATAAATTTAAGATATTTAAAATCTGCATCCATTGTAGTGGAGATAACACCAAAAATATGATAAATCTCTAGTACCAATGCATCATCTGTGTAAGAGTAAATCATATGAGATTTAATATTATTCATGAGGAGTCCAAAGACCGATCGAAAGAGGTCAATCTACCAAATAGTAACACATCATCAACAAAAATCAAAGGAGTAACTGTCACTTGTCTACCTACAAGCATGCAGCCAAAATTACATTTAATCCATCTACGTCCACACCTGCAACCAAAATTACTACCCTTGTGAATTTTGTGACTAACTCTTGGAAAATCCAATCTCTTATCCTCAATGTCTTCTTCCTATAAAAGTTGTCATAGATATTTTGAAGTAGGAATTTTTTCTACTAAAGAATACATTATAATATGCCTCCACCATCCTTGTGGAAATTATGGTGTAGAGTTGCGAACTAATCATGAATTTTTAATCAAAATCATCAGACACAAGCCTACTCTACTGCTCTCTGGAAGTTAATTCACAATTTAGAACTAAAATTTCATACATGCAATAAGAAATAACACACATGCACAAAACATTTTTCCTAAGCAAAACAATATGCTAAAAACCCCAATGTTTGTTTGCATTAATATGATCAATAGAAATGTATTGCAATTTATTTTCTCAACTAAGCACAACCTACAAGTGAATAACCTGTCTCTATACTCACTAAGAAGCTCTAAGCAAGAATTAGTAAATTTCTACCTCTGTTTGAGCCCATATTTCCTTGCGCAATTCCTTGAGAATTTAGGCCCCTATTATTTAGGAATTTTTACAAAATGGATTTCGAAATTCCCAAGGCTGATCATCCGACTGTATGCAACACCTGTACACTCAAGGCTAGTCTACAGTTGATGTTGCACTACCTTGGAATCTCCACCACAGTTGGGGAACTTGAATTCTCCATGAATTAGCTATTTTGGGTTGATTTATTAGTTAACTGGATGATCATTGAGTTTGACTGAAGTCCCATTGCACAATTGGCCTTCCACTACTTCCTCAAGCAGTTGGAACTAGTTTAAATGAAAATAACTTGAGATAACTGACTTTGATTGCTACAAATTAACAATCATATATGCTTAAATGAAATATAACTCCTCCAACTCGAATTTATTGTGTAAACTAGGTGACACAAGCCATGTCACACAAGTTAATTGCATCCAAGATGTCTGTGATGTGTAAATTCAATTTTTTTAATTTAATCAAGGAAAAATCGAATTGAGAATTTCTTGCTACATTTTTTAAGACTCCCTCTCTGCAAGAAAGGGATTATCAACCACCCCTATCCTCCACCTAAGCAATTCAAACTTCCCTCTTGACAAATATTTTGTCAAAATGTCAACATCTTACTCCTCCATCGGAATGGAGTGTAGCAACATCATCTACCTCTAAGCACAATCTCATAAATGGTGATATTGGATATCTATATGCTTGGATTGATCATGAAATATAGGATTCTCAGAGAGATTAATGCAACTCTGATTATCACAATTGGATCCATCATTTGACCAAATAGTCCAACAAGTATCTTTCTCATCCATATCGCCTCACATGTTTCTTGACTTGCAGCCATGTATTATGCTTCTGTCTAGCTGAGCACCACAGATCTTTGCTTCCTGTTGTACCAAGAAAAAACTACAAACCCAACACTAAAAATTACACTTGATGTACTCTTTCATTCTAATGGACTTCGTGCCCAACCTACATCTGTGAAGCCGCACAACTTCACTCCCTCTGCTCGTCTATACTATAGCCCAAACTGGGTAGTTCCTATGAGGTACCGTAAAACATGCTTAGTTGCCTTCCAAAATAATTTGTTTGACCTAACCATAGCATGTCTTAGCTTGTTGACTGCACATCACATATCTGGTCATGTGTTGACAAGGTACATGAGTGGACCCAGTAGCTATCGATAAATGGTAGCATCCACTTCACCTGAAGTGCCATCCTCCTTCATTAGAGGTGTTTCCATGGGTTTACAACTCTCCATGCAGAATCTCTACAATATCTCATTTTCATACTTGCCTTGAGAGACAAATAATTACCCATCACCTTGTCATACTTCCAACCCAAGAAAGTAGTGCATGAGACCCATGTCCTTCATTTAAAATTCCCTTGCAAGGTCCTCCTTGCAAGATATGATCAACGTCTCATCACTAGTTAAAATAAAATTATCAACATATAAGACAATAATAAGAAATTTACCTTCTATCGATACGTGATGAGGTTTACATCTGGTTCACTTATGGTGAAGCCCAAATAGGTGAGATAACTATTGATCTTGGTGTACCAAGCATGAGGTGCTTGCTTGAGATCATACAATGCTCACTTGAGTTTGCACACATGAGACTCTTGATCAAATGTCTCATAACCTTTTTGTTACTCTAAGTACACCTCCTCCTTAATAAACCCATTCAGAAATGTTGTTTTTACACCCATTCGGTGGATATTCCACCCCGTTTGTGTAGTGAGACGAAGAATTGATCTAATGTATGAGTACCTTACTACAAGAGAAAAATGTCTCCTCATAGTCAATTCCCTCAACTTGAGAGTACTCCTTGGCCACAAATCTAGGCTTATCCTTCCCTATTCTTGCATTTGCTACCTACATCACCTTGAAGATCCATCTCAAACCCACTATTGATTTATATGTTGTTCTTGGGATATTTTCCCAAACATGGTTCTTTGCAATGGATTCATATTCCTCCACCATTGCATCAACCCATACAGGTTCTCTATTTCTTCCTCAAAATAGGATGGCCCAATCTCTATAAGCTTATTCATAAGTTCTATGTCACTAGTGTACCTCTCAGTTGAGCTAATTTTCTTACGCAAATTTGAAGGATATCCCACATTCTCCCTCACATCTTGCACAAGTCTATCAACTTCCTTAGTTATTTTTCTACCTTCTTTGGAGGTTTTGCTTTAGTGAATGTCTCCACTCTCTGCTCCACAATTTGTGGTTGCTCTACAACTTCTTGAGGTTCCTCTTTTTGAGCTAAAATCTCATCTTTTGGTGGCATCTAAAGCTCCCTCTCAAGAGAGCACCACATAGATTTCTCCTCATCAAAATTTACATCCCTTCACATAACTATCATTATGAGTGATGGAAAGTACACATGTTAGTTGTGGGGAGTTTTTGTGTAACCCACAAATACCCTGAATTTTGTTGTTGACTAAAGCTTCTTCCTTGATTCTTTGGAGACATGGCAGTAAACAGAGGCTCCAAAAATCTTGAAGTGTGACACATCCAGCTTTCTTCCCGAGAAAGCCTCCTCCGGTGTAATATCATGCCAAGAATCTGATGAGAACTTCAGTTCTGCAAACAAACTGTTGTATTGCATGCCTCAACCCACATACTCACCTTCATTATTGCTCCAGAGATCCTTCACCTTCTTGTTGGTTTCTTTCTCAAATAGTGCCTTGAATTCTATGAACTTGGATAATGTCCCATATTTATTCCACATGAAGAGATCCAACACTTATGTGAGAAGTCATCAATAAAAAGGAAAAAATATTTGTGTCGGGTAGTGGAGGATATAAAGAAAGTTCCATAGACCTCAAAGTGGATCCTTTCTTGGACTGCATGAGCTATGTTGTCTCGATCATGAAATTTAGATTTTATTTACTTCCCTAAGGTACAACATTTGCATACATCCTACTGCTCAAGTGCTCCTTTAGGGATGCTAGTAGATATTTTTTGTATACTATTTGAGGTGCCATGATGTAAATGGCCAAGGCTTATGTGCTAAAGTTCACCTACATCATGGCCCTGCACTTTGTCTTCCTTAGTTTTTAATGCAACACAATCTTCCACATCTGACTTATAAAGATTCTTCACACAAACCTCGGTCTTCTTCACCTGTCTCATGGCTATGTGTCTCAGGAATGTTTTTCCTTTGTTGAATATCATGTCATAACCACAGTCTTCCAAAATTGCAACAGAGATGATATTTTTCTTTAGGCGTACAACAAATATGACATCCTTGAGCCTGATAGGGGAGCCTGACTCCCTCTGAAAGTTGACTGTACTAATGCTGGTCATGTTGTACCTTCTGTCATCCCCTAGCTTGATGTACATATGGAGATCCTTCTCCTCCAAGTCACTGAAAAGTCTCTACACCTTGTCATGTGGAACAATGCACCTCAGTCCTAGTACCACACACTACCCATCACTATGTTGGACATGCATGTGATAAGGGTAAAGTCAAGGTCCAACTATGAATCCAGGGGTTCACACACTACTCCTCCTAAGGTCTTCTCACTTGCCTCTTTCTGTGGGCACTTCGTGGAATAGTGCTAGTATTCGTGACAATGGAAGGATTTAATTTTTGACAAATGTTTCTTCTTTCTCTGTTGGTTGGATTCTAGTTTGGTCTGAGATTTCTTCCCCTTTTCCATTCTTTCCCTTTCCAACCAATGTAAATTTTTCTTCATCCTTGCCCTTGGATGAGGTCCCATCTCTAGTATTCTGCCTTATTTCCTCTTGCACCAAATTGTACCATAAGTGTTCCCAATTCAGTAGTTTCTCCCTCCCATTCACTTAATCTTGATAGGTATGCCAACTCTTGGGAAGGCCCAAAAGGGATATTCTTACCAAGTCATCCTTTGCAAGAGTAACACCAACTCCTGCAAGCTCATCATGAACCTACGTGAACCTCCTCAGATATTGTAGGGTAAATTTATTCTTCTACATCTTGATGTTTCAAAGTTTATCCTTGAGCACCAACTTTTTGTGGCCACTACTATTCTAGAACAGATTTGTGAGTGCCTACCACATTACATAAGGATTTTCTTTCCCATGGAGATTGCTAACAATGTGGTCTTGTACTCCCTCCAATATTATTATCCACACCTTGGCTACAACTTTCTTCCACTGAGCAAGGTTTTGGGCATCAGATTCTAACAGTTTTGTAACATCTCTCTTGATGTATTCTAGCAATCCATTATCATCGAATACCTCCTCCATGCGATCCTTGTAGTCAATGAAATTATAGTTGCCTTCCAATTAATACTCTAGCCTCAGCCTCTTGAAGGTCATATTTTCAGTTCTTAAGAGATCTTGCTATACTGAATTGCAAATTCGAACCTCTTGAGAAACAAATTCGAAATTCATGCTCTAATGTGAATCCTGCTATGATACAATGTAGAAATTATGGTATAGATTTGCAACTCATCATGAAGTTTTTTCAAAATCATAAGACACAGACCTACTCTACTACTCTACGAAAGTTAATTCACAGTTTAGAACAAAAAATTCAGACATGCAATAAGAAATAAAATACATTCACACATATTTTTCATGGGGAAACTAATCTTCTAATAACACTAATGCCTTCTTCCATCAATCTTATGAATATACATGTATTACAATTGATTTACTCAATTGTGCACAACTCGTAAGTGAATAACCTATCCCTCTGCTCACTAAGAAGCTCAAACCCAAACTTTGTCAATTTCTACCTCTGCTTGAGCCCCTATTTCCTTGTGCAATTCCTTGAGAAATTAGGCCCCTATTATTTAGGTTTTTCCAAAATGGATTTCACAATTCCTAAGGTTGATCATGTGACTGCATGCAACACCTGTACGCTCAAGACTAGTCTACAACTAATATTACACTGCCTTGGAATCTCCACCATAGCTGGGGAACTCGAATTATTTGCATGCACTAGCAATTTTGGGATGATTGATCACTTAACTAGATGATCATTGCATTTGACTGAAGTCTCACTACACAACTAGCCTTCCACTAGTTCCTCCAACAGTTAGACCTAGTTTAACTGAAAACAACTTGAGATAATTGACTTTGACTACTACAAATTAGAAATCACACATGCTTAACTAAACTCTAACTCCTCCAACTCAAATTGATTGAGTAAAATGGGTGACATAAACCATGTCATACAAGCTAATTGCATCCAAGTTGTCTGCTAATGTGGAAATTCAAATTTTCTCAATTTATTCAAGGCAAAATCAAATTGAGAATTTCTTGCCACATTTTTCAACAATCCTTCAAGTGAATCTAATCCATGTTGCCAATCTAGCACAACAATTTGCTAATAAAAACAACCAACATATATAAGTAGCATTCAAAATAAATAAAATAGTAAAAAGACACATATTAAAACACAATCGATGGAGACCCCGAAAAGTACTCCAACTATGTTACCACCCATTAACGTTCTTCGAAAGTGCCTCCTTCGCTCCTCTCACGATGCACACCTCTGTTATCAACCTCCATCGCCCTAAATCCCATTAGTTGTTGTCAACCTCCATCACTCTACTTCCCGAAGAAACCATCAATAGCGTAAAGACGAACCCCTAATCCTTTACCTTTTTTACTAGCACATCATATTGAAAATTTTAAGACAAAAGATTTATTTTGTCTTAAAAAATTGCCTTAAAATTGCCTTCGATGTAGTAGTCTAAAACGCAATGACATACTTTAGGAAATTGGTTCACTAAATTACTACCTAAGATAAAAGATGGTTTTAATATGTAAAACCTATCCTACATGGTGCATTTTGATCAACCTAGTAATACATGACTAGGTGATCATTTTTTGGGTGATAACAGATTGTTGCCCAACATAAGAGTTTGAGGAGCACATCATATGATGGAAATATGTTGTAGCTTCACTTTCACAAAACACCGAAGGGAAGTCATAAGGAGAGAGAGAGATCACTCAAGTAATAGGAAGGAGTGAAGTTGGAGGGGGTGAAACCTACCTGTGAGATAAAAGTTTCCTTTATTGATGAGTACAAGATCTCAATAAGGCAGGGGAGATATACCCATACCTACGAGATAACCGAGTACAAATGATAATGGTGTGCCTAACAATCTAGGTCTGAGGTACATAGTACATGATACATGATATGCTGGCATCAGTGGGGAAACAAATGATACAATGAGGTAATGATCCCCATATACATAATTTCCTCGAATACAGTGGCCAGGATTGATACAATTAAGTATGTTGATTTGAGGACATGAGACATAATTCCCCCACATTGGTGTGGTGAAGGGTTGGGGGGGAGATCACAACCAAAGAAGCCCTGATGAATGGGAGAGGTATTTAAATATCTCAATGGACCATTTTAAATAAAGGTTCATGTTGCGAGTTATGCATTCGGCAGAAATTAATCCATTCAAATAAAAATAACTTGTTCTAAGGCTAGATCTTAATTTTCTGACATCTAGGTATGTGAGCGGCTACTTCAAGGGACATCCCCTCATGAGGTCTAGAACATCTCACGCACACCACAGAAAATCTAGGAAAATCTGCTAGATCACTAAACCACCAAGTGTATGTTTCTTGATCGTACGATAATGAGTTAAATTTGATCATGCGAGAAAAAACCAAGTAAAAGGGAAATAATGATTCACTTAGGATGAAAGATGAAACCAAGGTACACCATCCTCTAGACTACTCTCCTGGAATAAATGTGTTGATGTTAACAAAGAATGCCCACCAGAGTTTAGGCAATTATGAATCCTCACAAAGGCACAAGGATCATATTATTATGGCTAATAATGACTACACCAATGATGATAATTGGAAGATATGATA